>CAJHNH020001841.1:2500-42500 GCA_905116865.2 Candidula unifasciata
CAACTTTGACACTCAATTTTCAACGTCTGTTATGTCGATAGGGGCGGGGGTGCTAGTAGTCATAACTGACACTCCATGTCGCTGCCTATGTAATTATATGTCGCTGCTTATGTAGTTATATGTCGCTCCCCACGTAGTTATATGTCGCTGCCTATGTAGTTATATGTCGCTCCCCACGTAGTTATATGTCGCTGCCTATGTAGTTATATGTCGCTCCCTATGTAGTTATAT
Source organism: Candidula unifasciata (assembly GCA_905116865.2). Lineage (NCBI taxonomy): Eukaryota > Metazoa > Mollusca > Gastropoda > Stylommatophora > Geomitridae > Candidula > Candidula unifasciata. The sequence goes on from CAJHNH020001841.1 coordinate 2,732, forward strand.
GTCGCTGCCTGTGTAGTTATATGTCGCTCCCTATGTAGTTATATGTCGCTGCCTATGTAGTTATATGTCGCTGCCCACGTAGTTATATGTCGTTCCCTATGTAGTTATATGTGGCTGCCTGTGTAGTGTGGCTGCCTATGTAGTTATATGTCGCTGCCTATGTAGTTATATGTCGCTGCCTATGTAGTTATATGTCGCTCCCTATGTAGTTATATGTCGCTGCCTATGTAGTTATATGTCGCTGCCTATGTAGTTATATGTCGCTGCCTATGTAGTTATATGTCGCTGCCTATGTAGTTATATGTCGCTCCCTATGTAGTTATATGTCGCTCCCTATGTAGTTATATGTCGCTGCCTATTGTAGTTATGTCGCTCCCTATGTAGTTATATGTCGCTGCCTATGTAGTTATATGTCGCTGCCTATGTAGTTATATGTCGCTGCCTATGTAGTTATATGTCGCTGCCTATGTAGTTATATGTCGCTGCCTATGTAGTTATATGTCGCTCCCTATGTAGTTATATATCGCTCCCTATGTAGTTATATGTCGCTGCCTATGTAGTTATATGTCGCTCCCCACGTAGTTATATGTCGCTGCCTATGTAGTTATATGTCGCTGCCTGTGTAGTTATATGTCGCTCCCTATGTAGTTATATGTCGCTGCCTATGTAGTTATATGTCGCTCCCCACGTAGTTATATGTCGCTGCCCACGTAGTTATATGTCGCTCCCCATGTAGTTATATGTCGCTCCCTATGTAGTTATATGTCGCTGCCTATGTAGTTATATGTCGCTGCCCACGTAGTTATATGTCGCTGCCTATGTAGTTATATGTCGTGCCGCTGTCCTCCCTATGTAGTTATGTAGTTATATGTCGCTGCCTACGTAGTTATATGTCGCTCCCCACTGTTATATGTCGTAGTTATATGTCGCTGCCTATGTAGTTATATGTCGCTCCCCACTGTAGTAGTTATATGTCGCTCCCCACGTAGTTATATGTCGCTGCTATGTCGTCGCCCCTATGTAGTTATATGTCGCTCCCCCTATGTCGCTCCCCACGTAGTTATATGTCGCTCCCCTATGTAGTTATATGTCGCTGCCCATGTAGTGTAGCTCCCCACGTAGTTATATGCTCGCTCGCTCCCTATGTAGTTATATGTCGCTGCCCATGTAGTTATATGTCGCTCCCTATGTAGTTATGTGTCGCTCCCCACGTAGTTATATGTCGCTGCCTATGTAGTTATATGTCGCTCCCTATGTAGTTATATGTCGCTCCCTATGTAGTTATATGTCGCTCCCCACGTAGTTATATGTCGCTCCCTATGTAGTTATATGTCGCTCCCCACGTAGTTATATGTCGCTCCCCACGTAGTTATATGTCGCTGCCTATGTAGTTATATGTCGCTCCCTATGTAGTTATATGTCGCTGTCGCTGCCTATGTAGTAGTTAGTTATGTGTCGCTCCCCACGTAGTTATATGTCGCTCCCCACGTAGTTATATGTCGCTGCCTATGTAGTTATATGTCGCTCCCTATGTAGTTATATGTCGCTCCCTATGTAGTTATATGTCGCTGCCTATGTAGTTATATGTCGCTCCCTATGTAGTTATATGTCGCTCCCTATGTAGTTATATGTCGCTCCCTATGTAGTTATGTGTCGCCTGTAGTTATATGTCGCTCCCCACGTGTAGTTATATGTCGCTGCCTATGTAGTTATATGTGCTCCCTATGTAGTTATATCGCTCCCCATGTAGTTATATGTCGCTGCCTATGTAGTTATGTCGCTCCCTATGTAGTTATATGTCGCTCCGCTATGTAGTTATATGTCGCTGCCTATGTAGTTATATGTCGCTAGTGTAGTTATATATCGCTCCCTATGTAGTTATATGTCGCTGCCTATGTAGTTATATGTCGCTCCCTATGTAGTTATATGTCGCTGCCTATGTAGTTATATGTCGCTCCCTATGTAGTTATATGTCGCTCCCTATGTAGTTATATGTCGCTCCCCACGTAGTTATATGTCGCTCCCTATGTAGTTATATGTCGCTCCCTATGTAGTTATATGTCGCTGCCTATGTAGTTATATGTCGCTCCCTATGTAGTTATATGTCGCTCCCCACGTAGTTATATGTCGCTGCCTATGTAGTTATATGTCGCTGCCTATGTAGTTATATGTCGCTGCCTATGTAGTTATATGTCGCTCCCTATGTAGTTATATGTCGCTCCCTATGTAGTTATATGTCGCTGCCTATGTAGTTAAATGTCGCTGCTTATGTAGTTATATGTCGCTGCCTGTGTAGTTATATGTCGCTCCACACGTAGTTATATGTCGCTCCCTATGTAGTTATATGTCGCTGCCCACGTAGTTATATGTCGCGCCTAGTGTAGTTATATGTCGCTCCCCTATGTAGTTATATGTCGCTGCCTATGTAGTTATATGTCGCTGTATTTATATGTCGCTCGTAGTTATATGTCGCTGCCTATGTAGTTATATGTCGCTCCTATGTAGTTATATGTCCCTATGTAGTTATATGTCGCTATATCGCTCCCTATGTAGTTATATGTCGCTCCCACGTATGTAGTTATATGTCGCTCCCTATGTAGTTATATGTCGCTCCCCATGTAGTTATATGTCGCTATGTATGTCGCTCCCTATGTAGTGTATGTAGTTATATGTCGCTCCCTATGTAGTTATATGTCGCTCCCTATGTAGTTATATGTCGCTCCCTATGTAGTTATATGTCGCTGCCTATGTAGTTATATGTCGCTCCCTATGTAGTTATATGTCGCTCCCTATGTAGTTATATGTCGCTGCCTATGTAGTTATATGTCGCTCCCTATGTGTATGTCGTTATATATGTCGCTCCCTATGTAGTTATATGTCGCTGCCTATGTAGTTTATGTCGCTCCCTATGTAGTTATATGTCGCTGCCTATGTAGTTATATGTCGCTGCCTATGTAGTTATATGTCGCTCCCTATGTAGTTATATGTCGCTGCCTATGTAGTTATATGTCGCTGCCTATGTAGTTATATGCTGCCTATGTAGTTATATGTCGCTGCCTATGTAGTTATATGTCGCTGCCTATGTAGTTATATGTCGCTCCCTATGTAGTTATATGTCGCTGCCTATGTAGTTATATGTCGCTGCCTATGTAGTTATATGTCGCTGCCTATGTAGTTATATGTCGCTGCCTATGTAGTTATATGTCGCTGCCTGTGTAGTTATATGTCGCTGCCTGTGTAGTTATATGTCACTCCACACGTAGTTATATGTCGCTCCCTATGTAGTTATATGTCTCTGCCCATGTAGTTATATGTCGCTCCCTATGTAGTTATATATCGCTCCTTATGTAGTTATATGTCGCTATATGTCGCTATGTCGCTGCCTATGTAGTTATATGTCGCTCCCCCGTAGTAGTTATATGTCGCTGCCTATGTAGTTATATGTCGCTGCCTATGTATATGTCGCTGCCTACGTAGTTATATGTCGCTCCCCTATGTAGTTATATGTCGCTCCCCACGTAGTTATATGTCGCTCTCCCTATGTAGTTATATGTCGCTGCCTATGTAGTTATATGTCGCTGCCTATGTGTCGTCCGTATGTAGTTATATGTCGCTCCCCATGTAGTTATCGCTATGTCGCTAGTTATATGTCGCTCGCTTATATGTCGCTGCCTATGTAGTTATATGTCGCTATGTAGTTATATGTCGCTGCCTATGTAGTTATATGTCGCTGCCTATGTAGTTATATGTCGCTGCCTATGTAGTTATATGTCGCTGCCCTATGTAGTATATGTCGCTGCCTATGTAGTTATATGTACGTAGTTATATGTCGCTGCCTATGTAGTTATATGTCGCTGCCTGTGTAGTTATATGTCGCTGCCTATGTAGTTATATGTCGCTGCCTGTGTAGTTATTATGTCGCTGCCTATGTAGTTATATGTCGCTGCCTATGTAGTTATATGTCGCTAGTGTAGTTATATGTCGCCCTATGTAGTTATATGTCGCTGCCTATGTATATGTCTCTGCCCATGTAGTTATATGTCGCTCCCTATGTAGTTATATATCGCTCCTTATGTAGTTATATGTCGCTCTCTATGTAGTTATGTGTCGCTCCCCACGTAGTTATATGTCGCTGCCTGTGTAGTTATATGTCGCTCCCTATGTAGTTATATGTCGCTCCCCACGTAGTTATATGTCGCTCCCCACGTAGTTATATGTCGCTCCCTGCCTATGTAGTTATGTAGTGTTATGTGTCGCTCCCCAGTTATATGTAGTATATGTTCGCTTATGTGTCGGTCCCTATGTAGTTATGTGTCGGTCCCTATGTAGTTATATGTCGCTCCCCACGTAGTTATATGTCGCTCCCCATGTAGTTATGTGTCGCTCCCCATGTAGTTATGTGTCGGTCCCTATGTAGTTATATGTCGCTGACTTTGTAGTTATATGTCGCTGCCTATGTAGTTATATGTCGCTGCCTATGTAGTTATATGTCGCTGCCTATGTAGTTATATGTCGCTGCCTATGTAGTTATATGTCGCTCCCTATGTAGTTATATGTCGCTGCCTATGTAGTTATATGTCGCTGCCTATGTAGTTATATGTCGCTGCCTATGTAGTTATATGTCGCTGCCTATGTAGTTATATGTCGCTGCCCACGTAGTTATATGTCGCTGCCTATGTAGTTATATGTCGCTGCCTATGTAGTTATATGTCGCTGACTTTGTAGTTATATGTCGCTGCCTATGTAGTTATATGTCGCTGCCTGTGTAGTTATATGTCGCTGCCTATGTAGTTATATGTCGCTGCCTATGTAGTTATATGTCGCTGCCTATGTAGTTATATGTCGCTGCCTATGTAGTTATATGTCGCTGCCTATGTAGTTAAATGTCGCTGCCTATGTAGTTATATGTCGCTCCCTATGTTGTTATATGTCGCTGACTTTGTAGTTATATGTCGCTCCCTATGTAGTTATATGTCGCTGCCTATGTAGTTATATGTCGCTGCCTATGTAGTTATATGTCGCTGCCTGTGTAGTTATATGTCGCTGCCTATGTAGTTATATGTCGCTGCCTATGTAGTTATATGTCGCTGCCTATGTAGTTATATGTCGCTGCCTATGTAGTTATATGTCGCTGCCTGTGTAGTTATATGTCGCTGCCTATGTAGTTATATATCGCTCCCCACGTAGTTATATGTCGCTGCCTATGTAGTTATATATCACTCCCCACGTAGTTATATGTCGCTGCCTCTGTAGTTATATAGCGCTGCCTATGTAGTTATATATCGCTCCCCACGTAGTTATATGTCGCTGCCTATGTAGTTATATATCGCTCCCCACGTAGTTATATGTCGCTGCCTGTGTAGTTATATGTCGCTGCCTATGTAGTTATATATCGCTCCCCACGTAGTTATGTGTCGCTGCCTGTGTAGTTATATGTCGCTGCCTATGTAGTTATATATCGCTCCCCACGTAGTTATATGTCGCTGCCTATGTAGTTATATATCGCTCCCCACGTAGTTATATGTCGCTGACTTTGTAGTTATATGTCGCTCCCTATGTAGTTATATGTCGCTGACTTTGTAGTTATATGTCGCTCCCTATGTAGTTATATGTCGCTGCCTATGTAGTTATATGTCGCTGCCTATGTAGTTATATGTCGCTCCCTATGTAGTTATATGTCGCTGCCTATGTAGTTATATGTCGCTGCCTATGTAGTTATATGTCGCTGCCTATGTAGTTATATGTCGCTGCCTATGTAGTTATATGTCGCTGCCTGTGTAGTTATATGTCGCTGCCTATGTAGTTATATGTCGCTGCCTATGTAGTTATATGTCGCTCCCTATGTAGTTATATGTCGCTGCCTATGTAGTTATATGTCGCTGCCTATGTAGTTATATGTCGCTGCCTATGTAGTTATATGTTGTAGCTGTTGTGTATTCACTATTCACATATTCATCGGCTAAGTTATGAGTATTATGTCCCAGTTCCTGCAGCAGACAAACCCTTGTCGTTACTTTTCCTGTTTTAGCAGTCTAGCGTGGAACTATTTATTGTCCAAAACAAATTTCTTCTGGCTAGCACAGGACATTAATCAAAACAAGACACAGACTCGGCAAATGTCAGGACAAAGTCAATTAAATAGTAAAAAAAAATAAACGAGTCAGTCTACTAACAACGCTAGTAGGCTTGGAGTCTATGTCGCGCGCCTCATGCTTTATAGACTAATCAGACTGGGTCAATGATACGGTAAGTATCACTGCCTTTACTTCCTGGGTAATTTTCCACAGCTTACTATTCGACTGGACTGACCAGGTTGTCTCGTGGTCAGGTCTTCGATGCCCATTTGTAATTGGCAAACTGTGTGCTCATAAAGCCGGAGCTCGGTGGACCTAGCCTAACATTCATGTCAAGGAGTAGTGACTGTGATACAGCTGGGCCGGTAAGTTAACTACAAGAGCCGTAAAGACTAATATGTTGTGTAGTGTGAGCGATCTACTAGACAACTGCAGCTGTTAAAATCACGTCTACTCAACAGCAACGAGTTTGGTTGACAGACAGGTCACGTTTACTCAACCACAGCGAGTTTGGTTGACAAACAGGTCACGTTTACTCAACCACATCGAGTTTGGTTGACAAATATGTCACGTTTACTCAACCACAGCGAGTTTGGTTGACAAACAAGTCACGTCTACTCAACCACAGCGAGTTTGGTTGACAAACAAGTCACGTTTACTCAACCACAGCGAGTTTGGTTGACAAACAAGTCACGTCTACTTAACCACAACGAGTCAGGCTGACAAACAAGTCGCTCTTGCCCATTAAGAAGACTGCTAGCTAAAGATGTCACATAACATTCCAAGATGAATTATTCTTTATCGGGACGGCAGACCAGCAAAGTAGATCACCTAACCCTGATAAACCTCCACAGAAGTTATAAGTATGGCACCAGTAACGGAAACACTAGTGAAGTTACAGCTTCAGTCCTGTGTGGGTAAGGACCCGTGTAACGGTGACAATACCGACCTTCCTAGTTACACCTCCATAGTCGCATACAAGTTTTTTTTTATACCTCTTCCATTCCCTGTACAGGATACGCAACTAACCTAACCTTCCCTTCCCTACCACCCCCCCCCCCCCCGGTTTTATTCCCAACAACTTATTGCTGCCAAAATGGAAGTATCTGGTGTCTTTGTTTAGTCTGTGTGCATCCACCTTGTGATGACGTCATGCATATTACACAAACACTGATTTAGTCTGTTCTCACACGGCCGTCGTGTTCGGCGTCTGTTCAATTCCGGCCAGATCGTGAAGCTTAAACAAACACCGGTACAGTAGTACAGCGAGGTGTCAATAGAGCAGATCCTTTCGATCACAAACTGGCACACTAACCCTCACACACAAGCACACACACACATCTCCTCACACACACACACACACACACACGCACACACATAGGTAGCGACAAGCCCTAATGTATTCTGTGGCAGGAGATGGCTCGGTGTATTGAATGTTTGCCTCTTTTCTCCTGTTCCAATATTGAATATAGGTGACAAAAAGAGCCCACTGTGTCATCTACTGTGTTCATTGGTGGGTTAGTGGGCTGGTGGACTGGTGGGCTGATGGACTGGTGGGCTTGTGGACTGATGGGCTGGTGGGCTGATGGGCTGGTAGGCTGGTGGGCTGGTGGACTGGTGGGCTGATGGGATGGTGGGCTGATGGGCTGGTGGACTGGTGGGCTGATGGGCTGGTAGGCTGGTGGGCTGGTGGATTGGTGGGCTGGTGGGCTGATGGGCTGGTGGGCTGATGGGCTGGTGGGCTGGTAGGCTGGTGTCGTGTGGGCCAGCTGTAGGCGACTGTTGGAAGCATCCGTGTGTTCGGGTATGTAGTTTTATCGCAATGACTCTACAAGATTAGCCATGTCCGGCGCCAACAGCCATGTACAGACTATTATACTGGACAGCTCAATCTGTCAAAGTCTGCGCAGAAAAACTCCACACTAGATTAGATCAAACAATAGTACTCTGACAGACATTTCTAAGGTTATCGCCACAGTTATAAGGTTATCGCCACAGTTAAAAGGTTATCGCCACAGTTATAAGGTTATCGCCACAGTTATAAGGTTATCGCCACAGTTATAAGGTTATCGCCACAGTTATAAGGTTATCGCCACAGTTATAAGGTTATCGCCACAGTTATAAGGTTATCGCCACAGTTATAAGGTTATCGCCACAGTTATAAGGTTATGCAAAAGCAAGATTCCCGCTCCCGTAGAGACTGAGATAAAGGCAGTGGTAGATCTGCATTCCTGGCCTGCAGACATCACCATCTTCATGGGTTCCAGACGCACAGGTCAAGGTCGTCATGGGCATACAGACCACAGCGGATGACAGAAACACAGACGATAGCTGTGCTTACCAGGCAACTAGGTGAAGCATGGTGATGGAAGTAACCCAGGCTTGCAGAGCACTGGCATGGGTAGGATGGTAAGCAGCCAGCACACATGCGGTCACTGACCCATACTCTATGAACACGTTTCAGAAAATAACAATATTTAGTACTCCGTTTTAGCGAGTAAAAGATATTCAAAAGTTGCACTTAACCTCCTTTACCTGGATATACAAATCTGGTCATGCCAGGGTAAGAAGTAATGAACGAGCGGACAAGCTGGCAAGTAATGCACCAACGCGGGCGGGAAGCGGAATGAACAACTGTCACTCGCGGTGAACAAGCTACGCTAGTGGAGACTGTCCAACAATGACAAATCAGGTCATGTCACGTGAGTCATCTTCCTATAGTAACATTAGGTCATGTCACGTAAGTCATCTTCCCCTGATGACATCAGTTCATGTCACGTGAGTCATCCGTCCATGGTGACATCAGTTCATGTCACGTGAGCCATCTGTCCATGGTAACATCAGTTCATGTCATGTGAGAAATCTGCCCATGATCATATCAGTTCATGTCACGTGAGCCATACGTCCATGATGACATCAGTTCATGTCATGTGAGCAATCTGCCCATGATCACATCAGTTCATGTCACGTGAGCCATATGTCCGTGGTGACATCAGTTCATGTCACGTGAGCCATTTGTCTATGGTGACATCAGTTCATGTCACGTGAGCCATATGTCCATGGTGATATCAGTTCATGTCACGTGAGCCACCTGTCAATAACCCCATCAATTAATGTCGCGTGAGCCAGGTGTCCGTGGTGACATCAGTTCATGTCACGTGAGCAATTTGTACATGACGACATCAGTTCATGTCACGTGATAACCTAACTGTGATGACATCAGTACATGTCACGTGATCCGTATGTCCATGGTGACATCAGTTCATGTCACGTAAGCCATATGTCCATGATGACACCAGTTCATGTCACTTGAGCCATCTGTCCAGGGTGATATCAGTTCATGTCACGTGAGCCATCTGTGAATGATGACATAAGTTCATGTCACGTGAGCCATCTGTCCATGGTGACTACAGTTCATGTCACGTGAGCCATCTGTCAATGATGACACCAGTTCATGTCACGTGAGCCATCTGTCCATGATGACACCAGTTCATGTCACGTGAGCCATCTGTCCATGATGACATCAGTTCATGTCACGTGAGCCATCTGTCCATAGTGACATCAGTTCATGTCACGTTTGCTAATTGATTGCCTGATGATTCTCAAAATATACAGACGATTAATAAGCACTCTTTTTTTAAAGAAACAAATCCATGCTGCTTGTTTTGTTCTGTTTTTAAAAGCGTTCCCAAAGTGTCCAAACACATCGTCAGTAATGAACTCATATACTGATAAACTACAGCGAGGTTTGAGCGCCACTGCTTCATGAAAACCTGCAGTTTTGTCCAAGTGGACAGTGATTTCTTCATGAAAACCTGCAGTTTTGTCCAAGTGGACAGTGATTTCTTCATGAAAACCTGCAGTTTTGTCCAAGTGGACAGTGATTTCTTCATGAAAACCTGCAGTTTTGTCCAAGTGGACAGTGATTTCTTCATGAAAACCTGCAGTTTTGTCCAAGTGGACAGTGATTTCTTCATGTCAGCACTTGCAACAGGTCAGTCAACTTGTTTTCGTTCTCATCTGATGATAGGCTAACCTCGCCAGAGGATGTACGAATATTAACTTTTAGGGTGAACATCATAACAAACATTTCAACGGAAGGAAAAAAAACAACCAGTACGAATTTTTCAAAAGAAGAATATTTGCTTGGGGGAACACTAGCGTTCCACTACACAGTGCAGACATTTCACTCACATTAATTGTCCCCCCACCACCCCTTACTCCCACCTTTTTCCCCCCAATACAGACACATCTAGTGTTGATACAATTATTAGTTAGTTAGTTAGTTAGTTAGTTAGTTAGTTAGTTAGTTAGTTAGTTAGTTAGTTAGTTAGTTGGGTTATCCTCATTGCACTCCGGACATGTCCATAGGTGCTCAGACCTTCCCCTCAGTATGAACCCCAACGTCCGATGGCTAATAGTACCAGTTCTATGTTGATTAACAAGTCTTCTGGCGTGTCTGGTGTGCGTCTCGTTTTTTGCTGTACCGATCTTAATTCCCAAGTCTGCCATTCTGGCGAGTGATGTGGATTCACTGCCACCAAAGTCCTCTATCATTCCCATTTCTCTGAGGGCATTGATAATATCAGCATGATCCATAGGCTGACCGTCGGTAGTGATAGCGGATCCAGCCAACCTGTCAACTCTTTCATTTCCATCGACGCCTGCGTGTCCCGGAACAAAAATAAAGGTGACTCCACGTACAGTGGACTTCTGAATTGATTCAAGCCATTGTCTTCGCACTGAACCTGCCTGAACCCTCCGGATCATACTCATTGAATCACTGAGTATACACACGCGGGTGTATTTTTGTGTTTCAAGCCAGGCAAGCGCTTGCGTCACTGCCATCACCTCCATCGTCATGCTGCTGGTTGTCATGGAGAAGGCACCGTTGGCTTCTTTGACTCTTCTGCCCGCTGAGCGTGCTGTAAATGCCCATGCGCTTCTTCTTTGGCGTATAACGGATCCGTCTGTATAGATTATTGCATCTGCTTCGTCTGAATTTTCACCGATGAGAGCGTTGACCTCTGCATTAACAGCAACAGGATTCTCTTCTCTACATCGCCTGTTGAGTGTGACAATACAGGAAAATGTACAAATAAACGCCTGAGGCACAGGTATCCATTCTGCACCAGGTATGATGTCGGTTAGGCTGCATATTTGCCTAATAACATCTTCTGCCCGACCTAGCCACGATTTCCCCCTCTTCAGTCTGTCGCCCTTTTCACTAAAAAGCGCTTGATGCAGTGGGTGTTTTTTATCAGCACAAATTTTGAGATATGCCCGAGCCCTCTACATCCGGATCCTTTGGTTCATTGTTGGAAAGTCAAGTAGATACCTCATTGCTCCACAGGATGTGTCTCTTGTACATCCGAAAATAATTCGCATGGCTTCATTTTGCACCTTTTCGAGTCGTTCAATCTGGGTAGCACTGACAGTGAGGTTGGCCAGAGCGTATTCAATGGGGGAAAGGACCAGACCATAGAATAGAAGTATTAGTAGTCTTTGCTCTATATTAGAAGCAGCCATAATCCTCATTGCAGATAGACCTTTGCGTGCCTTTGTTATCACATGTTCAACGTGTTCCCTGAATGACAAGCTGCGATCGAACCTCACCCCGAGAAACGCCATAACATTGGTTCTGATCAATACACTATCACGCATTTTCACTTCTGGTAAGTCCGACTTGACAATGTGATTGTTCAAAGAGAAACATGACACTGATGCCTTCGAAGGATTGACATAGGCATTTGAACCATCACACCAGGCGGCAATTCGATCGAGTTCTTTGTGTATAGTGCTGGCGATCTCCTGTCTATCACGCCCTCGTCGAATGTCATCAGCAATGACAAAGTCCTTCCTCCATTCAACTGCTGCTCAGTGATCATCACCGTATAAACGTTGAATAAGACTGGTGATATCGGTGATCCCTGTGGCAAGCCTGGACATATCGTTTGCGGTTCTGAGGACCAGCTACCACATCTTAGTACAATCTTTCTCTGGAACAGGACCGCAGCAATCCAGCGGATCAGAATAGGATAAACTTCTAGTTTAAGCAGTAATTGCATTAAATAATCATATGGTACTTTATTGTAGGCATCTTCTAAGTCCAACACTGCCGCACATGTCTCTTCTTTAATTTGAAATCCCTCGTACACATCGTAGGCGAAAACTGCAGCATTGAACCATGTCTCTTTATTTAACCTGTACCCTCCAAGTGTTGGTGGCAACTTATCATGTAGTTCCAAGTAGGTGGTCAATCTTTGTGCGACAATTTTTTCCAAAAGTTTGCCAACAGTATTCTGCATCGAGATGATTCTGTAGCCGCAGATCTTTGAATGGTGTTTATTAGGCTTTGGTAGTGGGAACAAATAACTATGGAGCCATTCCTCTTGTATCTGGCCACTCTGGATGCTGATATTGAATTCCTTTGCCACGCTTTTCAAATCAGTATTCGACATCATCAGCATGTCGTTGTATAGGATGCCGTCAGGGCCTGGAGCAGTGCTGCGCGATTTCTTGAGGCAAGTTCTTAAGGTATCTGCAGTGATTGTGAGATCAGTGCCTAGCACAGTGTTCTCGCACAGCATCGACAGTTTCATCTTAACCCCTATTCTTGTAGCTTCGTCTTTTTGGTCAGTTTGCTCCAAGTAGCGCGCCAGAAGGGTTTTTCCTTTATCAGCATCAGTTCTCTGCCATATCAGGTCTGTACCCTAAAAATCAGGGATACCCCTTGGTCGTGCGGCGCCGTGCATGCTCCGTTGAAGGCGCCAGAATGTCACAAGAGATCCCTCGGAGCAAACGCTCTTGCAGAATTCGTTCCATTTCGCTGTCTTAGCTTCCTTCGCAATTAACTTGAAAGCCACTGTCCGCTTGTTGACCTCATCTTTCAGACTGATCAGGCGTTCAGAAAGTGACGGATCAATTTTCCTTGCCTTTTGCCATGCCTTGACAGCTTTCCTTTTTTCTAGCCACGCCATGTTGACTACTTCATTCCACAATGGTAGCTGGGCCCATCTCTCCCGCCGTCTGCGATCTGCTCTTGTTTTACGTCGTCGGATTTTGCTAATGGCATCTTGCCCTGTACGGTCATATATCAAAGCGGGCACATTGATTACATGACCTTTGTTGTTGCTCTTCTCTACCAGGACGACGCAAGGAAAGTGATCACTGTCGTGGTATCCCAGTGTGCTCCACCTGCATCCTGATGCAATGGAGGGAGACACTAGGGCAAGGTCAATTACGCTGTCAGAATCCCCTTGTCGTGTTGCCATTCGGGTAACCTTTCCGTCGTTCAAGCATACTAGATCGGCAGACACTAGGGCATCCTCCAGGTCTTCCCCCTGTTTATTAGTGATTACATTGCCCCACTGGTTTCCTCTGGCGTTGAAATCTCCGCAGTAAAGGACTTTCTTTTCCTCCGTCTGGAGCAAACTCTGCCATTTCGCTGTATCCACCTTTCCATTGCAGGCGTACACATTGACAATCACAAACTGGGCCGGGCCCATCACTCTGACTGCGTGTACTTGTAAGTCGTCATTATTCCACTCAGACATGTCCACCTCAGACACCAGTATGTGGTCACGAACAAGAATGAGCTGTCCGAGGTGCCGTCTATTGTAGAAGGATTGGAATCCCGCAATTTTAACGATCTCGTCACCGAGGTGTGTTTCCTGTAGGACAACAATGTCTTTGCTGTAGAGGAGCTTCTCAAAAATGGGTCGGCGTTGACTGAACGAAGCGCAGTTCCAGTAGAGAACACAAACATACTTTAAACTGAGTCTCTCACATTTCAGTCGCTTCCTGTAGGCGCCACCGTGCTTGCCTGTTCGCGTTCTCCTTGTCCGTCTACGGGTTGTTTTGAATTGGTAAATAGTCGCCATTGGACGTCGAATACACCCTGAGGGAAGTCTAAACTCACGTGCATGTACTCCATTGCACGGTTCAGACCCCATTCCGATGAAACTTTCACATTATACGTGAGCGAAAATAGCTAATTTGCGCCATTCGCCTCAACGGACGAAAAAGCGTACCGCCATTGTGGCTGTTTACACCGGAAGTGTTAATCCAATATTAAATCAAAACGTTCCCTGTCCTCTGCTTCAATAATCAGTGTCTTTACACACTTGTGTCCGTATGATAATCTTTCTCCCTACTTCCACAAACTTTCTCTCTCTCTCACTCTCTCTCTCTCTCTCTCTCTCTCTCTCTCTCTCTCTCTCTCTCTCTCTCTCTCTCTCTCTGTCCGTCTATATATCTCTTTCGATAGTTCGTTCGATTGTTTCTTATAGCGGGCTGTTTCAAAACTCGGGTCAGTTAATACATGACCGGCTTCAGCTGGAGCCGGTCGTGGTTAATGCGTGACACTGCTGGCTTGTTGGGTTCTGGCCTCAATCTCTCTGCCATTTCCACAGTCATAAGTAAAGATGCTTACCAAGTAATTAAAGTGCTGAACTTGTAAACTTGAGTCTTTTATCTTTATGTCGATTGCTTGAAGGGCACCTGATGGTGAAGCTCAATCGCCGCCTTTCTCCAGTAATATTCTTTCAGGTCACGTGTTGGTGATACTATTCATTCCAGCAGTATGTGAGTTCCATGTCTACAGAGAGAACATCAAACTACACGTGTACTAAACATTGTTATTGCGACTGATTCCAACTTTGACATCAGTCCACAGAGAACATCAAACTACACGTGTACTAAACATTGTTGGGATGACTGGTTCTAACTTTGACATCAGTCCACATAGAACATTAAACTACACGGTACTAAACATTGTTGGGATGACTGGCTATAACTTTGACATCAGTCCACAGAGAACATCAAACTACACGTGTACTAAACATTGTTGTTGTGACTGGCTCTGGCTTTGACATCAGTCCACAGAGAACATCAAACTACACGTGTACTAAACATTGTTGGGATGACTGGCTCTAGCTTTTACATCAGTCCACAGAGATCATCAAATTACACGTGTACTAAACATTGTTGGGATGACTGACTCTAACTTTGACATCCGTCCACAGAGAACATCAAACTACACGTGAACTAAACATTGTTGTGATGACTGGCTCTAGCTTTTACATCAGTCCACAGAGAACATCAAACTACACGTGTACTAAACATTGTTGGGATGACTGGCTCTAGCTTTTACATCAGTCCACAGAGAACATCAAACTACACGTGAACTAAACATTGTTGGGATGACTGGCTCTAGCTTTTACATCAGTCCAAAGAGTACATCAAATTACACGTGTACTAAACATTGTTGTTGTGACTGGCTCTGGCTTTGACATCAGTCCAAATATGACAGCAGATAAAATGTGTCTGTCTAGTTTGGACGGTTCTTTCTGTAATTAGTCTAACTACAGAGTAGAGAGATCAATTGTGACAGGATGCTGGGGGGCTGAGTGGGACTAGTCTAACTACAGAGTAGAGAGATCAATTCTGACAGGATGCTGAGGGGCTGAGTGGGACTAGTCTAACTACAGAGTAGAGAGATCAATTGTGACAGGATGCTGAGGGACTGAGTGGGACTAGTCTAACTACAGAGTAGAGAGATCAATTGTGACAGGATGCTGAGAGGCTGAGTGGGACTAGTCTAACTACAGAGTAGAGAGATCAATTGTGACAGGATGATGAGGGGCTGAGTGGGACTAGTCTAACTACAGAGTAGAGAGATCAATTGTGGCAGGATGCTGAGAGGCTGAGTGGGACTAGTCTAACTACAGAGTAGAGAGATCAATTGTGACAGGATGCTGAGGGACTGAGTGGGACTAGTCTAACTACAGAGTAGAGAGATCAATTGTGACAGGATGCTGAGGGACTGAGTGGGACTAGTCTAACTACAGAGTAGAGAGATCAATTGTGACAGGATGCTGGGGGGCTGAGTGGGACTAATCTAACTACAGAGTAGAGAGATCAATTGTGACAGGATGCTGGGGGGCTGAGTGGGACTAGTCTAACTACAGAGTAGAGAGATCAATTGTGACAGGATGCTGAGAGGCTGAGTGGGACTAGTCTAACTACAGAGTAGAGAGATCAATTATGACAGGATGCTGGGGGGCTGAGTGGGACTAGTCTAACTACAGAGTAGAGAGATCAATTGTGGCAGGATGCTGAGGGGCTGAGTGGGACTAATCAGAAGGAGAAACACCGCCTAATTATGCCTTCTTTACGTGATCGAAAGGGAAGGGGGAGGGGGGAGAGAAGTGGTAGGGCAGATCTAGTTGTCACTGGGGCGGCAACAACTGTAAATGTCAGGAAAGCGCCCAGGAATACAATCTCGTAGGCTTGTGAATGTAGAAACTAGCCAGCTTGTCCCTGGCAGACCAAGCTATTTGACACAGAGACACAATTTGTACGAAGTGTTCGCTCAAACTGCTACTTGACACAGTGTGACTTAAAATTTGGTATCAAAATACGCTAAATAAAGATTTTGTTATCCTTCAAGTTGAATAGTGTGGTTTAAAAATCAATACGACAAATGTTAAACAGCTTGATACCACCATTTGTCAGTCCAATATAATCATGACTTGAATGTCAGCTTCTTAATTTTGGCAGTGAATTATCAGGCTCGAAAGTCAATATAATGATTTGTTCAATACCATCATCTTAACATTGGGGTGATGGACCTGATAGGAAAAAGTCAATATATCAGGATCTGTTAAATGACTGGGAACATGGTGCTAAGCGGAGGCACCATTTATCAGCGACCCCCCAAAAAAAAAAAAATTGGAGAACAGGCGCAGATTTGAAAGCGACTATCAGCCGAGAAAAGCCGTGTACACATGAGTCACGACAAAGCCCATTTGTTGCTTGCAATCGCTGCGGGCTGCTAGAGAAGCGAAAATAGCCCGATTTCAACTGTGAACACAAGCCTGGCATATCAAATAGGAGCTCGGCCAAAGTTTACTTCAGCAGTGTGTCAACAGAGATGAGAGATCAAACCTTGTGTGCTCTGAGGAGGCGGGCGCTGCAGGTAGGACTAAAGCCAGCTTAGGGTTGATTGGGGCAAAATAACCGACAGTGCCGTGGTCTAGGTCTCACAGTCGTTCTCACCACAGTGCCGTGGTCTAGGTGTCTCACAGCCGTTCTCACCGGGACAGTGCCCGTGTGTCTCACAGCCTAGTGCCGTGTCTAGGTGTCTCACAGCCGTTCTCACCGGGACAGTGCCCTAGGTGTCTCACAGCCGTTCTCACGGGACAGTGCCGTGGTCTAGGTGTCTCACAGCCGTTCTCACCGGGACAGTGCCGTGGTCTAGGTGTCTCACAGCCGTTCTCACCGGGACAGTGCCGTGGTCTAGGTGTCTCACAGCCGTTCTCACCGGGACAGTGCCGTGGTCTAGGTGTCTCACAGCCGTTCTCACCGGGACAGTGCCGTGGCCTAGGTGTCTCACAGCCGTTCTCACCGGGACAGTGCCGTGGTCTAGGTGTCTCACAGCCGTTCTCACCGGGACAGTGCCGTGGTCTAGGTGTCTCACAGCCGTTCTCACCGGGACAGTGCCGTGGTCTAGGTGTCTCACAGCCGTTCTCACCGGGACAGTGCCGTGGTCTAGGTGTTTCACAGCCGTTCTCACCTGGACAGTGCTGGGGCCTAGGTGTCTCACAGCCGTTCTCACCGGGACAGTGCCGTGGTCTTTGTGGCTCAGCCTTTCTCACCGGGACAGTGCCGTGGTCTAGGTGTCTCACAGCCGTTCCGTCGGTAAATCAAAAGCAGTGGTCCCGTTATATAAACATCTAGGAATTAGCTGGAGAACTGAATATAGACTTATAGTTATTTCATAGACCTTACTGGATTTTATAGATTTACAAATTTTTAATGCATTGTTGATGGATTTTTAAATGCATGTCAGATGCCTGAGTTAGTGACGATATTTGAACACATACCTGATGCCTGAGTTAGTGACGATTTTTAAACGCATACCAGATGCCTAAGTAAGTGACGATTTTTAAACACATGCCAGATGCCTGAGTAAGTAACAATATTTGAACACATACCAGATGCCTGAGACAGTGACGGTATTTGAACACATACCAGATGCCTAAGTTAGTGACGGTATTTAAACACATACCAGATGCCTCAGTTAGGGAAGGTATTTAAAAACATACCAGATGCCTGAGTTAGTGACGGTATTTGAACACATACCAGATGCCTAAGTTAGTGACGGTATTTAAACACATACCAGATGCCTCAGTTAGGGAAGGTATTTAAAAACATACCAGATGCCTGAGTTAGTGACGGTATTTAAACACATACCAGATGCCTGAGTTAGTGACGGTATTTGAACACATACCAGATGCCTGAGTTAGTGACGGTATTTGAACACATACCAGATGCCTGAGTTAGTGACGGTATTTGAACACATACTAGATGCCTGAGTTAGTGACGTTATTTGAACACATACCAGATGCCTTAGTTAGTGACAATTTTTAAACACATAACAGATGCCTGAGTTAGTGACGATTGTTAAAAACATACCAGATGCCTGAGTTAGTGACGATATTTGAACACATACCAGATGCTTAAGTTAGTGACGATATTTGAACACATACCAGATGCCTGAGTTAGTGGCGGTATTTATAAGACCGCTAATGTCCGATAAGCCAATGAAATAGACTCTAGAACAGTTTGACGAGGAGCATTGCATGCAATATCTGTCAATGTTGATGTTTGACGAGGAGCATTGCATGCAATATCTGTCAATGTTGATGTTTGACGAGGAGCATTGCATGCAATATCTGTCAATGTTGATGTTTGACGAGGAGCATCGCATGCAATATCTGTTAATATTGATGTTTGACGAGGAGCATTGCATGCAATATCTGTTAATGTTGATTTTTGACGAGGAGCATTGCATTCAATATCTGTCAATGTTGATGTTTGACAAGGAGCATTGCATGCTATATCTATCAATGTTGATGTTTAAAAAGGAGCATTGCATGCAATATCTGCCAATGTTGATGTTCGACAAGGAGCATTGCATGCAATATCTGTTAATGTTGATGTTCGACAGGGAGCATTGCATGCAATATCTTTCAATGTTGATGTTTGACAAGGAGCATTGCATGCAATATCTGTCAATGTTGATGTTTGACAAGGAGCATTGCATGCAATATCTGTCAATGTTGATGTTTGACAAGGAGCATTGCATGCAATATCTGTCAATGTTGATGTTTGACAAGGAGCATTGCATGCAATATCTGTCAATGTTGATGTTTGACAAGGAGCATTGGATGCAATATCTGTCAATGTTGATGTTTGACAGGAATGTCCTCCACCTGCTTTGTCAGTACGGTGTGCATTTTTAGTGTCCTCGATCACAGATTCAATTGTCCTCTGTCAGCATCTTCCTAGTTTTGAGAAAAGCCCTGTCATTACCTGCTAGTCTTTAATACCTGTCCTGTCATCATCTGCCGGTCTTTGAGAACTGTCCTGCCATCATCTGCCAGTCTTTGAGAACTGTCCTGCCATTATCTGCCAGTCTTTAATAACTGTCCTGCCATCACAAGATATATGAGTACACACTACAGTATTGTTGCTGGGTGTCTCTTGTCACGACCAAACGCTACATGTTGGCTGATGTGGCTAGTATTACGACTCTGATCATACCTCACAACACATGTCTGGCATCCCTTGTGTGACGCTAGGTCGACCCTGTCATAGAGCAGATAGTCAAAAGCATTACATCTTTTAAAATATGCCTACTCTAAAATGTTTTCATAGAATAATTGCCTAATTACAACCAGAACTATTTAGTGTCACATCGCACATTGATTTCACATTTCTAGAGTGAGGAATCACTTGCAAACAGATTGTAGTCACAGGAGGCGCCTGCGCGGGTTCGAAATCGGATGTTTATTGACAATGTGTGTGTTAGAATGGTGTCGTCAGGTGCCAGAGTTCCAATCTTTGTCGTCGCCCTCGCCGTGAGCATCTTCTCATTCTGCGGATGTCAGAACGAGGGGTTCCTGACTGGTGAGTTCTCTCCCCTTTTGGTGTAGTAACATTTTATGTCATTGTTTCGTCTTGTTCTTGTGTACGATATTGTATTAATATCACTTTTTGTTAGTGTAAGTATATGGCAATATATCATAATTTTTGTAATATTTCAACGTTTGTGTCGCTATGAAACATTTCATTTTGTGTTAGAATATCACTATTCGTCTTTTTTGTGAATGTACCTATTTCTGCCTGTTTGTGAGAATTCACCATTTCCACTCTATCATCATACAGTTTTGTTTCCCAGTATGAACAGCCAAAACATGTCTGACTATATAAAATAGAACATTTTTTCTCAGATGTAGTTCGCTTCTAAATAAGGGTCAGAAACCGAGTTGTTGGAAAACTAAAACTATTAACCATAATAAGGCTAAATGTAACATGGTTGCGAGGCCTCGATAATGACCGATTTCAATCATTGCAATTGTTCTTTATGCGTACAACCATCTATAGAAACACCGTGTGTTTTATACAGTCCAACACAGCACCAATGAACACCAGAAATGTGTCAAACATGAACGAACAGTCTAACACAGTACCAATAAACACCAGAAATGTGTCAAATATGGACCAACAGTCTAACACAGCACCAATGAACACCAGAAATGTGTCAAATATGGACCAACAGTCTAACACAGCACCAATGAACACCAGAAATGTGTCAAATATGGACCAACAGTCTAACACAGCACCAATGAACACCAGAAATGTGTCATATATGGACCAACAGTCTAACACAGCACCAATAAACACCAGAAATGTGTCAAATATGGACCAACAGTCTAACACAGCACCAATAAACACTAGAAATGTGTCAAATATTGACCAACAGTCTAACAAAGCACCAATAAACACCAGAAATGTGTCAAATATGGACCAACAGTCCAACACAGCACCAATGAACACCATAAATGTGTCAAATATGGACCAACAGTCTAACACAGCACCAATAAACACCAGAAATGTGTCAAATATGGACCAACAGTCCAACACTGCACCAATGAACACCAGAAATGTGTCAAATATGGACCAACAGTCTAACACAGCACCAATAAACACTAGAAATGTGTCAAATATTGACCAACAGTCTAACACAGCACCAATAAACACTAGAAATGTGTCAAATATGGACCAACAGTCCAACACTGCACCAATGAACACCATAAATGTGTCAAATATGGACCAACAGTCTAACACAGCACCAATAAACACCAGAAATGTGTCAAATATGGACCAACAGTCTAACACAGCACCAATGAACACCAGAAATGTGTCAAATATGGACCAACAGTCTAACAAAGCACCAATAAACACCAAAAATGTGTCAAATATGGACCGACATTCTAACACAGCACCAATGAACACCAGAAATGTGTCAAATATGGACCAACAGTCTAACACAGCACCAATAAACACCAAAAATGGGTCAAATATGGACCAACATTCTAACACAGCACCAATAAACACCAAAAATGTGTCAAATATGGACCAACATTCTAACACAGCACCAATGAACACCAGAAATGTGTCAAATATGGACCAACAGTCTAACACAGCACCAATAAACACCAGAAATGTGTCAAATATGGACCAACAGTCTAACACAACACCAATAAACACCAGAAATGTGTCAAATATGGACCAACAGTCTAACACAACACCAATAAACACCAGAAATGTGTCAAATATGGACCAACAGTCTAACACAGCACCAATAAACACCAGAAATGTGTCAAATATGGACCAACAGTCTAACACAACACCAATAAACACCAGAAATGTGTCAAATATGGACCAACAGTCTAACACAACACCAATAAACACCAGAAATGTGTCAAATATGGACCAACAGTCTAACACAGCACCAATAAACACCAGAAATGTGTCAAATATGGACCATCATTCTAACACAGCACCAATAAACACCAGAAATGTGAGTGTCTAATGTGGACCAACAGTCTAACACAGCACCAATAAACACCAGAAATGTGAGTGTCTAATGTGGACCATCATTCTAACACAGCACCAATAAACACCAGAAATGTGAGTGTCTAATGTGGACCAACATTCGCTACTGGCTAGGATTACTTTACCTCCCTGTAGTTTAAAGTCAACTGCCCCTTGGGGTGATTGAATACATGGATCACTGAATGATTAAACGAACGACTAACGAAAGAATGATTGAAGGAATGCATCAAGAGTTAACCTCACTGCACTCGGGACATTCCCATAAGTGCTCCCTCCCCTTCTTCAGAAGCCAAACAAGAGTCGACATGCAAACACTACCAGTTGCAGCCTGATTAAAAGTTTGCCAATGTTTCCCTATCAGTGTTGACTATCTCAGAGAACTTCAGCTCACCCCGGGGTTGAATGTGTCTTTAAATGTTTGGATTCTCTGTTTTCTCTTTTGCACTTTCAATTTGAGAGACTTCACCAAGTCCGCTTTATCATAAAGCAGCTCGCCACCATGATGTGCGGCAACAGCTAATCTAACAGCGTGCTCGTTACCTTTCACACCTGAATCTTCTTACAGAACATGATATGCTGCAAAAGTCCTTGGGAAAGTCGAAAGGTGACAACAACAGAGGAGCGTTTCACTTCACTTCACATTTACTTCACTTTACTTTTCACTTCACTCTACATTTACTTCATTTTACTTGTACCGATGAGAATTGATGGCGTCAGTGAGAGACCGCGAGTGGTGGGAAGGAAGGAGGTGGCAGTGTTTGCACGGAGGGAATCTGTTTTTAAAAATACGAGGTCTTTCTCGTGGATTGTTGTCTGTCTCTTGGCGCCACTCGATTGCCAACAGAGACTATAGGGTCTCTGTTTAAAAACTGGCAGACTGCTCCATATCAGTTGTTCTTGATGGCCAGCTTGTTGATTTCGTTGTTCTTCGATATCTCTTCTACATTAGTATTGCCCACTTTTAACAGTACCTTGACTGGACAGAACTTGCCTCACAATGACAACGTCTCTTTATGTTAGAAGAGATATAAAACCAAACGAAAAATATATTAGCAAGCTTCAGAATGTAACAATAACAACGTTGTGGCTATGGAGCCTTCATCGTCACGTACAAATCAATCAAAAACTTCACAGATACACAAAATCACTTAGCTGGTATCTCAAAGCAGCCGGGTCGGTAGTTTCTCAGCAGCATGCCTTCACGTATCGGCTGGGGGGGGGGGAATAAATACCCCCTGTGGAGTACCAAGGACCATAACTAGGAGGTTAGAGATAAAACTGTGAGGGCCGTTCAATCCGCTGGGAATTTAAATAAATCTGTGTTGGCAATTCAGTCCAGGGGGTTTAAGTTAGAGTTCTGTTAAGATGGCCACAAGTAACTGTCTAGATACGACAGCCATGTTCCATATCTGAGCTTGACGTTTTTCCCATCTTCATCGCAGTTCTCACTTTTCTGTGGACTGCTGCAATGACTACACCCCCCCCCTTACCCCCCTTACCCCACCCCCACCCCACCCCAACTCCTTTTTTTTAAAGTAACTCACAAACAATGAACAAAATATGTAAGCAAGTAAAGCAAAGACTGTAAATTCGAGACACGTAGCCGATGTTTTGCCCATGTGGATTCCAGGGCCCTATTGTGGAGGAAATAAGAGTTTATCTATCTAACCGTCTTACTCCTTTGTGAAATTATTACTCCAACTGACAACACAGCAGACAACAGAAAGAATGAAATCCTGACTGGCACATTAAGCAACAAACAGAGGTACATTTAAATGACCAACGAGAAACAATAAGGGAAAAAAAAACTGATATTAATTTTTATAGCGTGTGGACGGAACATGAGTCCACTAATGTAATGAACACCGCAATCATGTACAGTTTACTGACACACTTGATAGAAAAAAAAATAGAAAAAGACAGAACACAGTTTTTTAATATCATAGGCAATATTTGTATAATAGAGAAATACATCCCGGCTGACTAACTAGAGAAAATAAAGATATATATCAAAGTTCGGGATGTTTGATGTGGTCTGTCGTTGTTTAGATGGAAGATACAACATCACTAAGTTCGGATGTTTCATGTTGGCTGTCGTTGTTTAGATGGAAGGTACAACATCACTAAGTTCGGGATGTTTCATGTGGTCTGTCGTTGTTTAGATGGAAGATACAACATCACTAAGTTCGGATGTTTCATGTTGGCTGTCGTTGTTTAGATGGAAGATACAACATCACTAAGTTCGGATGTTTCATGTGGTCTGTCGTCGTTTAGATGGAAGATACAACATCACTAAGTTCGGGATGTTTTATGTGGTCTGTCGTCGTTTAGATGGAAGATACAACATCACTAAGTTCAGATGTTTCATGTGGTCTGTCGTCGTTTAGATGGAAGATACAACATCACTAAGTTCGGGATGTTTCATGTGGTCTGTCGTCGTTTAGATGGAAGATACAACATCACTAAGTTCGGATGTTTCATGTGGTCTGTCGTCGTTTAGATGGAAGATACAACATCACTAAGTTCGGGATGTTTCATGTGGTCTGTCGTCGTTTAGATGGAAGATACAACATCACTAAGTTCGGGATGTTTCATGTGGTCTGTCGTCGTTTAGATGGAAGATACAACATCACTAAGTTCAGATGTTTCATGTCGTCTGTCGTCGTTTAGATGGAAGATACAACATCACTAAGTTCGGGATGTTTCATGTGGTCTGTCGTCGTTTAGATGGAAGATACAACATCACTAAGTTCGGGATGTTTCATGTGGTCTGTCGTCGTTTAGATGGAAGATACAACATCACTAAGTTCGGGCTGTTTTATGTGGTCTGTCGTCGTTTAGATGGAAGATACAACATCACTAAGTTCAGATGTTTCATGTGGTCTGTCGTCGTTTAGATGGAAGATACAACATCACTAAGTTCGGGATGTTTCATGTGGTCTGTCGTCGTTTAGATGGAAGATACAACATCACTAAGTTCGGGATGTTTTATGTGGTCTGTCGACGTTTAGATGGAAGATACAACATCACTAAGTTCGGGATGTTTTATGTGGTCTGTCGTCGTTAAGATGGAAGATGACCTGTGGTATGGGACTTCACAATTCTCACCATTCACAGAGTCAACAGATCTGAGACTTAAACCTAGCCAGGTATCCTAGCGACAGATGGATCTGTCTTGTCCCACAGAATCAAGCCACAGTGTCACACTCGAATACCCGTGTATTGATCGAATCAACTGACAGGATTTGATGTTCTCAGGCTTTAGGTCGCCGATATCGCCTGCCTCGCCTGGCACTTCAAGCACGTATATGCGGCCAGTGTGAGGTTGATATGACCACTCAGTCCTTCCCATCCGCCCCGTTTTACTCCAGATGCTAACATAAACTGGGCACTGACTGTCCCCCTGCCTGTTGTACCTCCACACACACTGCCCCCCCCCCCCTTCCCTCTCTTCACATGACAGACTCTTATCCAACAGCCTGTAACAAGAACATTGAAAACTACGTGTGTCGCCATCCAATAATTTGCTACTTTTGTCTGAACTATCTAGAACTAGATGAGTTAACTCACAACTGATCTGTCGCTCCGCTGAGTGAGCTAGAATAAAAAATGCCACTTTCAAGTTTTTTCACGCGCCCACACACATACATATTGTCATGCACATTCCTCCCCCCCCCCCCCCCAAACACCCACACACACACACTGTCATCCTTCAGAATATTGCTAAACAAAGTGTATTTCATCATTTTATTATACAATTTTATTATCCAGTTATACAATATTTGAGCAATAACATGATTACGGACTATATCTTCATTTTGTTGACACTAGAGACCAGACCAACTCAAGATATCAACTCATCATATGTATCCAAGAAAGCAATCCTATATATGAATCCTGAATATCAATCCAAGATTTCACCATAGGATATGAACCACAGATTTCAATCCAAGAAATAAACCCTAGATATAAATCAAGATTTTAATCTAAGATACGAACCCAAGATATCAATCCAAGATATGAACCCAAGATACAAACCACAGATTTCAATCCAAGATATGAACCCTAGATATCAATCCAAGATATCAACCCTATATATCATCCCAAGATATCAACCCAAGATATCAACCCAAGAAATCAACCCAATTTATTAAACCTAGATATCAACCCTAGATATCAACCCAAGATATCAACCCAAGATATCAACCCTAAATATCAACCTAAGATATCAAACAAAGATATCAACCAAAGATATCAACCAAAGATATCAACCCAAACAGTCGATGCTTTACGTCAATAAAAAATGAGAAAGTAGCACACCTGTGCAGTTATGTCCACAATTTCTGGATAGCCCCAGATTGGCAGTAGTTGGGTCAACATGACAGACAGGTCTACTTCCTTAGAACTCTCTGGTCAGCCCCAGATTGGCAGTAGTTGGGTCAACATGACAGACAGATCTACTTCCTTAGAACTCTCTGGTCAGCCCCAGATTGGCAGTAGTTGGGTCAACATGACAGACAGATCTGCTTCCTTAGAACTCTCTGGTCAGCCCCAGATTGGCAGTAGTTGGGTCAACATGACAGACTGGTCTACTTGCTTAGAACTCTCTGGTCAGCCCCAGATTGGCAGTAGTTGGGTCAACATGACAGACAGGTCTACTTCCTTAGAACTCTCTGGTCAGCCCCAGATTGGCAGTAGTTGGGTCAACATGACAGACAGATCTACTTCCTTAGAACTCTCTGGTCAGCCCCAGATTGGCAGTAGTTGGGTCAACATGACAGACAGGTCTACTTCCTTAGAACTCTCTGGTCAGCCCCAGATTGGCAGTAGTTGGGTCAACATGACAGACAGGTCTGCTTGCTTAGAACTCTCTGGTCAGCCCCAGATTGGCAGTAGTTGGGTCAACATGACAGACAGGTCTACTTCCTTAGAACTCTCTGGTCAGCCCCAGATTGGCAGTAGTTGGGTCAACATGACAGACAGGTCTACTTCCTTAGAATTCTCTGGTCAGCCCCAGATTGGCAGTAGTTGGGTCAACATGACAGACAGGTCTACTTCCTTAGAACTCTCTGGTCAGCCCCAGATTGGCAGTAGTTGGGTCAACATGACAGACAGGTCTACTACCTTAGAACTCTCTGGTCAGCCACAGATTGGCAGTAGTTGGGTCAACATGACAGACAGGTTTGCTTCCTTAGAACTCTCTGGTCAGCCCCAGATTGGCAGTAGTTGGGTCCACATGACAGACAGGTCTACTTGCTTAGAACTCTCTGGTCAGCCCCAGATTGGCAGTAGTTGGGTCAACATGACAGACAGGTCTACTTCCTTAAAACTCTCTGGTCAGCCCCAGATTGGCAGTAGTTGGGTCAACATGACAGACAGGTCTACTTGCTTAGAACTCTCTGGTCAGCCCCAGATTGGCAGTAGTTAGGTCAACATGACAGACAGGTCTACTTCCTTAGAACTCTCTGGTCAGCCCCAGATTGGCAGTAGTTGGGTCAACATGACAGACAGGTCTGCTTCCTTAGAACTCTCTGGTCAGCCCCAGATTGGCAGTAGTTGGGTCAACATGACAGACAGGTCTGCTTCCTTAGAACTCTCTGGTCAGCCCCAGATTGGCAGTAGTTGGGTCAACATGACAGACAGGTCTACTTGCTTAGAACTCTCTGGTCAGCCCCAGATTGGCAGTAGTTGGGTCAACATGACAGACTGGTCTACTTGCTTAGAATTCTCTGGTAAGCCCCAGATTGGCAGTAGTTGGGTCAACATGACAGAGAGGTCTGCTTCCTTAGAACTCTCTGGTCAGCCCCAGATTGGCAGTAGTTGGGTCAACATGACAGACAGGTCTACTTGCTTAGAACTCTCTGGTCAGCCCCAGATTGGCAGTAGTTGGGTCAACATGACAGACTGGTCTACTTGCTTAGAATTCTCTGGTCAGCCCCAGATTGGCAGTAGTTGGGTCTACATGACAGACTGGTCTACTTGCTTAGAACTCTCTGGTCAGCCCCAGATTGGCAGTAGTTGGGTCAACATGACAGACAGGTCTACTTCCTTAGAACTCTCTGGTCAGCCCCAGATTGGCAGTAGTTGGGTCAACATGACAGACAGGTCTACTTCCTTAGAACTCTCTGGTCAGCCCCAGAGTGGCAGTAGTTGGGTCAACATGACAGACAGGTCTGCTTCCTTAGAATTCTCTGGTCAGCCCCAGATTGGCAGTAGTTGGGTCAACATGACAGACAGGTCTACTACCTTAGAACTCTCTGGTCAGCCCCAGATTGGTAGTAGTTGGGTCAACATGACAGACAGGTCTACTTCCTTAGAACTCTCTGGTCAGCCCCAGATTGGCAGTAGTTGGGTCAACATGACAGACAGGTCTACTTCCTTAGAACTCTCTGGTCAGCCCCAGATTGGCAGTAGTTGGGTCAACATGACAGACAGGTCTACTTCCTTAGAACTCTCTGGTCAGCCCCAGATTGGCAGTAGTTGGGTCAACATGACAGACTGGTCTACTTCCTTAGAACTCTCTGGTCAGCCCCAGATTGGCATTAGTTGGGTCAACATGACAGACAGGTCTGCTTGCTTAGAACTCTCTGGTCAGCCCCAGATTGGCAGTAGTTGGGTCAACATGACAGACAGGTCTGCTTCCTTAGAACTCTCTGGTCAGCCCCAGATTGGCAGTAGTTGGGTCAACATGACAGACAGGTCTACTTCCTTAGAACTCTCTGGTCAGCCCCAGATTGGCAGTAGTTGGGTCAACATGACAGACAGGTCTACTTGCTTAGAACTCTCTGGTCAGCCCCAGATTGGCAGTAGTTGGGTCAACATGACAGACAGGTCTACTTGCTTAGAACTCTCTGGTCAGCCGTCCATTAGAGCCATCTGTTCCTTCTGCTCATGATAATAACATCCAGTACATCTGAGGCATTTTCATTTAGCAAGGTCTTTACAGATCGTCGTTCCCAACATGTCTAGAATATTTTCATGTCTTGATTGTTTTCATGTCTGGAATGTTTTCATGTGTGGAATATTTTCATGTCTGGAATGTTTTCATGTCTGGAATGGTTTCATGTCTGGAATGGTTTCATGTCCGGAACGGTTTCATGTCTGGAATGTTTTCATGTCTGGAATGTTTTCATGTCTTCAATGTTTTCATGTCTTCAATGTTTTCATGTCTTCAATGTTTTCATGTCTTCAATGTTTTCATGTCTTCAATGTTTTAATATCTTCAACGTTTTCATGTCTGGAATGTTTTCATGTCTGGAATGTTGTTATGTCTTAAATGTTTTCATGTCTGGAATGTTTTGATGTCTTCAATGTGTTCATGTCTTCAATGTTTTCATGTCTTCAATGTTCTGATGTCTGGATTGTTTTCATGTCTTCAATGTTTTCATGTCTTCAATGTTTTCATGTCTTCAATGTTTTAATGTCTTCAATGTTTTCATGTCTTCAATATTTTCATGTCTTCAATCTTTTCATGTCTGGAATGTTGTTATGTCTGGAATGTTTTCATGTCTGGAATGTTTTGATATCTTCAATGTGTTCTTGTCTTCAATGTTTTCATGTCTTCAATGTGTTCTTGTCTTCAATGTTTTCATGTCTTCAATGTTCGCATGTCTGGATTGTTTTCATGTCTTCAATGTTTTCATGTCTTCAATGTTTTCATGTCTTCAATATTTTAATGTCTTCAATGTTTTCATGTCTTCAATATTTTCATGTCTTCAATCTTTTTATGTCTGGAATGTTGTTATGTCTGGAATGTTTTCATGTCTGGAATGTTTTCATGTCTTCAGTGTTTTCATGTCTGGAATGTTTTTATGTCTTCATTGTTTGCATGTCTGGAATGTTTTCATGTCTTCAGTGTTTTCATGTCTGGAATGTTTTTATGTCTTCAATGTTTTCATGTCTTCAATGTTTTTATGCCTTCAATGTTTTCATGTCTGGACTGTTTTCATGTCTGGAATGTTTTCATGTCTGGAATGTTTTCATGTATGGAATGTCTTCATGTCTGGAATGTATTTATGTCTGGAATGTTTTTATGTATGGAATGTTTTTCATGTCCGTCTGGACATCCAAAGTCCACACTCTCCTTCTTCCACGGTAAGCGAAGCTTCCATTACTGTATTATCAAACCAACGTCTTCATTTCACGTGAAAATATTATTCCAGTCTTTAAGATGTGTTGCTGTGTTTGAGCCAGTTCTTGTCGATGTTCAGATCTTGTAGAGTGTATGTATTTATGTCGTTAGTAGAACTGTGACATCGTTGACCAGTGGACAGATAAGATAAATGATACATGATAGTGATAGCCTCCGTGTGTTGATACAACTATCAGTGGCATATTAAAAAAGTAGAAAAAAAGTAACTGTACCGTTTCCATGGCTTTAGGCGTATAGGGCATATAGGGCTAGACCTAAATTTTTAAAACCAATCAGCACAAGATGGGTGATGTGGTCAGCATCACGTCGGCCGCTTTACTTCCCAGAACTGCACCCAGTACCCACTCAGAGCTAGGTCGACCTAGGAGTCGAGGTCATTTTTGAAAAAAAGTTCGGCTCCGCCAGGGAGCGAACCCACGACTTTCTGAACCGCACGCGAGCCTCTAGCGGCTTCCACTAGCGCCATGTATCCTCATCAGGGGTCACTACACGGCATTTTTCCCAATTTATGACAAAAATATCACATTTTCAATGTGTTCGTTTTTGTAAAGTTCGGCATTCGTAGAATAGATGACACACAAAATTTATGTCATTTGTAAACAATTTAGCTTTGAAAAGTTAATACTAACGACACCACCTCGTGAACTTTTTTAAGATAAAAAAAAGTTCAGAAGTCAGTTTTCTCAAATCTCTATATTTCAGTTTGCTGTGTGTGTGAAATCCTAAAATCTTAGCTAATATAAACAGTAGAAACATGAAATTCTGTATGCATACTCCATAAACAATATTATAGAAACTGGTTTATCTAGAAATAGATTTTAGAAATTTTTTGTGTTCTAAAATTTGATTATTGTCTTATGATGCAAGATTTTTTTGACTTTGTCAATAAACCTACATTTTAAAATTCAACGAAAAATATTTAAAAACATGTTTAAAGTAAATAATCTAGACCTGTACCTCTAAATAAGATAAAAAGTCATGGATCCATCATCTATTGTTGAATACCTATGTTTGTTTTTAAAATTGTAGGATTTTAAGTACACATTGTTTTTTTTTTTAACAAGATGGCGGCTATTGTCATGACAACTATGATTTTTTGACACTTTAAGTAAACAAATGTAATAACATGTATCCCTACAAACGACCATTATAAAATAACTGCTCTAAGTCTGTAAATAAAAAAATAAAATTTTTTGGTGTAGTGAAAATGCCGCGTTTCTGTACATTGGTCCTAGCGGAGATTAGTGACAGGCTTAAGGCACCGCTAAAAACATGGAAGAAAGCCAGACGAGTAGTTAACCTGATGACAACCGGTACCCACCAGTGTAACTGTTTATGAGCGAGACGGAGATCGTATGGACTTGGCCTGAATGTCGTGACGTCGAACCTCTTCCCGGATGATCCAGATAGGCTGTGTGTGGCTGGGAGAGGGGTGGGGGCGAGACATTGCTTTTTTCAGTTTAAGAACTTTCAATGGTTACATCAATCTTTGCAAGATGTGTCTACTTGTCGTTCATTGACACACCTTGTTAGCACAAGGAATAGATGGCTTCTATGCAAAAATACGCTCACAGAAACGCGGCATTTTTACCCTGATTGTGGAGTCCAAGTGTAAATAGACAACCATACACATGGCGTGTATATTGTGTTTACTCAACAGACACCATAGGTCTGTGTGTAGAAGAAGAGAGTTTTGACAACTTTGATGTGCCACTTGAAAACATTATTCGTCAATTATTTGAATAAGAACAAAATTTTCTCCTAAATTTCAAAACGTTGAATTGTCAAATTACGGGAGAACTAAAATATGAGGGAGTTTTCCTGTCGCTCTTATTTTCTTGTCTGTATGATTTCCATATTGCTATAATAATTTTAAAAAACCTTTACAATGATTTGATGATCCTAAATTATCAATAATATATCAATTCAATGATAGTTCTAATGGATTGTTTCCTGTAGTCTCAACACTAACATTCACAAAATTATCATCAATAAAACTGTCACAAGCGTCACTCACTTTCTGCAGTTTGTTTCTGCAAACTTTCCCTTCACCTGTCGAATTTCTCATGTATCAGACGATTTATTTTGAAATAAATATTCGCTTGAAACGCAATGCGCGTCTGATACAATGATTTGTTAAAAAATATCCTGTACAGGGAATCATTTGGGGACTTCGGTTTAGGGGCGACATACAATGAAACACGCAAATTATACAATTGTAAGTTCTATTCCATTGCAATAGTTCTCTCGCTGGTCGTCGGGCTCATCGTTTGGCTTCGGTTATTAGATAGGGACTGGACGATCCATGGTGTTACCAGTGTCGTCTTGTCCCAGGATATGTTGTTTTTGACGCTAAATTTTGTTGTTGTTTTAGATTCCGCTAGACACAGACAGCCGACAAACGTATACACTGTTTTATGTGTACATATCCTCAACATATAATACAAACACATCATATACAACAAAAAACACGAGACACCACAGAGTGTTGGCCTCTGACAGAATGCCATATAACAAACACACGAGACAACAGACTGTTGGCCTCTGACACAATGCCATACAACAAACACACAAGAGACAACAAAGTGTAGGCCTCTGACAGAATGTCATACAACAAACACACAAGACAACAGACTGTTGGCCTCTGACAGAATGCCACACAACAAACACAGGAGACAACAGACTGTTGGCCTCTGACAGAATGTCATACAACAAATACATAACACACAACAGACTGTTGGCCTCTGACAAAATGCCATACAACAAACACACGAAACAACAGACTGTTGGCCTCTGACACAATGCCATACAACAAACACACGAAACAACAGACTGTTGGCCTCTGACAGAATGCCATACAACAAACACACGAGACAACAGACTGTTGGCCTCTGACACAATGCCATACAACAAACACACGAGACAACAGACTGTTGGCCTCTGACACAATGCCATACAACAAACACACGAAACAACAGACTGTTGGCCTCTGACAGAATGCCATACAACAAACACACTAGAGACAACAGAGTGTAGGCCTCTGACAGAATGTCATACAACAAATACACAACACACAACAGACTGTTGGCCTCTGACAGAATGCCATACAGCAAACACACGAGACAACAGACTGTTGGCCTCTGACAGAATGCCATACAACAAACACACGAGACAACAGACTGTTGGCCTCTGACAGAATGCCCCACAACACTCCCACTCTTGCCTCCCACCCTCAGCCACCGCTTGCTATGGAAACACCAACAACTACCTGCGACTGGACTGCGTTAACGGTTACTACATCCACGTTCTGAGGGTTATCCACGCGGCCAAGCTGAAAACCGCCGACTGTGTGAGCCCAGCCAGCGTGGACACATACAAGAGGGAGTGCTGCGGCTATCATGTCACGGTGAGAGTTATCCCTATGTCAGATGTGTTGTTATCCTACCTAAAAATATCATGGTAGTATTATTCTTTGATTAATCTACTTTGTATGGCTGCTTATCGTTTGGCGTGATAATTCATTTTGCTGTCCTTGTGTACGTGCCTAATAATAATAACAATAATATCTTAAAAACATAGTAAAAGCAGAAGAGAAAACGAGCCTGTTCTACGCATTCAGACGTACTGGACAGACAGAAAGTAAACGATCATTTGCCCGCCTTTAGGTATATCGGGCACACAGTGCCAGACTTACAGACATATTCTACAGAGCAATTGGCACTTGTTAGGTGGTTTTTTTTAAACATCTTTACTTCCCGGGACTATGCCTGGTAGCCATTTAAGCATCGTCGACCTTGGAGGTAAGGTCATTTAAAAAAAAACTTTAGATAGTTGAGGGACTGGTGTGTGGGGGGAAAAAGACGGGGGGGGGGGGAGCGAGGGGGAGAAGAGCAATAGATAGTTGAGGGGCTGGTGTGTGGGGAAGGGGGAGGAAGAAATATAGATAGTTGAGGAGCTGGTGTGTGGGAAAAGATGAGGGGGGCGGGGAAAGAACCGTAGAAGCTGAGGGGCTGGTGTGTGGGGAAAGATGGAGGGAGGGGGAAAAACCATAGAAGTTGAGGGGCTGGTGTGTGTGGGAAAGATGGGGGGGGGGGGGAAAACCATAGAAGTTGAGGGGCTGGTGTGTGGGGGGGGGGGAAATGAGGGAGGGGCGGGGTGGGCGGAGAACCATAGAAGTTGAGGGGCTGGTGTGTGGGGGGAAAATGGGGGAGGGGCGGGGTGGGCGGAGAACCATAGAAGTTGAGGGGCTGGTCTGTTGGGAAAGATGGGGGGGGGGGGGAAGAACCATAGAAGTTGAGGGGCTGGTGTGTGGCGAAAAATAGGGGAGGGGGAAAGAACCATAGAAGTTGAGGGGCTGGTGTGTTGGGAAATATGGCGGGGGGGGGGGGGGAAGGACCATAGAAGTTGAGGGGCTGGTGTGTGGGCGAAAAATAGGGGAGGGGGAAAGAACCATAGAAGTTGAGGGGCTGGTGTGTTGGGAAAGATGGGGGGGGGGAGAGACCATAGAAGTTGAGGGGCTGGTGTGTGGGGGAATATGGGGGGAGGGGTGGGGGAAGAACCATAGACGTTGAGGGGTTGGTGTGTGGGGAAAGATTGGAGATTGGGGAAGAACCATAGAAGTTGAAGGGCTGGTGTGTGGGGAAAAATGGGAGGGGGGGGGTGGGCGGAGGGGAGAACCATATAAGTTGAGGGGCTGGTGTGTGGCGAAAGATGGGAGGGGGGGGGGAAGAACCATAGAAGTTGAGGGGCTAGTGTGTGGGGGGAAATGCTGGGGGGCGGGGTTTGGAGAACCATAAAAGTTGAGGGGCTGGGTGGTGTGTGGGAAAAATGGGGGGGGGATGGGCGGAGGGGGGAGAACCCATAGAAGTTGAGGGGCTAGTGTGTGGGGGGAAATGCTGGGGGGCGGGGGGGGGGGGAGAGAACCATAGAAGTTGAGGGGCTGGTGTGTTGGGAAAGATGTGGGGGGGGGGGGAAGAACAATAGAAGGTGAGGAGAGCTGGTGTTAGGCGAAAGGTGGGGGGGCGGGGGTGGGGAAACCATATAAGTTGAGGGGCTGGTGTGTGGCGAAAGATGAGAGAGGGGGGAAGAACCATAGAAGCTGAGGGGCTAGTGTTGTGGGGGGAAATGCTGGGGGCGGGTGGGGGGGGGGAAACCATCAGAAGTTGAGGGGCTGGTGTTAGGCGAAAGATGGGGGGAGGGGTGCTCACAACATCCCCACCATAGAAGTTGAGGGGCTGGTGTTTGGGGAAAGATGGGAGAGGGGGGAAGAACCATAGAAGTTGAGGGGCTGGTGTGTGGGGGGAAATTAGGGGGGGGGGGGGAGAACCATAGAAAGTTGAGGAGCTGATGTGTTGGGAAAGATACACTAAAACCCAAAACACGCACACACACACCCGACCCTCCCACACACCACACCACACCACACGCTCTTACGCACACACACACCAACTCACACACACACACTCACACACACGCTCTTACACACACGCACACTCACACGCACACTCACACACACGCACACACACACACACGCACACATACACGCGCGCACACAAACACACACGCACACTCACACACACACGCACACACACGCACACACACGCACACTCACACACACGCTCACACACACTCATACACACACCACACACTCATTCACACACCCACACACATGCACTCACAAACACACACTCACACACACACGCAAACACTTACACACATACAAACACTCACACACACACACACCCACACACACACACACACTCCCACACACTATACACCGTACTCAGACACGAGACAAGAAAAAGGAACGGAGGGGTGCAATTTGAAAAACAAAACAAAATTCACTACAAGGGCTCCTTGTATCACTTAGTTTGCTGATAAAGACTTTGCTGGAAAGCTCGTCTGTGCGTTGTTTGTTGGATTCATGCCTGTCTCACACGTGCATCCTTGCACGACGTTCTGTCTACAGCTGTGGTTTACAACCTGTGGGGGATGGGAGGGGGGGGGGTGCTCTCAATTTTGAAATTGACTGCACTTGCACCTGTAGCAATGCAAATTGTCTGCGGCCATTGTCAAGAAAACATAACAGCGTTTCGAAGCTTGACGTGGAGACTGATTTCCGTTTTGCCTTGTCCAACATCAGACAAAAACTAGCAGATTTCATCTAGACAAACCTGTGTGTGTGCCTGGTCCAACATCAGACAAAAACTAGCAGGTATTATCTAGACAAACCTGTGTGTGTGCCTGGTCTAACATCAGACAAAAACTAGCAGGTATTATCTAGACAAACCTGTGTGTGTGCCTTGTCTAACATCAGACAAAAACTAGCAGCTATTATCTAGACAAACTTGTGTCAACCATTTCGTTGATATTTGAAAACAAAACTGCCAGTTTTTGGTGACCATTTCGTTTCACACTTCGATGAATGGTTTGTTTTATTTCTCCAAATTCGTATCACTGTACATGGAGTTTTTTGTTTGTCCTCCTGTTGTTAATCATATTGTGTTATATGAAAGTGGTTGGGGAGAGGGGCGTGGGTAGTCATGCGATAATCTCAAGTGGGGTCCCACCTACGCAAATATCGGAGACCACTCGTCGACTATGTCCACTCTTACAAGTAGAACAATGAAAACAGCAGCTAGTCTAGTCTCACAAGTAGAACAATGAAAACAAAAGCTAGTCTAGTCTCACAAGTAGAACAATGAAAACAAAAGCTAGTCTAGTCTTACAAGTAGAACAATGAAAACAGAAGTTAGTCTAGTCTCACAGGTAGAACAATGAAAACAAAAGCTAGTCTCTTACAAGTAGAACAATGAAAAAAACAGCTAGTCTAGTCTCACAAGTAGAACAATGAAAACAGAAGGTAGTCTAGTCTCACAGGTAGAACAATGAAAACAGCAGTTAGTCTAGTCTCACAGGCAAAACAATGAAAACAGAAGCTAGTCTAGTCTCACAACTAGAACAGTGAAAACAAATGCTAGCCTAGTCTCACAAGTAGAACAATGAAAACAAAAGCTAGTCTAGTCTTACAAGTAGAACAATGAAAACAGAAGTTAGTCTAATCTCACAGGTAGAACAATGAATACTGAAGCTAGTCTAGTCTCACCCGTAGAACAATGAAAACAAAAGCTAGTCTAGTCTCACAAGTAGAACCATGAGAACGGAAGTTAGTCTGGTCTCAGAAGTAGAACAATGAAAACAGAATCTAGTCTAGTCTCACAAGTAGAACAATGAAAACAAAAGCTAGTCTAGTCTCACAAGTTTAACAATGAAAACAGCAGCTAGTCTAGTTTTACAAGTAGAACAATAAAAACAGAAGCTAGTCTAGTCTTACAAGTGGAACAGTGAAAACAGAATCTAGTCTAGTCTCACAAGTAGAACAATGAAAACAAAAGCTAGTCTAGTCTCACAAGTAGAACAATGAAAACAGCAGCTATTCTAGTCTCACAAGTAGAACAATGAAAACAGCAGCTAGTCTAGTTTTACAAGTAGAACAATAAAAACAGAAGCTAGTCTAGTCTTACAAGTAGAACAATGAAAACAGCAGCTATTCTAGTCTTACTAGTAGAACCATGAAAACAGAAGCTAGTCTAGTCTCACAAGAAGAGCGATGAAAACAGAAGCTAGTCTAGTCTCACAAGAAGAACAATGAAAACAGAAGCTAGTCTAGTCTCACAAGAAGAACAATGGAAACAGAAGCTAGTCTAGTCTCACAAGAAGAACAATGAAAACAGAAGCTAGTCTAGTCTCACAAGAAGAACAATGAAAACAGAAGCTAGTCTAGTTTCACAAGTAGAACAATGAAAACAGAAGCTAGTCTAGTCTGACAAGAAGAACAATGGAAACAGAAGCTAGTCTAGTCTCACAAGAAGAACAATGGAAACAGAAGCTAGTCTAGTCTCACAAGAAGAACAATGAAAACAGAAGCTAGTCTAGTTTCACAAGTAGAACAATGAAAACAGAAGCTAGTCTAGTCTGACAATTAGAACAATGAAAACAGAAGCTAGTCTAGTTTCACAAGTAGAACAATGAAAACAGAAGCTAGTCTAGTCGCACAAGTAGAACAATGAAAACAAAAGCCAGTACAGTCTCACAAGTAGAACCATGAGAACGGAAGCTAGTCTAGTCTCACAATTAGAACAATGAAAACAGAAGCTAGTCTAGTCTCACAAGTGGAACAACGAAAACAGAAGCTAGTCTAGTCTCACAAGAAGAACAATGAAAACAGATGCTAGGCTACTCTCACAAGAAGAACAATGAAAACAGAAGCTAGTCTAGTCTCACAATTAGAACAATGAAAGCAGAAGCTAATATAGTTTTACATGTAGAACAATGAAAACAGAAGCTAGTCTAGTCGCACAAGTAGAACAATGAAAACAAAAGCTAGTCTGGTCTCACTAGTAGAACAATGAAAACAAAAGCTAGTCAAGTCTCACAAGAACAACAATGAAAACAGAAGCTAGTCTAGTCTTACAAGTAGAACAATGAAAACAGAAGCTAGTCTAGTCTTACAAGTAGAACATTGACAACAGAAGCTAATCTAGTCTCACAAGTAGAACACTGAAAACAGAAGCTAGTCTAGTCTTACAAGTAGAACCATGAGACTAATCTATGAGACTAATCTACAGCTGTTAGAGGTATATGTGGTTAACTGTGACCAATCCTCTGCAGGACTGCAACATCATCGTGCAGGATGGAGCCAGCATCGTCTGCGAGAACAAATCCCGCTGTGACGCCGTCGCCACCTGGTCCAACACTAACAAAGAATGCGACCAGGACATCTACCCGCCCAACACCAACTACATGAAGATGGAATACATGTGCCGGCGGATCCGTGACGGTAGGCTTCTCCACCACTTTCTGTTGTCCTATGGCTGATTCACTACATACATAAACACACACACAAACACACACACACACACACACACACACATATACACGCACACACACACAGACCCTATGTTATATCAGTTGTTATTTAGATTGCGTACTGGACAAAACACTCTACAGCCCTGGGGATTCAAAATGCTGCTTATGTAGACGGGCTCCTCAGAATGCTGAATGTCTGCTACAGACAGGCTGCTCACATGCAGAACAGACATCCCAGCTTTCACCGGATGGCATTGCGATGGAAACCAACCTGTATCCAGCAGTGGAGGACAAGCATGTGCAGCACAGACACAGACTTTATAGAGACCTGGGCCTGTTGAGGAACGAAAACCAGTAGTTATTAATTTAACACAGAAATGGGATATTTTCTATTAAATGGAAGGTATATCTCTGAAGTATAGACACCAGCATCAGCAAACGGTATGGGAAATGAATGCTGAATGTGCATATTTATGATATCATCCCTTAAGCCCACTTATTATCACATACTGTATACATTAGTGGACTTTGAAACCTGGTCTTACTTGAAAATGTAAATCAACAAATGAGGTCACATATAGATTTTTTTTTCTGACGTAGCAAAATTTACAATATAAATCTAACGAGACAACAAGTAAATTTATAAACTTTTTAAGACACAGTTGATTGTGAGGACTAAAAGACAAATTTCTGGGACATAGTGAGA
>CAJHNH020001841.1:45000-80000 GCA_905116865.2 Candidula unifasciata
AATATCAATGTCAGTGTCAACATTAGTGGGAATATCAATGTCAGTGTCAACATTAGTGGGAATATCAATGTCAGTGTCAACATTAGTGGGAATATCAATGTCAGTGTCAACATTAGTGGGAATATCAATGTCAGTGTCAACATTAGTGGGAATATCAATGTCAGTGTCAACATTAATTGGGAATATCAATGTCAGTGTCAAACATTAGTGGGAATATCAATGTCAGTGTCAACATTAGTGGGAATATC
The DNA here is from genome assembly GCA_905116865.2 of Candidula unifasciata. Taxonomy (NCBI): domain Eukaryota; kingdom Metazoa; phylum Mollusca; class Gastropoda; order Stylommatophora; family Geomitridae; genus Candidula; species Candidula unifasciata. The sequence continues at coordinate 45,249 of CAJHNH020001841.1, forward strand.
AATGTCAGTGTCAACATTAGTGGGAATATCAATGTCAGTGTCAACATTAGTGGGAATATCAATGTCAGTGTCAACATTAGTGGGAATATCAATGTCAGTGTCAACATTAGTGGGAATATCAATGTCAGTGTCAACATTAGTGGGAATATCAATGTCAGTGTCAACATTAGTGGGAATATCAATGTCAGTGTCAACATTAGTGGGAATATCAATGTCAGTGTCAACATTAGTGGGAATATCAATGTCAGTGTCAACATTAGTGGGAATATCAATGTCAGTGTCAACATTAGTGGGAATATCAATGTCAGTGTCAAACATTAGTGGGAATATCAATGTCAGTGTCAACATTAGTGGGAATATCAATGTCAGTGTCAACATTAGTGGGAATATCAATGTCAGTGTCAACATTAGTGGGAATATCAATGACAGTGTCAACATTAGTGGGAATATCAATGTCAGTGTCAACATTAGTGGGAATATCAATGTCAGTATCAACATTAGTGGGAATGTCAATGTCAGTGTCAACATTATTGGGAATATCAATGTCAGTGTCAACATTATTGGGTATATCAATGTCAGTGTCAACATTATTGAGTATATCAATGTCAGTGTCAACATTAGTGGGAATATCAATGTCAGTGTCAACATTAGTGGGAATATCAATGTCAGTGTCAACATTAGTGGGAATATCAATGTCAGTGTCAACATTAGTGGGAATATCAATGTCAGTGTCAACATTAGTGGGAATATCAATGTCAGTGTCAACATAATTCGGAATATCAATGTCAGTGTCAACATTAGTGAGAATATCAATGTCAGTGTCAACATTAGTGGGAATATCAATGTCAGTGTCAACATAATTCGGAATATCAATGTCAGTGTCAACATTAGTGGGAATATCAATGTCAGTGTCAACATTAGTGGGAATATCAATGTCAGTGTCAACATTAGTGAGAATATCAATGTCAGTGTCAACATTAGTGGAAATATGAATGTCAGTGTCAACATAATTGGGAATATCAATGTCAGTGTCAACATTAGTGGGAATATCAATGTCAGTGTCAACATAATTGGGAATATCAATGTCAGTGTCAACATTAGTGGGAATATCAATGTCAGTGTCAACATTAGTGGGAATATCAATGTCAGTGTCAACATTAGTGGGAATATCAATGTCAGTGTCAACATTAGTGGGAATATCAATGTCAGTGTCAACATTAGTGGGAATATCAATGTCAGTGTCAACATTAGTGGGAATATCAATGTCAGTGTCAACATTAGTGGGAATATCAATGTCAGTGTCAACATTAGTGGGAATATCAATGTCAGTGTCAACATTAGTGGGAATATCAATGTCAGTGTCAACATTAGTGGGAATATCAATGTCAGTGTCAACATTAGTGGGAATATCAATGTCAGTGTCAACATAATTGGGAATATCAATGTCAGTGTCAACATTAGTGAGAATATCAATGTCAGTGTCAAAATAATTGGGAATATCAATGTCAGTGTCAACATAAGTGAAAATATCAATGTCAGTGTCAACATTAGTGGGAATATCAATGTCAGTGTCAACATTAGTGGGAATATCAATGTCAAAATTAGTGGGTATATCAATGTCAGTGTCAACATTAGTGGGAATATCAATGTCAGTGTCAACATAATTGGGAATATCAATGTCAGTGTCAACATTAGTGGGAATATCATTGTCAGCGTCAACATTAGTGGGAATATCAATGCCAGTGTCAACATTAGTGGGAATATCAATGTCAGTGTCAACATTAGTGGGAATATCAATGTCAGTGTCAACATTAGTGGGAATATCAATGTCAGTGTCAACATTAGTGGGAATATCAATGTCAGTGTCAACATTAGTGGGAATATCAATGTCAGTGTCAACATTAGTGGGAATATCAATGTCAGTGTCAACATTAGTGGGAATATCAATGTCAGTGTCAACATTAGTGGGAATATCAATGTCAGTGTCAACATTATTGGGAATATCAATGTCAGTGTCAACATTAGTGGGAATATCAATGTCAGTGTCAACATAATTGGGAATATTAATGTCAGTGTCAACATTAGTGGGAATATCAATGTCAGTGTCAACATAATTGGGAATATCAATGTCAGTGTCAACTTTAGTGGGAATATCAATGTCAGTTCAAACATTAGTGGGAATATCAATGTCAGTGTCAACATTAGTGGGAATATCAATGTCAGTGTCAACATTAGTGGGAATATCAATGTCAGTGTCAACATTAGTGGGAATATCAATGTCAGTGTCAACATAATTGGGAATATCAATGTCAGTGTCAACATTAGTGGGAATATCAATGTCAGTGTCAATATAATTGGGAATATTAATGTCAGTGTCAACATTAGTGGGAATATCAATGTCAGTGTCAACATAATTGGGAATATCAATGTCAGTGTCAACATTAGTGGGAATATCAATGTCAGTGTCAACATTAGTGGGAATATCAATGTCAGTGTCAACATTAGTGGGAATATCAATGTCAGTGTCAACATTAGTGGGAATATCTATGTCAGACTAGTTGCAAGTAACACATATGTACTGTGTGCCCTTTGTACACTGTCCGTGTAGTACTCTATCCTTAAAGTACCGTCTCTCTGAAGTGTGTACCCAACAGTGTGATACTGTCTCTCTGAAGTGTTGTACCCAACAGTGTGATACTGTCTCTCTAATGTGTTGTACCCAACAGTGGGATACTGTTTCTCTGATGTGTTATACCCAACAGTGTGATACTGTCTCTCTGATGTGTTGTACCCAACAGTGTGATACTGTCTCTCTGAAGTGTTCTACCCAACAGTGTGATACTGTCTCTCTGATGTGTTGTACCCAACAGTGTGATAGTGTCTCTCTGAAGTGTTGTACCCAATAGTGTGATACTGACTTTATGAAGTATTGTATCCAATAGTGTGATGCCGTCTCTCTGAAGTGTTGTACCTAAAAGTGTGATACTGTCTCTCTGAATTGTTGTACCCAACAGTGTGATAATGTCTCTCTGAAGTGTTGTACCCAACAGTGGGATACTGTCTCTGTGAAGTTTTGCATCCAACAGTGTTATACTGTCTCTCTGAAATGCTGTACCCAATAGTGTGGTACTGTCTCTCTGAAGTGTTGTACCCAATAGTGTGGTACTTTCTCTCTGCAGTCTTGTTCCCAGTAGTGATGTACTTGTGTTATACTCTATTGTATTGGTACTATATCTTGTAGTACTACATTGATGTTGTGTATTCCTGTAGTAACTTGTCCTTGTAGTACTACATTGTTGTTGTAGTGTATTCCTGTAGTAACTTGTCCTTGTAGTACTACATTGGTGTTGTAGTGTATTCCTGTAGTAACTTGTCCTTGTAGTACTACATTGGTGTTGTAGTGTATTCCTGTAGTAACTTGTCCTTGTAGCACTACATTGGTGTTGTAGTGTATTCCTGTAGTGACTTGTCCTTGTAGCACTACATTGGTGTTGTAGTGTATTCCTGTAGTGACTTGTCCTTGTAGCACTACATTGGTGTTGTAGTGTATTCCTGTAGTGACTTGTCCTTGTAGCACTACATTGGTGTTGTAGTGTATTCCTGTAGTGACTTGTCCTTGTAGCACTACATTGGTGTTGTAGTGTATTTCTGTAGTAACTTGTCCTTGTAGCACTACATTGGTGTTGTAGTGTATTCCTGTAGTAACTTGTCCTTGTAGCACTACATTGGTGTTGTAGTGTATTCCTGTAGTAACTTGTCCTTGTAGTACTACATTGGTGTTGTAGTGTATTCCTGTAGTAACTTGTCCTTGTAGTACTACATTGGTGTTGTAGTGTATTCCTGTAGTAACTTGTCCTTGTAGTACTGTGTTCTATCTGTCTCTAATACTGTCAGTACTAATCAATGCTTGTCTGAAGCCGTGATGACTGTTGATCATTTCCTCCTGTCTTGTCAACTGTTTCAGACAACGTGCAGATAACCACCACAGCATCCACACAACCACGAACATCATCAGTGTCTACAACAACATCAACAACAGAAACAACCACAACTGTGACAACAACAAATCCTGACATCACAACCACGTCGGCCAGCACGTCAGTGGCGGTAAACACAACCTCAGGAGTTGTCCGAGGGAAGACCTCGTCCGCCGCTGTACAATCTGGACACACCAGGTCACCTCAAGATAACGAGGAGCGTAAGTAACGTCGCTCCAAACAGTATATGTCCATCTTCTTACTGAAAAGCGTGCTGGGTGGCGTTGACCACAGCCTTCTGTCTCGCCTACCTTCATTTCTGTCTCGCCTACCTTCATTTCTGTCTCGCCTACTTTTATTTCTGTCTCACCTACTTTCATTTCTGTCTCGCCTACTTTTATTTCTGTCTCACCTACTTTCATTTCTGTCTCGCCTACTTTTATTTCTGTCTCACCTACCTTCATTTCTGTCTCGCCTACCTTCATTTCTGTCTCGCCTACCTTCATTTCTGTCTGGCCTACCTTCATTTCTGTCTCGCCTACCTTCATTTCTGTCTCGCCTACTTTTATTTCTGTCTCACCTACTTTTATTTCTGTCTCACCTACCTTCATTTCTGTCTCACATACTTTTATTTCTGTCTCACCTACTTTTATTTCTGTCTCGCCTACCTTCATTTCTGTCTCGCCTACTTTTATTTCTGTCTCGCCTACTTTTATTTCTGTCTCACCTACCTTCATTTCTGTCTCACCTACCTTCATTTCTGTCTCGCCTACCTTCATTTCTGTCTCGCCTACTTTTATTTCTGTCTCACCTACTTTTATTTCTGTCTCGCCTACTTTTATTTCTGTCTCGCCTACCTTCATTTCTGTCTCGCCTACTTTTATTTCTGTCTCACCTACTTTTATTTCTGTCTCACCTACTTTCATTTCTGTCTCGCCTACTTTCATTTCTGTCTCGCCTACTTTTATTTCTGTCTCACCTACTTTCACCTCTGTTTCATGTACTTTCACTTCTGTCTCGCATAATTTCACTTTTGTCCGGCGTACTTTCACTTCTTCCATGCTTTGTCTTCTATCTCGCATACTTTTACTTATGTCTCGCGTGCTTTCACTTCTATCTCGCGTACTTTAACTTCTATCTCGCGTACTTTTGTCTCACGTGCTTTCACTTCTGCTCACATAATTTCACTCCCACATAATATATCACTAATCGGCCTAAGGTTCTTGATTCACTCCCACATAATATGTCAATTTTCGGCTCAAGGTTCTTGATTCACTTCCACATAATATATCACTAATCGGCCTAAGGTTCTTGATTCACTCCCACATAATATATCAATTTTCGGCTCAAGGTTCTTGATTCACTCTCACATAATATATCAATTTTCGGCTCAAGGTTCTTGATTCACTTCCACATAATATATCAATTTTCGGCTCAAGGTTCTTGATTCACTTCCACATAATATATCACTAATCGGGTAAAGGTTCTTGATTCACTTCCACATAATATATCAATTTTCGGCTCAAGGTTCTTGATTCACTTCCACATAATATATCAATTTTCGGCTCAAGGTTCTTGATTCACTTCCACATAATATATCACTAATCGGGTAAAGGTTCTTGATACACTTTCATATATCACGATTGATTCAATAAAGCTCTTAAAAAGTCTTTGCTACCTTTGCTTGAGCTGTTATACATTTAACTTCCCAAATTCATCTCCCATCTGCTGTTATCCGGGTATCCCAAGTACCTAACTCATCTCCCATCTGCTGTTATCCGGGTCTCCCAAGTACCTAATTCATCTCCCATCTGCTGTTATCCGGGTATCCCAAGTACCTAATTCATCTCCCATCTGCTGTTATCCGGGTATCCCAAGTACCTAACTCATCTCCCATCTACTGTTATCCGGGTATCCCAAGTACCTAACTCATCTCCCATCTGCTGTTATCCGGGTGTCCCAAGTACCTAACTCATCTCCCATCTGCTGTTATCCGGGTATCCCAAGTACCTAACTCATCTCCCATCTACTGTTATCCGGGTGTCCCAAGTACCTAACTCATCTCCCATCTGCTGTTATCCGGGTATCCAAAGTACCTAATTCATCTCCCATCTACTGTTATCCAGGTATCCCAAGTACCTAACTCATCTCCCATCTGCTGTTATCCGGGTATCCCAAGTACCTAACTCATCTCCCATCTACTGTTATCCGGGTATCCCAAGTACTAACTCATCTCCCATCTGCTGTTATCCGGGTATCCCAAGTACCTAATTCATCTCCCATCTACTGTTATCCGGGTATCCCAAGTACCTAACTCATCTCCCATCTGCTGTTATCCGGGTCTCCCAAGTACCTAATTCATCTCCCATCTACTGTTATCCGGGTATCCCAAGTACCTAACTCATCTCCCATCTGCTGTTATCCGGGTATCCCAAGTACCTAACTCATCTCCCATCTGCTGTTATCCGGGTCTCCCAAGTACCTAATTCATCTCCCATCTGCTGTTATCCGGGTATCTTAAGTACCTAATTCATCTCCCATCTGCTGTTATCCGGGTATCCCAAGTACCTAATTCATCTCCCATCTGCTGTTATCCGGGTACCCAAGTATCAAATTCATCTCCCATCTCCTGTTATCCGGGTATCCCAAGTACCTAATTCATCTCCCATCTGCTGTTATCCGGGTATCCCAAGTACCTAATCGTATCCATTTGCTTCATACGTGTCTTATAACTTCGATTTTTAATTTCTGAAATGCAATTCTAGACTGTGTTTTTATTTTAGTTACTGGCACTTGGTCAGTATTAGAGTCTACACCTGGTCCTGACCCCTGCTCCCCCTTTCCGAGAGCAAGCTGTTTTTAACAGACTGGTTTCCCTGGGCTTACGCAAGTCAAAATGATTAAAGGGTGATCATAAAAGTTTCTGTTTCAAATTATTGGTTTATACGCTCTGGCCTTTTCAGTTCTCTTTACCCCCCCCCCCCCTCTCTCTCTCTCTCTCTCCTCTCTCTCTCTCTCTCTCTCTCTCTCTCTCTCTCTCTCTCTCTCTCTCTCTCTCTCTCTCTCTCTCTCTCTCTCATGTCAAAACTATAGATAATATATTCACCCTTCAGTTGTCCAACCGTTGCATTGAAATCATAGAGCACTAAACTAATTCCCACTTTTACATGGTGCTACAGACATGGCCATTTTGTCACATTTCTATTTCTTGCTGTCTGTGATCGATGCACTGACTAGTATGATGTTTCACAACTGCATTCGGTGCACCGACTGGATTATGTTAGCATTGAACGTCGGTCCACTGATTGGTGTGATGTTAACATCTGCCGTCGGTGCAGGGGCTGATATAATGTCAGCATCTGGCGTCGGTGCACTCAATAGATGACGTTACTATCTGCCGTCGGTGCACAGACTATTGTGATGTTAACATCCGCTGTCGGAGCACTAACTAGTGTGATGTTGACTTCAACAGTCGGCCCATTGAATGGATGATGTTAACATCTGCTAATTACTCATTTAATCTGGTTAACGAAATACGACTTGATACTGTCTTATATATATATTTATTTTTCTGCTATTTTTTTTTTTTTTTTCTGTCCTAAATTTGCAGACATCGTTTTCCTGTTTCTGTTCTTCTTAGTAAATTGTTAAATAGTTATCTAAATACCCACATCCTTTTCCCGGTGTTATGTTTCATTTGTTCCCAGTTTGACTGTTTGCCTGTTTCACTGAGTTCCCATAATGTTTACATGCTTTCTGTTTATTTTGCTCTTGGTGTTTTCCAATTAACTTATTTGCATGAATGTCCTCGCATTGCAGGTTCCAGTAACCAATGTCTGATTTGATTGTTCATCTACAGCTGAAGGATCACGGCCTGGCTACATCTGTAGCACTTCCGGTTCCCTGCCAGACAGGGCGGCTCCCGAACTCCCCTTAACATCGTTCATTTTCATCTAACTCAACATTTTTATCTACATCCACATTTTCATCTACATCCACATTTTCATTTAACTCAACATTTTCATCTACATCCACATTTTCATTTAACTCAACATTTTCATCTACATCCATATTTTAATCTACATCAAGTTTGCATCTCGACTTCCGTATTTCCATCAATAATTTCAACGTGCATTTCTATTACATTCTAAATCTGTATTTAAATCGACTTCAATATTTTTGTATGCTTCAACATGTTTAACTACATCATTATTTTTGTGTACATTGTTGTGTATTCTGCCTAATTATTTTTCTTTATATTGATATTGTCATGACTTCAATATTTGTATGTTCATCATTATTTTTACAACTGACCTCTTTGCTTTCTCCAGTCCTGCCGACCTGTTTGTCACGTGACAAACGTTTACACCAATCATCTGTGACCACAACCACAAGGCCACCGAATCATAACCTTGACCTTGTGAGTCGCCATCTGTGGTTTGGCTGTAAATGGACACAGGCCTGCCTTGCTCTTTGTCGGAGTCAGTGAGTGACCCTTAGCCCCCCCCCCCCCCCCCCCCCCCCCCCAAAAAGGGCTTCAACCTATGTCACGGGCATTCTCTTTATCGAAATGAAAACGCAAATGCAAGACATCACAGAAACCAAACAACAGAGAGGGACACACCCGTAACCTTCAGGGAAGTCTACCAGCCCAACAAACTTGTGAATGAAAAGTGACCTACTCTATTTGGGAAGACTAAAGTCGAACTAACCCAATGAGCCATTAACACTTGATGACACAAAGTACCAACATTTCGATGAGAAACCTCCCAGGCCCAAGTCCCCAAAGCTGCTTTTCAACCATCAGGTTATATTAGGGCCTCCCGACAACGGTTAGCAAGTGACTTGAAGTCAGCCGAGCATGGGCTTTATCATCAAAAGAAAAAAAGAATATGCCAGTATAGTACTGCTCACAACAACCGATAAAGGCAGACAAAGAAATATATACTGTTTGTGACATGAAAGGGGTATATTCTGTGTATGGCCAATGTTTGGTAATCACACATGGCACTAGCTGGGATCATTGTATGGAAACAGGTAGATGGTCAAGTTGGCACTGTAATACAACATAGTTATGGAATGGACATAATTAGTAACTGTGTTGTTGCCTACGTTCACATACACACACACAGACACACACACACACACACACACACACACACACACACAAGATCACACGAGCACCGATTCGCAGTCTAATGCAGTCTATAGCCAGTTCTGGCCAATGAGAAAACTGCCAGCATCAGTCTTTCAGTCGATGGTTGACAGGGCACCAAACGGTCAATATCACCAGGATGCAGATCATTGTTCCTAACCATTCTCGTGTGTGACCTCTATGATCTGCGTTCGCCTGGGTATATAATTGACATAACAGCATCCAGGACTAGTTTTTTCTTTCTGTCTCGTCTCCCTCAAAGTCTCAAGGCTGATGGTGTCCGTTGTCATCTGGTGAACCGCGACCCTCCAGTGGCGCCAACCGCCCTCAGACAGTCCCCGCTGCAACATACTTGTTTCCATGCAATGATCCCGGCTAGGTAGGCATCTACTTTCTTACAACTGTCCGTCTGCTACCTAGACAGACTGTGGTTACGGCGTCCGCCGCGACATCAGTCATCACAACAAGACAATCACAGATTGAAGTTGACCATGCTCAATTGTATCTTCCAGTGAGTGATGCCATGATCGGTGCCATTGTGGGAGGATGTCTGGGCATGGTCTTCACCTTCGTTGTGTTCATCTTCTACTGGGGTCGGTATGTATCTCTAGTTATCTTCTACTGGGGTCGGTATGTATCTCTAGTTATCTTCTACTGGGGTCTGTATGTATCTCTGGTTCATCTTCTACTGGGGTCTGTATGTATCTCTGGTTCATCTTCTACTGGGGTCTGTATGTATCTCTGGTTCATCTTCTACTGGGGTCTGTATGTATCTCTGGTTTATCTTCTACTAGGGTCGGTATGTATCTCTGGTTATCTTCTACTGGGGTCGACATGTATCTCAGCTTCGTCTTCTACTGGGGTCTGTATGTATCTCTGGTTTATCTTCTACTGGGGTCTGTATGTATCTCTGGTTCATCTTCTACTGGGGTCTGTGTGTAACTCTGGTTCATCTTCTACTGGGGTCGACATGTATCTCAGCTTCGTCTTCTACTGGGGTCTGTATGTATCTCTGGTTTATCTTCTACTGGGGTCTGTGTGTATCTCTGGTTTATCTTCTACTGGGGTCTGTATGTATCTCTGGTTTATCTTCTACTGGGGTCTGTGTGTAACACTGGTTCATCTTTTCCTGGGGTCGATATGCATCTCTGGTTCATCTTCTACTAGGGTCGTCGGTATGTATCTATGGTTCATCTTCTCCTGGGGTCTGTGTGTAACCCTGTTTCATCTTTTCCTGGGGTCGGTATGCATCTCTGGTTTATCTTTTCCTGGGGTAGGTATGGATGTTAATTAGGTTCTACTTGGGGTCGGTATATGTGTGTTTTTTAACTTCTACTGGGGTCGATACATGTGTGTTGTATAAATTCTACTGGGGTCGGTGTATATATGTTGTTTAACCTCTACTGGGGTCGGTATATATATGTTGTTTAACCTCTACTGGGGTCGGTATATATATATGTTGTTTAACCTCTACTGGGGTCGGTATATACATGTGTTGTTTAACCTCTACTGGGGTCGGTATATACATGTGTTGTTTAACCTCTACTGGGGTCGGTATATATATATATGGTGTTTAACCTCTACTGGGGTCGGTATATATATATATGGTGTTTAACCTCTACTGGGGTCGGTATATATATATGTTGTTTAACCTCTACTGGGGTCGGTATATATAACGCTGTTATTGTTCTGTCCTTTAGGGCCCGTGCTTTATGTGATATATTTCTAAATTTGCAGAATCGGAGATAGATAGAGGATCCCAGTGACCAGTCCAGTCTGTAGCGTTGAGAGAGGTAGATAGAAGATCTCAGTGACCAGTCCAGTCTGTAGCGTTGAGAGAGGTAGATAGAAGATCTCAGTGACCAGTCCAGTCTGTAGTGTTGAGAGAGGTAGATAGAGGATCCCAGTGACCAGTCCAGTCTGTAGCGTTGAGAGAGGTAGATAGAAGATCTCAGTGACCAGTCCAGTCTGTAGTGTTGAGAGAGGTAGATAGAGGATCCCAGTGACCAGTCCAGTCTGTAGCGTTGAGAGAGGTAGATAGAAGATCTCAGTGACCAGTCCAGTCTGTAGCGTTGAGAGAGGTAGATAGAGGATCCCAGTGACCAGTCCAGTCTGTAGCGTTGAGAGAGGTAGATAGAAGATCTCAGTGACCAGTCCAGTCTGTAGTGTTGAGAGAGGTAGATAGAGGATCCCAGTGACCAGTCCAGTCTGTAGCGTTGAGAGAGGTAGATAGAGGATCCCAGTGACCAGTCCAGTCTGTAGTGTTGAGAGAGGTAGATAGAGGATCCCAGTGACCAGTCCAGTCTGCAGTGTTGAGAGAGGTAGATAGAGGATCCCAGTGACCAGTCCAGTCTGTAGTGTTGAGAGAGGTAGATAGAGGATCCCAGTGACCAGTCCAGTCTGTAGTGTTGAGAGAGGTAGATAGAGGATCCCAGTGACCAGTCCAGTCTGCAGTGTTGAGAGAGGTAGATAGAGGATCCCAGTGACCAGTCCAGTCTGCAGTGTTGAGAGAGGTAGATAGAGGATCCCAGGGACCAGTCCAGTCTGTAGTGTTGAGAGAGGTAGATAGAGGATCCCAGTGACCAGTCCAGTCTGCAGTGTTGAGAGAGGTAGATAGAGGATCCCAGTGACCAGTCCAGTCTGTAGTGTTGAGAGAGGTAGATAGAGGATCCCAGTGACCAGTCCAGTCTGTAGTGTTGAGAGAGGTAGATAGAGGATCCCAGTGACCAGTCCAGTCTGTAGTGTTGAGAGAGGTAGATAGAGGATCCCAGTGACCAGTCCAGTCTGCAGTGTTGAGAGAGGTAGATAGAGGATCCCAGTGACCAGTCCAGTCTGTAGTGTTGAGAGAGGTAGATAGAGGATCCCAGTGACCAGTCCAGTCTGCAGTGTTGAGAGAGGTAGATAGAGGATCCCAGTGACCAGTCCAGTCTGTAGTGTTGAGAGAGGTAGATAGAGGATCCCAGTGACCAGTCCAGTCTGTAGCGTTGAGAGAGGTAGATAGAGGATCCCAGTGACCAGTCCAGTCTGTAGTGTTGAGAGAGGTAGATAGAGGATCCCAGTGACCAGTCCAGTCTGTAGTGTTGAGAGAGGTAGATAGAGGATCCCAGTGACCAGTCCAGTCTGTAGTGTTGAGAGAGGTAGATAGAGGATCCCAGTGACCAGTCCAGTCTGTAGTGTTGAGAGAGGTAGATAGAGGATCCCAGTGACCAGTCCAGTCTGTAGTGTTGAGAGAGGTAGATAGAGGATCCCAGTGACCAGTCCAGTCTGTAGTGTTGAGAGAGGTAGATAGAGGATCCCAGTGACCAGTCCAGTCTGCAGTGTTGAGAGAGGTAGATAGAAGATCTCAGTGACCAGTCCAGTCTGTAGTGTTGAGAGAGGTAGATAGAGGATCTCAGTGACCAGTCCAGTCTGTAGCGTTGAGAGAGGTAGATAGAGGATCCCAGTGACCAGTCCAGTCTGCAGTGTTGAGAGAGGTAGATAGAGGATCCCAGTGACCAGTCCAGTCTGTAGTGTTGAGAGAGGTAGATAGAGGATCTCAGTGACCAGTCCAGTCTGCAGTGTTGAGAGAGGTAGATAGAGGATCTCAGTGACCAGTCCAGTCTGTAGTGTTGAGAGAGGTAGATAGAGGATCTCAGTGACCAGTCCAGTCTGTAGCGTTGAGAGAGGTAGATAGAGGATCCCAGTGACCAGTCCAGTCTGCAGTGTTGAGAGAGGTAGATAGAGGATCTCAGTGACCAGTCCAGTCTGTAGCGTTGAGAGAGGTAGATAGAGGATCCCAGTGACCAGTCCAGTCTGCAGTGTTCAGAGAGGTAGATAGAGGATCCCAGTGACCAGTCCAGTCTGCAGTGTTGAGAGAGGTAGATAGAGGATCTCAGTGACCAGTCCAGTCTGTAGCGTTGAGAGAGGTAGATAGAGGATCCCAGTGACCAGTCCAGTCTGCAGTGTTGAGAGAGGTAGATAGAGGATCCCAGTGACCAGTCCAGTCTGTAGTGTTGAGAGAGGTAGATAGAGGATCCCAGTGACCAGTCCAGTCTGTAGTGTTGAGAGAGGTAGATAGAGGATCCCAGTGACCAGTCCAGTCTGTAGTGTTGAGAGAGGTAGATAGAGGATCCCAGTGACCAGTCCAGTCTGTAGTGTTGAGAGAGGTAGATAGAGGATCCCAGTGACCAGTCCAGTCTGTAGTGTTGAGAGAGGTAGATAGAGGATCCCAGTGACCAGTCCAGTCTGTAGTGTTGAGAGAGGTAGATAGAGGATCCCAGTGACCAGTCCAGTCTGTAGTGTTGAGAGAGGTAGATAGAGGATCCCAGTGACCAGTCCAGTCTGCAGTGTTGAGAGAGGTAGATAGAAGATCTCAGTGACCAGTCCAGTCTGTAGTGTTGAGAGAGGTAGATAGAGGATCTCAGTGACCAGTCCAGTCTGTAGCGTTGAGAGAGGTAGATAGAGGATCCCAGTGACCAGTCCAGTCTGCAGTGTTGAGAGAGGTAGATAGAGGATCCCAGTGACCAGTCCAGTCTGTAGTGTTGAGAGAGGTAGATAGAGGATCTCAGTGACCAGTCCAGTCTGCAGTGTTGAGAGAGGTAGATAGAGGATCTCAGTGACCAGTCCAGTCTGTAGTGTTGAGAGAGGTAGATAGAGGATCTCAGTGACCAGTCCAGTCTGTAGCGTTGAGAGAGGTAGATAGAGGATCCCAGTGACCAGTCCAGTCTGCAGTGTTGAGAGAGGTAGATAGAGGATCTCAGTGACCAGTCCAGTCTGTAGCGTTGAGAGAGGTAGATAGAGGATCCCAGTGACCAGTCCAGTCTGCAGTGTTCAGAGAGGTAGATAGAGGATCCCAGTGACCAGTCCAGTCTGCAGTGTTGAGAGAGGTAGATAGAGGATCCCAGTGACCAGTCCAGTCTGTAGTGTTGAGAGAGGTAGATAGAGGATCTCAGTGACCAGTCCAGTCTGTAGCGTTGAGAGAGGTAGATAGAGGATCCCAGTGACCAGTCCAGTCTGCAGTGTTGAGAGAGGTAGATAGAGGATCTCAGTGACCAGTCCAGTCTGTAGTGTTGAGAGAGGTAGATAGAGGATCTCAGTGACCAGTCCAGTCTGTAGTGTTGAGAGAGGTAGATAGAGGATCTCAGTGACCAGTCCAGTCTGTAGCGTTGAGAGAGGTAGATAGAGGATCCCAGTGACCAGTCCAGTCTGCAGTGTTGAGAGAGGTAGATAGAGGATCTCAGTGACCAGTCCAGTCTGTAGCGTTGAGAGAGGTAGATAGAGGATCCCAGTGACCAGTCCAGTCTGCAGTGTTGAGAGAGGTAGATAGAGGATCCCAGTGACCAGTCCAGTCTGCAGTGTTGAGAGAGGTAGATAGAGGATCCCAGTGACCAGTCCAGTCTGTAGTGTTGAGAGAGGTAGATAGAGGATCTCAGTGACCAGTCCAGTCTGTAGCGTTGAGAGAGGTAGATAGAGGATCCCAGTGACCAGTCCAGTCTGCAGTGTTGAGAGAGGTAGATAGAGGATCTCAGTGACCAGTCCAGTCTGTAGTGTTGAGAGAGGTAGATAGAGGATCTCAGTGACCAGTCCAGTCTGTAGTGTTGAGAGAGGTAGATAGAGGATCTCAGTGACCAGTCCAGTCTGTAGCGTTGAGAGAGGTAGATAGAGGATCCCAGTGACCAGTCCAGTCTGCAGTGTTGAGAGAGGTAGATAGAGGATCCCAGTGACCAGTCCAGTCTGCAGTGTTGAGAGAGGTAGATAGAGGATCCCAGTGACCAGTCCAGTCTGTAGTGTTGAGAGAGGTAGATAGAGGATCTCAGTGACCAGTCCAGTCTGCAGTGTTGAGAGAGGTAGATAGAGGATCCCAGTGACCAGTCCAGTCTGTAGTGTTGAGAGAGGTAGATAGAGGATCTCAGTGACCAGTCCAGTCTGCAGTGTTGAGAGAGGTAGATAGAGGATCCCAGTGACCAGTCCAGTCTGTAGTGTTGAGAGAGGTAGATAGAGGATCTCAGTGACCAGTCCAGTCTGCTGTGTTGAGAGAGGTAGATAGAGGATCCCAGTGACCAGTCCAGTCTGCAGTGTTGAGAGAGGTAGATAGAGGATCTCAGTGACCAGTCCAGTCTGCAGTGTTGAGAGAGGTAGATAGAGGATCCCAGTGACCAGTCCAGTCTGTAGTGTTGAGAGAGGTAGATAGAGGATCTCAGTGACCAGTCCAGTCTGTAGTGTTGAGAGAGGCAGATAGAGGATCCCAGTGACCAGTCCAGTCTGCAGTGTTGAGAGAGGTAGATAGAGGATCCCAGTGACCAGTCCAGTCTGCAGTGTTGAGAGAGGTAGATAGAAGATCTCAGTGACCAGTCCAGTCTGCAGTGTTGAGAGAGGTAGATAGAGGATCCCAGTGACCAGTCCAGTCTGTAGTGTTGAGAGAGGTAGATAGAGGATCTCAGTGACCAGTCCAGTCTGCTGTGTTGAGAGAGGTAGATAGAGGATCTCAGTGACCAGTCCAGTCTGCAGTGTTGAGAGAGGTAGATAGAGGATCTCAGTGACCAGTCCAGTCTGTAGTGTTGAGAGAGGTAGATAGAGGATCTCAGTGACCAGTCCAGTCTGTAGTGTTGAGAGAGATAGATAGAGGATCTCAGTGACCAGTCCAGTCTGCAGTGTTGAGAGAGGTAGATAGAGGATCTCAGTGACCAGTCCAGTCTGCTGTGTTGAGAGAGGTAGATAGAGGATCTCAGTGACCAGTCCAGTCTGCAGTGTTGAGAGAGGTACAGTGAGGTGATATAGAAACCTGGCCCGTCAGCGTATGACAACAGCAAAGGCAAAAACATGATTGTGCACAATCATTACAGATGAAGTCAATGAGGATGATGCTTACTTGACTAGAGGATAGACTGATTGGTCGATTGATTGATCGATTGAATGATTGTTTGATTGGTCTATTGATTGGTTGACGGACATATACATGTCAGTGTTTAGGTGATAACTCCTAATTTCAATGTTCGAAAAAACGAACGACTTCCTTGTTCCCAGAAAACGCCGCCTTCGGATCGTGAGCAAACCCCAGCCGTCCGTGTGGGACTACCTGTTGTCTCAGACCTTCACTGTCAGAGGGGCCAAGGGTTACGACCACTTCTCCAGCATCCGGTCATCGGCCAGCTCACAAGGAGATCCCACCAGCCCTGTGGTCAGGTACCATCATTGATAATTTTCGACCTAGTCTTCAATATATCAGTGGACGCTAAACCAACCACTGTGTCGCCGAATGTTGGACAAACCTATTGTGTCACCGCACGTTGGACAAACCATTGTGTCACTGTATGTTGGACAAACCATTGTACCACTGTATGTTGGACAAACCATTGTGTCACTGTATGTTGGACAAACCATTGAACCACTGCATATTGGACAAACCATTGCGTCACTGCATGTTGGACAAAGCATTGCGTCACTGCATGTTGGACAAACCATTGCGTCACTGTATGTTTAACAAACCATTGAGTGTGTATATGTTGGACAAACCATTGAGCCACTGCATATTGGACAAACCATTGTGTCGTTATATGTTGGACAAACCATTGTGCCACTGTGTGTTTAATTAACCACTATGTCACTGTATGTTGGGCAAACTAGTGTGTCACTGTGTGTTATACAAACCAGTGTGTCACTGTATGTTAGACAAACCATTGTGTCACTGCATGTTGGACAAACCATTACGTCACTGTATTGGACAAACCATTGCGTCACTGTATTGGGACAAACCATTGCGTCACTGTATGTTGGACAAACCATTGCGTCTGTATATGTTGGACAAACCATTGTGCCACTGCATATTGGACAAACTATTGTGTCGGTGTATGTTGGACAAACCATTGCGTCTGTATATGTTTGACAAACCATTGTGTAACCTAACTTTTAATAAGGTAACGTTGTTTATAATGGGGCAGACATATATTCTGTAAACACATAAGCTGCAAAATCAAATAATAAATAATCATTTGAAATGGAAAACAAACAAATCAGAGGGAAAAGAGTAAAAGAAATATTTCTCCAGAATGCAAATGCATGGAGGCAGACGGTGACGTATGCAGTCAGCATGTCTCCCGTCTCTGTATCCTAGTGGAGGCAAAAACTACCAGTAATCCACAACAGATGGCCACAGATTGGCCAGGGCTGGAGGTGTCAGTCTATTGGTGTGACTGTTTCTGTGACGTTTAACATCACCTGCACAATCATCATCATAACCACCATCGCCATCAAGTGAAAATGAAGATACGTTGTGATCAATCCTCCAGTTTATGTGGCCCGACGCCGGGCCGTGTCTGTGAGATAACTGAATAGTTCTCTTGAAATCTGTTTGTCTTGCGTACCACAGAAGACATTACTGCTGACTCCTGACTGGTTCATACAGTCAGTCCATTGGAGTTGTTACGTCATACAATTAATGCATTTATGTTGTTTCATACAATTAGCTGTTCTCGTTATTGTTTTATACAGTTAGTTCACTTGATATGGTTTTGTAAACTTATTACTAGTGCCGTTGTTTCCTAAAATTAGTTCACCTGCGTTGTTTCCTAAAATTAGTTTACTTGTGTTGCAGTTGTTTCCTACAATTAGTTCGTTTGTGTTTTTGGTTCATTTGGTTCGTTTCTATCGCTGTTATTTCATTTAGTTTGTTTATCTTCTTTCTATGATCTATGTCTAGTGTCAATGGAGCGAAACCAAATGGACAGTCTGAAACAAACATTTGTGATACCTGACATTAGGGCTGTACCGAATAGTGATTTTCACTATTCGGCCGAATACTAATAGCCGGACCAACTATTCGGCCGAAAACGATTACGAATAGTGAATCATCATCATCAGGTGCTTTGCCGACTGGCATGGGCGATTATGCCTAGCCACAATCTGCGATCTCCTGCAGCATGTATCAGTTCGTGTGCCGACACACCTCCATGCCATGCAACAAGACTGTCAAGAATCTTCTCTCGTTGTCTTCCTTTATCCCTTTTTCCCCATATATTTCCAGTGGTCACCACATGTTCCATTTTCCCTTATCTTATAACATGGCCGAAAAATGATGACTGTCTCCTTCTGATGTCTGTGATAAGTTGTCTTCGGGCTCCTGCCTCTTTCAAAACCTCTTTGTTGCTTTTTAATGCCTGTCCAAGGTATTCAAAGCATTTTTCTGTAAAACCACATCTCTGAGGCTTCAAGAAATTGTTTGGCCTGCCTACCGATTGTCCAGAACTCACAGCCATATGTTAAAACTGGATGTATGTAGCAAGCAAGAATTATTTTTCTAACCCTCAATGACAAAAATATATTGCAAAAGATGTTCTTAATTTTATAAAATGTAGTTTCTGCCTGTCCTATTCTGTTTCTTATTTCAGTAATGCATCTTCCATCCGATGTTATCCATGTGTCCAGATACTTAAATTTCTGTGTCCCAAAATAAAACCATTGACTTTTATTACACATTTATGAATAATTATTATTTTTGATACCACCATTACTTCTGTCTTCCCACTTTTCAAACTGAGGCCCATTAATCCACTTTCGTGTATAAAATAGATATAAAAACAAAAAACAAAAACATCCATAATGTCAAATGTACGCTGAAATTTTACTTCACAAAATGTAGTACAGAATAGTTAACATTTAAAAACATTTCATGTTATGCATCCTTCAGTCAGTCAGTCTGTGATAACTAATACCTAGGAATTAAAGTATTCTTAGTTTTATAACAAGTAACTAAACTTGTAAATTGTCACTGACAGCTAAGTTAATCAATAAGCTTAAAAAAAAAAAAATCGTTCCATGTTGTCAGCATTAAGGCAGCTTCTTGTCTCACTGAAGGTATTTCCAGCTGTACTGAACAGACGTTCACTTGGTACGCTCGTAGGTAGTGCACAAAGATAACACTTGACAGTATGAAACAAGGTGGGAAATCTAGATATGTTTATTTTCAACCAGGCCGGAAACGAGTGTAAGGTAGCCACTATTCGTATTCGGCCCGACCGCAACTATTCGGCCGAATACCGAATAGTTATTAGGTCTATTCGGTCCCGAAGCGAATACTAAGCGAATATTCGGAACAGCCCTACCTGACATAAATTAGACCAGAATAGGAGTTAAAAAAATAGGAGGAAAAGGATCTGGAATCTAAACTTTAGACACAATACTACATACATTTTTTTTAAAGAACTGGTCTTATTTTGCCTTAGAAAAGTACAGTCTGGACTGAGTGGTGTCTTATGTCATGTATAGCTTTTTATCAATTCTCTGAGTAGCTTCAGACTGTGGTAACCTTGGTGCAGTCTGAAGTGTTGATGCTCTCTTGTTCTGTCCAAACCTGCAGGAAGAACATCTGGCTGCCCAACATCATCGACAAAGATGACCGGCTGCCCGATGACGTCATCAGTAACTACGACAACGACAGTGAGCGGATCCACCGTGTGGAGATCCACCACAATGCCAGCCCCTCACCGTATGCCATTCTCAACCTGCACCTCAACAACCTACAGCAGGAACCACACCACGAAGTGTGACCCAGCAGTGCGCGAGACAGTCTACACTGGAGCCACTCTTCAAGCTACCACTGGGACTTTCTTCAAGCTACCACTGGGGACACTCATCAAGCTACCACTGGGGACACTCATCAAGCTACCACTGGGGACACTCATCAAGCTACCACTGGGACTTTCTTCAAGCTACCACTGGGGACACTCATCAAGCTACCACTGGGGACACTCATCAAGCTACCACTGGGGACACTCATCAAGCTACCACTGGGGACACTCATCAAGCTACCACTGGGACTTTCTTCAAGCTACCACTGGGGACACTCATCAAGCTACCACTGGGGACACTCATCAAGCTACCACTGGGGACACTCATCAAGCTACCACTGGGGACACTCATCAAGCTACCACTGGGGACACTCATCAAGCTACCACTGGGACTTTCTTCAAGCTACCACTGGGACTTTCTTCAAGCTACCACTGGGGACACTCATCAAGCTACCACTGGGGACACTCATCAAGCTACCACTGGGGACACTTATCAAGCTACCACTGGGACTTTCTTCAAGCTACCACTGGGGACACTCATCAAGCTACCACTGGGGACACTCATCAAGCTACCACTGGGACTTTCTTCAAGCTACCACTGGGGACACTTATCAAGCTACCACTGGGGACACTTATCAAGCTACCACTGGGGACACTCATCAAGCTACCACTGGGACTTTCTTCAAGCTACCACTGGGGACACTCATCAAGCTACCACTGGGGACACTCATCAAGCTACCACTGGGGACACTCATCAAGCTACCACTGGGGACACTCATCAAGCTACCACTGGGACTTTCTTCAAGCTACCACTGGGGACACTCATCAAGCTACCACTGGGGACACTCATCAAGCTACCACTGGGGACACTCTTCAAGCTACCACTGGGGACACTCATCAAGCTACCACTGGGGACACTCATCAAGCTACCACTGGGGACACTCATCAAGCTACCACTGGGGACACTCATCAAGCTACCACTGGGGACACTCATCAAGCTACCACTGGGGACACTCTTCAAGCTACCACTGGGACTTTCTTCAAGCTAACACTGGGGACA
Source organism: Candidula unifasciata (assembly GCA_905116865.2). NCBI lineage: Eukaryota > Metazoa > Mollusca > Gastropoda > Stylommatophora > Geomitridae > Candidula > Candidula unifasciata. Next base: position 65,982 of record CAJHNH020001841.1, read on the forward strand.
CTCATCAAGCTACCACTGGGGACACTCATCAAGCTACCACTGGGACTTTCTTCAAGCTAACACTGGAGCCACTCTTCAAGCTACCACTGCGACTTTCTTCAAGCTAACACTGGGGACACTCATCAAGCTACCACTGGGGACACTTATCAAGCTACCACTGGGGACACTCATCAAGCTACCACTGGGACTTTCTTCAAGCTAACACTAGGACACTCCACGGGCTAAAATTGGGGATACTCTACGGGCAAACATTGGGACACTCTACAAGCAAACACTGTGACACTCTACAAGCAAACACTGTAACACTCTACAAGCAAACACTGTGACACTCTACAAGCTAACACTGTGACACTCTACAAACTAACACTGGGACACTTTAAAAGCGAATACTGTAACACTCTACAAGCTAACACTGTGACACTCTACAAGCTAACACTAAGATATTCTGCAAGCTAACACTGGGACACCTTACAAGCGAATACTGTAACACTCTGCAAGCTAACACTGGGATACTCTGCAAGCTAACACTGGGACACTTTACAAGCGAATACTGTAACACTCTGCAAGCTAACACTGGGACACTTTACAAGCTAATACTGTAACACTCTGCAAGCTAACACTGGGATAATCTACAAGCTAACACTGTGACACTTTACAAGCGAATACTGTTACACTCTGCAAGCTAACACTGTGACACTTTACATGCGAATACTGTTACACTCTGCAAGCTTACACTGGGACACTCTACAAGCTAACACTGGGACACTCTACAAGCTAACACTGGAATACTCTACAAGCTAACACTGGGACACTCTACAAGCTAACACTGGGACACTCTACAAGCTAACACTGAGATACTCTACAAGCTAACACTGTGACACTCTAGAAGCAAACACTGTGACACTCTGCAAGCAAACACTGTGACACTCTACAAGCTAACACTGGAACACTCTACAAGCTAACACTGTGACACTCTACAAGCTAACACTGTGACACTCTACAAGCTAACACTGTGACACTCTACAAGCTAACACTGGAATACTCTACAAGCTAACACTGTGACACTCTACAAGCTAACACTGGAACACTCTACAAGCTAACACTGAGACACTCTACAAGCTAACACTGTGACACTCTACAAGCAAACACTGTGACACTCTACAAGCAAACACTGGAACACTATACAAGCTAACACTGTGACACTCTACAAGCTAACACTGTGACACTCTACAAGCTAACACTGTGACACTCTACACTCTACTGGAAACTCTACAAACACTGTGACACTCTACAAGCTAACACTGGGACACTCTACAAGCTAACACTGGAACACTCTACAAGCTAACACTGGAACACTCTACAAGCTAACACTGGAATACTCTACAAGCTAACACTGGAATACTCTAGAATTGACGTGGGATCTGTACAAGCTAACACTGCGATATACAGCGTCGTCTGCTATAAGAATACTCTGTTAAATGTATTGTACAAGCAAACTTGTGAAACTCTGTGGGCATCTTATTTAAGACAGTGCCTTGAGCCAGATATTTCATGAATATATCCATGTCCCTTTTGGCCAAACCCCTGCACATATCTGAAGTTTGAGACATCACAAACGGAGTGCTCGCTGCTGCAAGCTACATCTGATCACGTCACATAGTAACAACATCACCTCAATTATCGCCCCGTACACATGTATGTCAGTGCCTGTGTTTGAATAGTGGTGTCCCTTTGTTGAACCACAATAGGCCAACGTAGGCTAAGGCTGGTTACCAAATACTATCACGGATATACAACTTTAACTGTGTCATTACCTCTCCTGTTGCCTTATTGAACTATTGTGATGGCCAGTTTTATATTCATGTATTTATATTCACTTGTATGATTCACTTATGTATACTTACAATCGTCAACATGTGTGCGTGAGCGTGTGTGTCTGTGCGTCTTTATGTATGTTGTTTCCGTATGTGTGTTTGCATGTATGATATAATCAGTTTCAAGGCAATTCATCTCTTGGTGATAATAAAAGCCCTTATAGTTTGGGATAAAACATACTGTCTTGTATATGATGTTTGGGGACAAAACATAATTTCTTGTATATGATGTTTTGTCCCCAAACATACGTCTTGTATATGATGTTTGGGGACAAAACATACGTCTTGTATATGATGTTTGGGGACAAAACATACTGTCTTGTATATGATGTTTGGGGACAAAACATACTGTCTTGTATATGATGTTTGGGGACAAAACATACTGTCTTGTATATGATGTTTGGGTACAAACCATACTGTCTTGTATGTGTTGTTTGGGGAAAAAAGTACTGTCTTGTATATGATGTTTGGGGACAAAACATACTGTCTTGTAAATGATGTTTGGGGACAAAACATACTGTCTTGTATATGATGTTTGGGTACAAACCATACTGTCTTGTATGTGTTGTTTGGGGACAAAAAGTACTGTCTTGTATATGATGTTTGAGGACAAAAAATACTGTCTTGTATATGATGTGTCACTGCGGGTCAGGTAAACTTCGACTGTTAGAGAAACTTTCTCTATCCACACATTATTATTTCACTGCGGGTCAGCTATAGAGATACCAAAAGCGGTTATATGTCTGCACGGTGTCGGGTGTTTTTTATTGTGTGCCCTATTTAAATACTCCGAGCCGGGACTCATTGTGGAGGGGGAATAGACCCAGTGACCTGCTAACAAGCATGCCGTAAAAGCCGACTAATTAGGGGGTCTTTCCTTTGAAGTCGAAGCATCTGCCTGAATAAGTCAGATCTGTAAAGCTGATGGGCACACGAAACTCAGGTTCTGGAACGACATTTAAGTCCAAAAGTGGACAAACAACCAGAACTTGACAACAGATGTTAAAGCCAGTGAACGCAAAGGCTAACAAAAAGAAACATGGTAATTAATTGTTGTTTTGCCACGCCTGCTGTTCCATGACTTCCCGTTTTACGTTTTTAACCGCTGGTTTGAATTTAAAGTTATGTTTCCATAAGGGTCAGTTTTCCATCATTTCCGTGGGTTACTAATTTTCTTGTATGGTTTGTTGTGAGTGACCATGTCTGGCACTGGTAGCACAGAGTTGGAATAAATATGATTTAAATAAGATGTCTCTTTGTGCTGATTGAGATTGTCTCATGCTGTAAGAGGGGGGCTAGCTGTTCCAATACTTGGTTTGCTTTACTGCATCAATGTTAATTTCTTTATCCAATTTCCCATCTTCGGTAAATGTAGTTCCCAGATATTTAAACTCAGATGCCTGTTTAATGCCTTTGCACTCTATTGCTATGTTTAGATCTGTCTTCTTTTTTCCTATTGACATTACTTCTGTCTTTTCAGTGTTGATTCTCATATTATTTGTTTTACATTTTTCATTCATGGATGCTATCTGCTATCTGCAAAGAGTAATTCGTTGATCTTACTAAGATCTTCATTCATGGGCTTGGCATTCTTGCATATACTGTCGATGTAGGTGATAAACAGCAGTGGTGATAAGACACACCCCTGTCTTACTCCAGATGTCACTGTAAAAGGATGAGATGTTCCCTGATTTATTCTAACTACACTTCTATAATCCCTGTATAAACGTTTGCACACTTCGATGAGGTGTTCGCTAACTCCATATCTTGCCATTACTTTCCATAAAAATTGTCTGTCGACTCTGTCAAATGCCTTCTCCTGGTCTACGAATGCCACAAATAAGTTCTTGTTGTATTCAATGTTCTTTTCTATTAACTGTTTTAGTGTGAAGATTGCATCTGTGCAGCTTCTATTTCTCCTAAATCCCATCTGTTTTTCTGCCAGCTGTGGTTCTATCACTGGTCTCAGTCTTGTTTCTATTATCTTGGCATACATTTTGCCAACATGGCTTAAAAGAGAGATGCCTCGATATTGACCGCATTCTCGTTTGCTTCCTTTGTTCTTCCACAATGGTATAACTATTGCATGTTGCCAATCAATAGGGGCCGTTTGTTGTACCCATGCTGCATTGAATATTCTGTGAAGACATCTGATGCTGCTTTCACCTGCTGCTTGAATTATTTATGTTGGTAATCTATCATCTCCTGGTGCTTTATATTTGGGAGACTGTTTAATGAGTTTTTCTATTTCATCCATTAGTATGTTCTAACACTGTTGCTCTGTGCTCTTCAGTTGTTCTTTCCTTATGATCTAGAGGATTAAAGAGCTCATTGAAGTATTTCCACAATCTTTCTGCTATCTCGGGTGGATCAATCAATGGCCTTCCTGTCTTATAATTTATTATTTCACAATACAAAAAAATTTCTGTCGCAATACAAACAAATTTCTGTCCCAATACAAACAGCCTCGGCGTTCCCTGTTGGTTTGGCATCTGAGATGTGGTTGAAGAGTACCATTGATGACAGATCCCGATAGGATTGATCGAGCTCATGCCAGTGGTGACGTATCTCGATAGGATTGATCCAGCTCCTGTCATTGATGACGTATCTCGTTAGGATTCATCCAGCTCCTGCCAGTGATGACAAATCCCGATAGGATTGATCCAGCTCCTGCCAGTAATGACGGATTTTGTTAGGATTTATTCAGCTCCTGCCACTGATGACGTATCTCGATAGGATTGATCCAACTCCTGTCAGTGATGACGTATCTTGTTAGGATTGATCCAGCTCCTGCCAGTGATGACGTATCTCGATAGGATTGATCCAGCTCTTTAGAAAGATAATTCTGTGCTGGTAGTCTGACACTGGTGATCTGGCTGATGTCAGGGAGCCAAGATCACCGAACGGAAGGATTTCTTTCACAAGAGGATCAGAAAGAAATAACTTTAGAGGCACTAGAGGTGCCACTTACACTTAATGAACTGGAGTTGGCCATTTCAAAGCTGAAAATGCGGAAGTCACCAGGAGCAGATGGTAAATCTAACGAAATGATCAAAAACTTAGGAACAGTAGCCAAAACAAAGCTTTTACAGATATTTAATGCTTGCTGAGCAACAGGGAATGTTCCTCAGATCTGGAGAGAGGCAGTTATGATACCCCTCATAAAGCCTGGGAAAGACAGTTCTAATGCCTCCAACTACAGACCGATCAGCCTCACAAGCTGTCTCTGTAAAACAATGGAGCGCATCACCAACCTCAGACTACAGTGGTACATTGAAAGTGAAAACATCATTACACCACAGCAGGCGGGCTTTAGAAAGTTCTACTCTACGGAAGACCAGACAACATACCTCTCCCAAGAAATAGAGGATGCTTTTCTAGACAAGAAACTGGTACTCGCGGCATGGATAGATTTAAGGAAACTTTTGACAAGGTTTGGAAGGAGGGGCTTTTGAAGAAATAGAGAAACTATAAAGTAAATGGAAGAATGTACATTTGGATTTAAGCATGTCTACATAACAGAAGAGCCTGGGTACAGGTAGAGGGTTTCACAAGTAACAAAGTTCTACTGCGACATGGCGTCCCTCAAGATGGTGTCCTGTCGCCCACACTTTTCCTCTTATTCATCAACGACTTGGTTGCTGAAATACCAAATGAAATCAGAATGGCAGTGTATGCCGACGACCTGGTACTGTGGTGCATCGATGAACATGCAACGATAGCCACAAGAACACTACAGTGGGCTACATATGCACTTGAGGCATGGGCGAATAGATTGTGTCAGCATCAATACAGACAAATGTAGCACCACACTCTTCACTCTTTCTTCAAAGCAAACAGCGGGCATCATCAAAATAAACGGAATACCCCTGAGAGATGATAAAGAGCCCACGTACCTAGGAGTCACATTTGATGACAGGTTGACATGGAGAAAACATATCAACCTAGGAGTCACATTTGATGACAGGTTGACATGGAGAAAACATATCAACAAGGCAGCAACCAAAGCCAGGAGGAAGACAGCAATACTAAGAAAACTAAGTGGAACCACATGGGGAGCCGATGGGAAAATACTCAATAAAGTATACAAGCAGAGCATACTTCCGCACTTGGAATATGGGTCAACTGCATGGTGTTCAGCATCTAGTACCACATTAAAGGAGTTGGACAAATTGCAAAAATCAAGCGCTCAGAGTCATCACAGGAGGAGTGAAATCAACCCCCATATTAGAAATGGAGAAAGCTGAGAAAACTCAGACACTGAGAGAACGCAGAGATACAAAGGATGCAATTACAAGATGAAAAGTTCCTCAGTAAGCCTGATCACCCCATGAAAAATAGATTTCAGAACCTAGCCTTGGGACGGTTCAAAAGAAGCAGTTTTATACATCAAGCAAAAAGAATATGTAGACAAACTGCTGACCTTCCAGAAATTGGTTGCCCACTTAACAGTATTCCGGAACAAACCCCATGGAGAGAGACATGCAAACTAACAGTACAAATCCAGACAAATGTGAAAGGAATACTTGACAAGAAAGAACAAGATAGTGTACAACTCAGAATGGCCACCCCCAGTTACATTGACGAAGAATACCCACAAGAACAACGGGTCAGAGTCTATACAGATGGGTCCGCAGAAAGTGCAGTGAGAAATGGTGGTGCTGGAGTGTACATAGAATTCCCAGATGGTACTAGGGATAAGTCCAGCGTACCAACCGGGAAGTACTGCCTTAACTATGATGCAGAAACTCAGGCTATCAAGATAGCAACAGAGAAACTGCTAAATACCAATCTTGGCTCCCAGTATGTGGTAATGCTGACAGGTGCTAAATCAGTACATGAAGCACTCCAGTCTAGGAAACTACCAGAATTGCAAACACCGCTGACACAACTTAGCCTTCAGCAAAGAGTTGTAATGCAGTGGATACCATCACCTTGTGGAGTGCCTGGAAATGAGAAAGCTGATCAACTGGCAGGAGAAGGTGTAACAAAAGAGCAGCCGGATGTACCAGTCACATACCACCAAAAGAAAAGGATCATTAAATCAATCAGGAAACCACCAGCCCCAGCACAAGACGACTATTTTATTTTGGACAGATCAGAACAAGTCATTATCCTCCGCCTCAGAACAGGGCACAACCGATTACGTAACCACATGTACACAAAATTCAAGATAGGCGTATCAGCCATGTGCACCTGTGGAAAGGTGCCCCAGACAGCAGAGCATGTACTCCAGGGCTGCACCGAATTTGACACATTAGGGCAAACCTTTTGTCCAGAAAGAACAACAGTGGACCACTGAATGAATCAACAACAACAGTGAAATTTATACAAGAGACAACACTGCTGATATAGACAACTTATTTCAGGCTAACCAAAGAAGAAGAAGAAGACAAGGGGATCAAAGCAATGACGACAGCTTCGGTCAGAGCAGACGTACTGGTAGAGGATGGGGTGAACAGATGTACTGGTAGCGGATGGGGTGAGCAGATGTACTGGTAGAGGATGGGGTGAGCAGACATACTGGTAGAGGATGGGGTGAGCAGACATACTGGTAGAGGATGGGGTGAGCAGACATACTGGTAGAGGATAGGGTGAGCAGACATACTGGTAGAGGATGGGGTGAGCAGACATACTGGTAGAGGATGGGGTGAGCAGACATACTGGTAGAGGATGGGGTGAGCAGACATACTGGTAGAGGATGGGGTGAGCAGACATACTGGTAGAGGATGGGGTGAGTATACGTACTGGTAGAGGATGGGCTAAGCAGATGTACTGGTAGAGGATAGGCTGAGCAGATGTACTGGTAGAGAATGGGGTGAGCAGATGTACTGGTAGAGGATGGGGTGAGCAGACGTACTGGTAGAGGATGGGCTGAGCAGACGTACTGGTAGAGGATGGGGGGAGCAGATGTACTGGTAGAGAATGGGGTGAGCAGACATACTGGTAGAGGATGGGGTGAGCAGATGTACTGGTAGAGGATGGGGTGAGCAGACGTGCTGTTAGAGGATGGGCTGAGCAGATGTACTGGTAGAGGATGGGCTGAGCAGATGTACTGGTAGAGGATGGGCTGAGCAGACGTACTGGTAGCGGATGGGGTGAGCAGACGTACTGGTAGCGGATGGGGTGAACAGACGTACTGGTAGAGGATGGGGTGAACAGACGTACTGGTAGCGGATGGGCTGAGCAGAAGATGAAGCAGAAGTAGAAGAGTTTGCGGTTTGATGGATGATGATGATGATGCCCGTAGTTATTATGATTGCAATAATGTTGATGATGATGGTAGTATTGATGAAGATGATGATGGTGTTGGTGTTATTGTTGATGATAATGAAGGTGGTAGTGGGGTTGACGATGACGATAATGATGTTGATAATGATGATGATGGTGATTATGATGATAACAGAGACAGAAGCGAATATAACACATGTTTTTTGTAGCTGTTCAGCAAAAATTATTGTAGTGGGAGAAAGAGGAGACAGATAACAGACAGGTGGGAGAGCCATAAGCAAGAAGAATCAATGAAAAGAAAAAGACAAGCACGTCTGCACATTTTAAAAATATCAAACAAGATTTTAGACTGGAATGTGTAATATCAGCTGATAGTATAGTGAAATAATAAATAAATCCATACATGGTCTGTCAGCAATATCGGTTGGTGAGTATAGTGGTAAAAACCTGCGATATGTTGACGATTAGATTTGATCACAGAAAAATAAAAATTGCCAAATAAATAATGGGATAATTGTAACAGGATGTCAAAACAAGAGTCACAGTTTAAACTGCAGAAAAACAAAAATAATGCCCCCCCCCCCCCCCTTCGCCCCCCCCCCCTGCCCAAAAAAAAAATACAGCTTCAAAGTCAATAGCACAATACTCAAGCAGGTTGATACTGCTAAGATAGAGCATTCACAAGAGCTTTACACATCCTATTCTGCTATACGGAAGTGAATCATGGACAGCTGGGCGATAAGTGAAATATTATGTGGTTTGTTTCTAGACGAATGATGAGAATTCCTTCATTGGAAAGTTTTTAAAAACAATAATAAAGAAACTGACTCAGGATACAACTGACTGCCTATATCAGAAGAAATGAATGTTGATTTCATATCTATACACATATATACATATGTCTGTGTGTGCGTGTATGTATATAAATATATATATTAATCAGAAGGAGACAGACTACATTCTAAAGTAATGCCATGACAACCTGGAGTACATGGTGACGATGGGAGGGGCAGAGGGCAAGACAAACCAAGAGAGGAGATGCTGCATAGTTTGACATTATGGGATGGAAGATCATCTGTTCCAGAATTGATTGGAAGTACAGGAGACAGAAGGTTGTGAATGAACACGACTACCAACGCCACACGTCATGGGCTGTATCAGAGGAAGAAGGAGAGATGGGGATAGCAGGAATCAGACAGGCTTCCCACCGTGCGCACCAATCTTGAACACAAACAAGCGAACACCACGTCACACCAGTTGTCCGGGAAACCAGCCAATGAGGCGCCCATTAACATCCAAAATGACCGAATTTGATGAAAGAACAACATAGACACAGCAAATAGTGCACGCAGTAAGTATCGTCCTTCTGATTCTGTCCCCTATAGGTGTTTGTCTGCCTCTTGGACTTTGTAGCCCTCCACAACACGAGCAGAAACTGGTAAGGAAAGGAGTATTGCGATCTGGAGATGAAGCCTAACTTTGAACATGGTGGAGTGGTCGGATTTAATTGAGGATGTCGACAGGATTGCACAAGACAGAATGAAATAGAGGGAGAGAAAGACAGCCATATATGACACACAACGGCACAACAAGACGATGGTAATGATGATGAAGCAATTACGAGTCATTAGACATGTTTTATGTAATCCTCCTGTTCTGTTTGGCGTGTCTGCTGTAGCCATATTGTTACCTGATTGTGGCCATTCTCGTACAGTACTGTCATTTTTCGTAAATTAACATATTATAAAATATTCAACATTGACGTAACAATATCAAAAAGGAGATAGGGGGAGAGGGGGAGAGAGATAAAAAGAGAGGGGAGAGAGAGAGAGAGAGAGAGAGAGAGAGAACTGGACGGTCGTCATCGAAGACAACGAGAGAAGATTCATGCATGTCATAGAAGTGTGTCAGCACACGAACTGATACATGCTGCAGGAGATCGCTGATTGTGGAGAGGCATGATCGCCCACGCCAGTCGGCAAAGCACCTGATGATGATGACTGACATGCATATCAAAAACAGTTGTGACAAGCTCAGATTGCATGAAACATGTAGCTCATGTTCCGTTGCAATTGTTTGCAAAGTAACTATTATAATCTACGAGTTGAAAACGTATTCAAACTGCAGTCAGACATCGATGTGAATCATCGCGGTGTAGCGGCTAGAGATATCTCAGGTCTGTCTCCCCTCGGTGTAGCGGCTAGAGATATCTCAGGTCTGTCTCTCTGCGGTGTAGCGTCTAGAGATATCTCAGGTCTGTCTCCCTGCGGTGTAGCGGCTAGAGATATCTCAGGTCTGTCTCCCCACAGTGTAGCGGCTAGAGATATCTCAGGTCTGTCTCCCCGCAGTGTAGCGGCTAGAGATATCTCAGGTCTGTCTCCCCGCAGTGTAGCGGCTAGAGATATCTCAGGTCTGTCTCCCCGCGGTGTCGCGACTAGTGATATCTCAGGTTCTCTCCCCGTGGTGTAGCGGCTAGACACTCGCATGTGAATCTCAAGGTCGTGGCGTCAGGTCCTGGCAGAGCTGAACTTTTTTTTACGATGTTGGCTTCCAGATGGACCCAGCCTCCGATGGGTAGCAGGTACAGTCCTGACAAATAAGGACGAGCGGCGCCATGTTGACTATATCAGTCTCCGAGTGCCGATTGGTATATAACATATTGGTCCAGCTTGGACAATTGTCTGTTGGCTTACCGGGTGGAGACCACGCTGTATGAGCCAGTGTAGCACATGTCACGCCCCAGAGGTATCACTCTTGTAGAAACCATTCACAGGGGAGCGACACCAGGACAAGAGGAGCCGGTACTGTATTAATTGAAGATGACCGGCCCATGGATCACGCAGACATTGTCATTGCCCTTAGAGAGATAGGACGTTCTGAGGATTTTGGAAGCAACGTGTCCACATCACTTCTAAGAATACGCGAATTGGGAGTAAGGATTGGCATAACTAATCATGAGACGCACACGAAGTCTTGTTAACCAACATAGGACGTATTATTAACCGGAAGGCGCTGATGAATATGTGAGAGGGAAATCTGAGCACCTATGAATGTGTCCGGAGTGCTGTGAAAAAAAAGTCTAACTCATAACTCATAACTCACAGGAAAAAAAAATCAGAATACACTTTGGTCCAATCGCTGCATCTGAGTTTTGCGAGTTGTATGGGGATGGCTTGCATCTGTGAGGCTTGCTCACAGTCGGGCTGAGGCCGATATAAAGGTCTTCCTCTCAGTCGGGCTGAGGCCGATATAAAGGTCTTCCTCTCAGTCGGGCTGAGGCCGATATAAAGGTCTTCATCTCAGTCGGGCTGAGGCCGATATAAAGGTCTTCCTCTCAGTCGGGCTGAGGCCGATACAAAGGTCTTCCTCTCAGTCGGGCTGAGGCCGATATAAAGGTCTTCCTGTCAGTCGGGCTGAGACCGATAGAAAGGTCTTCCTCTCAGTCGGGCTGAGGCCGATATAAAGGTCTTCCTCTCAGTCGGGCTGAGGCCGATATAAAGGTCTTCCTCTCCGTCTGGCTGAGGCCGATATAAAGGTCTTCCTAACAGTCGGGCTGAGGCCGATATAAAGGTCTTCCTCTCAGTCGGGCTGAGGCCGATATAAAGGTCTTCCTCTCATCTCTGGTTGAATGTATGTTATAAACATCAGCCCATTGTGGAATGCAATTTTTAGTTATTTCGAAGCTCTACCCTGGCTTTTGCCCTAAATATAGTCGGGCCATAAATGTGGCCTTACGGCTGAACGGGATTTTCGGGACCTCTCCACGGGTGATTCGCGTGTGCACGGTGGCACTTGGTGTCACCATCGCTTCTGTGATGTCCTCGTGGGGTAAAACTTATCTACCTACTGGTCCGTCTGCTCCAGTAAGAATCTTTATTACCAGTTCTTGTCAGTTCCTTGACTGCTTTGAGACTTTTTGTTGCACGTGGTTGTTTTTGTCTAATAATTTACTAGCTACATGTGGTTGTTCTTGTCTAATACTTTACTTGCTATTATCCCTGCCTGACCGTCACCAAGTATTTCTAGAACCACTAGTGATCTATCTCGTGTTTGAGAATTATTTTGCTAAGCGAAGCTACGATCTGTCGACCGGTTTCTAAAACTGAAAAAAAAAAAGTAAGACATAGTGGAAATACGATATTAGACCCATCTGTTCAATTACCTGACTTAAGCTATAGATGGGCGACCGCATTTAAATCCACATACCTGTCTAAAGCTACAGATGGGCGACCGCATTTAAGGCCACATACCTGTCTAAAGCTACAGATGAGCGACCACATTTAAGGCCACATACCTATCTAAACTACAGATGGGCGACCACGTTCATTGCCACATACCTGTCTAATGCTACAGATGGACGACCACGTTCATTGCCACATACCTGTCTAAAGCTACAGATGGGCGACCACGTTCATTGCCACATACCTGTCTAAAGCTACAGATGGGCGACCACGTTCATTGCCACATACCTATCTAAAGCTACAGATGGGTGACCACGTTCATTGCCACATACCTGTCTAATGCTACAGATAGGCGACCACGTTCAATGCCACATACCTGTCTAAAGCTACAGATGGGCGACCACGTTCATTGCCACATACCTGTCTAAAGCTACGGATGGACGACCACGTTCATTGCCACATACCTGTCTAAAGCTACGGATGGACGACCACGTTCATTGCCACATACCTGTCTAAAACTACGGATGGACGACTACGTTCATTGCCACATACCTGTCTAAAGCTACAGCTGGACGACCACGTTTATTGCCACATACCTGTCTAAAGCTACAGATGGGCGACCGCGTTCATCGCCACATACCTGTCTAAAGCTACAGATTGCTGGGCTACTGTGTTCATTGCCACATACCTAAAGCTACAGATTGCTGGGCTACTGTGTTCAGTAGCTCAAACCCGGCCTCTCTCAGAGAGATCTCTGCAACCACTTGGTGAGACTAGGTGAGTTCCAGAACAGATCCCACAGTGGTTGCATTAATAGGTGAGTGTACATACTAATTATCTATTCAAGCTTGGAATTTATCTCAGCTTCTCTTACCTCTTTATTTCAGTGAGTGCTTATTAAGTGCACATTTGCTAGAACCATCAGAAAGAAAGACGCATCGTCTCTTCATTGCTTCATCAGGCAAGTACTTGCTTACATCTGTCCCCACACACGGAAACTATTGCTGCCATCTTTAGGAGCTCAGTTATTCCTCCAAGGAATAGGATTATCCTTAGAAACGGCGCCCACTGCGGCCACCCGTCGACTTACACCTACGTCGTTAGACAGGCGGCATGACTCCCATGTTGCGTCGTGTACCCAAAGTGCAACACTAGAAGGTCAACCCAGAAAACAGGAGCACAGTCTGGGAAGTGCTTGGGGTCAATCGCCGGGTGTGGGCGGGAATCCACTAAACAGGCCTTTGTCACTCCGCCAGCTTACCTTCTCCAAAGACCAGGAAGGGCTGGATCACCACAGTCAACTGTTCGGAGACCGGAACGTGCACGGAGCTTACTGGCTGTCGTGGAAGGGACACAAGCAAAGGAACAACTGCTTTTCTGTGGACAAAAGGTAATGTCAGAAAGGAGACACTGGGTGGCAAAACAGGAGACACTGGGTGGCATACAGGAGACACCGGGTAGCACACACAAGACACTGGGTGGCACACACGAGACACTTGGTGGCGCACACGGGACACTTGGTGGCGCACACGAGACATTAGGGACACGCACACGAGACATTGGGTGGCACACACGAGACACTGGGTGGCACACACGAGACATTGGGTGACATACACACGAGACATTGGGTGGCACACACACGAGACATTGGGTGGCACACACACGAGACATTGGGTGGCACACACGAGACATTGGGTGGCATACACAAGACATTGAGTGGCACACACACGAGA
>CAJHNH020001841.1:85000-137500 GCA_905116865.2 Candidula unifasciata
GCCAGGTGAAGTCAACCAACAGATGTAGAAAACAGCCAGGTGAAGTCAACTAACAGATGTAGAAAACAGCCAGGTGAAGTCAACCAACAGATGTAGAAAACAGCCAGGTGAAGTCAACTAACAGATGTAGAAAACAGCCAGGTGAAGTCAACTAACAGATGTAGAAAACAGCCAGGTGAAGTCAACTAACAGATGTAGAAAACAGCCAGGTGAAGTCAACTAACAGATGTAGAAAACAGCCAGGTGAAGTCAACTAACAGATGTAGTAGAAAACAGCCAGGTGAAGTCAACTAACAGATGTAGAAAACAGCCAGGTGAAGTCAACTAACAGATGTAGAAAACAGCCAGGTGAAGTCAACTAACAGATGTAGAAAACAGCCAGGTGAAGTCAACCAACAGATGTAGAAAACAGCCAGGTGAAGTCAACTAACAGATGTAGAAAACAGCCAGGTGAAGTCAACTAACAGATGTAGAAAACAGCCAGGTGAAGTCAACCAACAGATGTAGAAAACAGCCAGGTGAAGTCAACTAACAGATGTAGAAAACAGCCAGGTGAAGTCAACCAACAGATGTAGAAAACAGCCAGGTGAAGTCAACTAACAGATGTAGAAAACAGCCAGGTGAAGTCAACCAACAGATGTAGAAAACAGCCAGGTGTTGCAGATGTGAATGGCGATTACACTAAGGTAACCATGGCTGACCGAATAGTAAGCGCATTGAGCTTATGCCAGAGAGCCTGGTTCGAATCTCGGTTCAGGGATGGAGATAACGTTTCTGTGAGCCCCATGACGCCTTCAATAATTAGGCTTATGGATAACCCCCTCCCCCTCCCAACACTCCCCCTACAGTGGTGAATAGGCACTCATCATCGAGTGCCTTGGCGACACACACACACACACACACACACACACACGCACACACACACACACTTGGCGACTGGCAAGGGCGATCATCCCTCTCCTCAATCAGCGATCTTCAACAGCCTGTATCAGTTAATGTTCTGACTAGGGCTGTACCGAATATTCGCTTCGTATTCGCTTCGTATTCGCTTCGTATTCGCTTCGTATTCGCTTTGTATTCGCTTCGTATTCGCTTCGTATTCGCTTCGGGGGCCGAATAGTGGACCTAATAACTATTCGGTATTCGGCCGAATAGTTGCGGTCGGGCCGAATACGAATAGGGGTTACCTTACAACCGTTTCTGGACTGGTGGGAAATGAACATATCAAGATTGCCCACCTTGGTTCATACTGTCAAGCGTTATCTTTGTGCACCACCTACGAGCGTACCAAGTGAACGTCTATTTAGCACAGCTGGAAATATCTTCAGTGAGACAAGAAGCTGCCTTAATGCTGACAACATGGAACCATTGTGTGTGTGTGTGTGTGTGTGTGTGTGTGTGTGCGTGCGTGCGTGCGTGCGTGCGTGCGTGCGTGGGTGGGTGCGTGCGTGCGTGCGTGCGTGCGTGCGTGCGTGTGTGTGTGTGTGTGTGTGTGTGTGTTTTTTTTTTTTTTTTTGGAAAGCTAATGCTTTCTTGCTTGCTACATACATCCAGTTTTAACATGTGGCTGTGAGTCCTGGACAATCGGTAGGCAGGCCAAACAATTTCTTGAGGTTTCATAGATGTGGTTTTGCAGAACAATGCTTAAAATACCTTAGACAGTGCATTAAAAAGCAACCAAGAGGTTTTGAAAGAGGCGGGAGCCCGAAGACAACTACTCACAGACATCAGAAGGAGACAGTCATCATTTTTCGAATCTGGAAAGATCTGTGGAAGGAGGGATAGAGGAAGACAACGAGAGAAGATTCTTGACAGTCTTGTTGCTTGGCATGGAGGTGTGTCAGCACACGAACTAATACATGCTGCCGCAGTTCGCAGATTGTGGCAAAACATAATCGCCCATGCCAGTCGGCAAAGCACCTGATGATGATGTTTCACTATTCGTATTCGTATTCGGCCGAATAGTCGGTACAGCTATTCGTATTCGGTCGAATAGTGAAAATCTCTATTCGGTACAGCCCTAGTTCTGACACCCTTCAACGCAACGCCAAAAGGCTTTCAATAATCTTTTCCCGCTGTTTTCAACTGTCTCTGCTTCCAAAGATCTTTCCAGTGGTAACAACATGTTCCATTTCTTCTCTTCTAGTAAATTTCATTTGATTTGACTGATTTGATTCAAGAACCGACATCACAACACTCGGGACATTCCCATAAGCGCTCTGTCACCATCTTCAGCAGCCAGCGAAGAGTTCCGATACTAATGGTGCCAGTAGCATTCTGATTAAACGTCCGTCTTGCCTTCCTCTGAGCCTCGAGCATCTGCCAGAACCTCTCATCACTCCCAGCTGCATCAATCTCACCAGACTGTGGTGATCCATCTGCTCCTTCGAACTGTACATGCTCTCCCACAAGGTACTAACCACATCTGCCTTATCATGCATCAGTATTTTACCAAGTTGTGCAGAGCCAGCCAGTCTGTCTGCGTGTTTATTTCCCAACACACCGGCATTCCCGGGGAAAAAATCAAGACAATACTCCTCACCAGTGTCCTCCGCAGCGAAGCGTGCCACTCTGCACTAAGCATACCTGTTCTGATCTTCCTCAGCATGCTTTCTGAATCAGTTACAATCACGGTGTGTGTGTTTGTCGTGTTCTCTAGCCAGCGGAAAGCTGCAGTGACCAACTCCGACTCCATTCTTAAGCTGGATGTTGTGGTATCATATGCTAGGCTCTCCTGCACCAAACGTCAACAATTAACTTTTGCTAAAAAGCCCCAAGCACTTCTTTTGCCTCTTGACACTGAACCGTCTGTGTAAATGATCAAATCCTCTAAGCGAGCATTATCTTGAATTAATTGCTGAATTTCCACCTCTGTGGCACCTGCTGACCAGTCTCTGCATTCCCGGCTCAGCGTGATTATGACCTTACACAAGTCCGACTGTTCAGGTGGCACTTTGACCCACTCTTCTCATCGCCTAGTGTTCTCAAGGATGCAAACCTGTCTGATTGTGTCTTCTGCCTGAGCCATCTATGACTTCCCTCTTATCAACCGCTGACCTTTAACTGCACCCAGAGCTTCATGCAGAGGATGGTCTGTGTCTGCAGCTACCTTGAGATACGACTTCGCCTGCAGAACCTTGTGCCTGCCTGCAACTGTCAGCAAACCAAGGATGTATCGCATACACACCACTGGGGTGTCTCTGGTGCAACCCAGAATGACCCGCAAAGCCGCGTTCTGAATGCGCTCTAGTTTGTCCATCTGACTCTTTGAGACGGTAAGCAGTCCCAGGCCATAATCAACCACTGACAGGATTAGGTGCTGCTATAGTGTGAGAAGCATTTTCTGCTCTATGTCAATTCTCTTCTCTTAAAATTACCAAACAGTTATGACTGTCCCTCTCTAATGTTTGTCATAAGTTGTCTGACAGGAGCTGGAGACAATTAAGATGATTACGCAATAACAGCTGCGTTTATAATGACTGCTAACTAAATATAACTGAATGTGTGTCTTAACGAGAGTATGAATTTGCAGGGCCAAAGGTGACATCACGCTGGGTGGCAAGTTAGTGTGGACAGCTGGACAGTCTCCAACCAATGATTACCTGAAGACCTCCAGTCGCCTCTGTATTGAAGGACTGAATGCCATTTGCAGCTTATGCCACGATGAGAATCAGCTATGTAACCCACTGGACACTAAGGTGCAATGTCGACATGAAATCAAGAAAGATTTAGAAGGAAGAAAATTCACATCAGGGCCAGCTGATAAAAAAGACTGCATAAAGGTTGGTCCTCAAATAGAGAAAACCAACAGAAAGTCATCCCCAACGGTTTGTCCTGAAATAGATGAAGCCAGCAGGAAATCAGTGACTAAGGTTTGCCTCCAGTCGCAGCCGGAAAGCAATCACTCGAATGTACAAGTGTGTCTCACGTCAGAGCCAGGTAGCCTGGAATCGAGGGCCAATGCTTGTTCCGACCATTCTATAAATATAGTACACCCAAAGGAAGTTACATTTGTTGCTAAAGATGGTTATATTAGTACACGGAAAGAAAGTCGATCCCTTTGTAAAGCATTACCAATTTACATGACAAAGAACCGTTTACAAGCTAACAGCAGAATCAATGCACGGAGGAAACATATAACGCGAGCTGTCCTGAAATATATTAAGTACATAAACACTTGTAACAGGCGAAGAGAAGTTCTAGCAAATCAGACACAAATGAACACATGTGTCACTCCATCTTCTGCGGCCTCGTTGCGGGAAAGGCCAGAATTTTCAAACGTTCCCAGGTTGTTGCCGAATGTCGCTAAATATAGGCCATCTTGTTTTCTAAACTTCAATACGAATGCGGGGATTTCAGACGCTTCCGATAAAACAGAAACCAAGCAAGCATCGTGTACTAGTGTCCATAGTTCCGACCAATACTTCAGCACACACACTGACACTCCTGATGGCAAAGTTCTGGACAGCGACAATGAAGTCAGTCCCTCATTTTCTTTCACAGACGACGCTGCAGAGAAGGCTGCGCTGAGTCCCCATAGTGACTCGGCTCCAGCCACCAGCAAAAGCTGTGACCAGGTGTCCAAGTTGCGACACCAGGACAAGGACAGGCGAGCGGAAGGCGAGGCCAGCAAGCACAGAGGTCATAAAAAGAATGGTGAAGAAGCAGCCAATGAGGAGATTGTGAGCATCAGGTCAGATAAACATTCGCGGACAAATCAAGGAACACTGAGTCTGCCTAATGAGGATCAGCAAGCCAACAAACACAAGAAGAAAACCAAGACAACAGAAACAGTGTACATCAAGTTCGAAAGCAGTATGTCCAAGAAGGTTACAACCACTACCACTGTTTTAAAAGATGGCAAGAGAACAGGCACCAATAAAGCAAGGATAGACGCTCCAAAACAGCTACCAGCACCCGACGATGGTCCGAAAGCGATCTCTAATCTCCCGGAGAAAGTAGACAACAGACTAATACTTGAGACACCACGTCACACAAAAATTGTTCGATGCGCAGAAAGTCACAACGAGGGCCCCGAGGAATCGACAAAGTGTAACGGGGAAATGACAGGCAGTGGTAATACGACAGAGGAGTTAGGCCCCAAGAAGGCCACCCGCAGTATTGTCCGGGCCACAGGGTCCGATGACCATCTGCATCACTTCAGAACTCCACCCGTCTCCTCGTGCACTGCTGACGGTCTTGGTAAGGCACACAGCGCCTCGGAGAGAATCACTTCACAGAAATCGCCAAAGAAATCTCATTCTCCACAAAGCTGCCTTGAAGCGAGAAAGGACCTCTTGGATTCTGACTATGCTTCTGAGAGAGAGTCGTCTGCTGCGACGATAGTCAATGTGCCCAAAGTGTCGCCCAGACTGAAAATTTCTTTTATTCGAGAGGTGAAGGAGCCAGTTACCAAGACCGACGGTGCCAATAAACAAGATAAAACAAAACAGTCGGATTATTCTTTAAAGGAGGCTAAGAATTTACAGGAGAAGAAAGATCAGTCTAAACACACAAGCCCAAATAGGGAATCCATCTGCAATCGCGTGGAAACAGAAGGACAGGACAACTGTCGTGCTGGTAAGATTCAGCCATCCAAGAGTGAATCGCCTCACCTGGAAACGTCTACAACTGCGGAGACATCCTTGCACAAAAGAAGTATAACCAAACAAAGAGACAGCTTTCTGAAGCCATCGCCCTTCTGTATGATTGGCAAACATGATAGTAGGAAATGTTTAGCTACTAAAGTAAGAAGCAAAACCGCAGATGATCTGTCCACAAAAGAAGACGTCCCTGAGCATTCCAAGGCTAAAGTGCAACTGCAATCAACATGCGGCAGAAAGAGAAGCCCCGGTAGTAGCAAGACACAATCGCGATCACCAGAGTCGAAGCGGAGAAAACGAAGTGCTAAAAAGAGTCTTGATAACAAAGGCAGCAGAAGTCCAGACTACTGGAAGCAGGATAAATCTAAGAAAATGAAGAGTGCAGATAAAACAGCTGACAAAAAGAAGAAAAAGAAAAAACAAAAACAAAAACTAACTAGCAAATCCGAAGCTGACAGCGTCGATAAACTGTATTCGGCAAAAAAGGGATGTGTTTCCGCTAGAAATCGATCCAGTGAATCTGGCAAGACATCTCAGCCGTTACCTTCTTCGACACCGGCTCCGCAGTTTGTAGACGCTGGGTCAGTGGGTCAACATCTCTCTCCAGGCAGCTACAGAAGATGCGATGATAGTAAACTATCCAACCACGCTGACAGCGAAAACTCTGCAAAATGTCGGGAAAATAAGGTGAAAAATCGCGCAGCTTCGTCAGCCGAGAACGTGTCCATGTCTGAAGGCGCTAGCAGACCTATTCGAGCAGCGGAGTCTGTGCCGACGTTCACTGGCACTGTGTACACGTCCATTACCAAGGTGGTGCAGGTGGCCTCCTGTCCTAAGATAAAGAAAAGTGAGAAGGACCTACAGCAAGCTGAACTTGGTTGGAACAGCAGCACATTGTCCGCGGAAGAAAAAGCAGCTGCTGAAAAGCTTAAGCAAAACCAAAGAAGAATCAAAGCCAGGTACTATCTGCTGAAGTCCAAAGCAAAGAGCAATGAATGTGGGCAAGCAAGCAGCAAAGCCAGACGTTCAGTGTCTCGGCGCAACCATGCAGACGGCGACAACGGAACTAGTGAGCTCAATGACAACATCGATACTGTCCAGACAGAGAAAAGCAAACTTGGCCAGGGCAAGTCGGTCCAGTTTTCAGAGAGCACTGAAGATCACGAGGCGTTAAGAGATGAAACTGGCGATGAATATTTAGCCTTCCATGATAGGCAGGAAAACGACGGACTACAAGCTCATGGAGGAAGTCAATTTACTCTCGTCCTTCAACCTTCAGGAAAGACCATTGTTTTACCGCAGCCCATCAGTAAACCCACTTCCATGTCTCTAGCCACAGTTAAGTCCATTGGGGAAATAGCTAAGCCCCTCAACAAATTGGACGCGGACGCAGCTCATGCACCGAACAAATCAACAGCGCAGAAAAAAGAAGAGTCGCGATCACAGACAACACCGCCAAGAAAACGGAGACCTATATGGCAGAAGAAAGCGTCTAAAGAAAAGGCATTGATGAACATGAAAGGCCACACTAACTCCTTGAAGTCAGTCCCGGCTCTTGTGGGTATCAAGCAGCGACAGTCGTCAGACAACATACTGAAGCCCCCAGGACGCCTACAGTTGGGCCTCTTGTATCCTGGCAAGTCGAAGATACAATCGCCAAGTTTCAGCAACATCAACCTTGCAGACAAGAGGGCTGTAGCTTACAATACTTGGATCAATAGTAACGTCACTACTGCACCTATGAATAAAGCCACCCGCAAGTTGGTGGCTAAAACAGGTTCACCCGTTGATATCAAAGAAATCATTGAAGGCTCCTCTGTCGATGCTGCAGACTATCAGAGATCAGTGAGAGCTCTGCACGAGCTGGGCGTACGAGCAGCCAAGTCAGTTCCTTCGTTAGGTCCTCGACGAACTACCAGTACCGATGTTGTTGGCAGTAAAAGAATAAAGCTTCATCCTGGAGGCCAGAAAAAGAATAAAGTTCGCGAAAGTTCGTCAGCGCGATCTTTATCTTCGGTGGACGGAATAGACGAACACGGCTTTTCTTCGAAGCGTCGTTCCGGTGGAATCGAGACATCAATTAGTCCCGCCTCATCTACCGATGTCGACTGTGGTGCAGTTATGAAATGCAGGGTCGGTTCTAGTCGGTTCGTTGAGCAAGGCTACCCACGCAAGAAGAAGGAGAAGCATGGCAAGAAGTTTGCTAAAGATGGGACCAGCAAGTGGCATGCAGTCAATGCCCAGGATGTGCACAGTGTTCCCGATCTGACTCGTGTCCAGTATTATGGCGACACGACGGATTTCGTGAGTACATTTCTCCCGTTTTTTTTTTTTTTTTAATTGCCGCTGGTTGTCTGTGTAGTTGGAGCATTATGCATTTTTTTTTTTTCTCTCTCACTATCATCACACACTCCATCTCTCCCTCTTCTTTTCCTCATACCTGGTCTGAAGCAAAGATTGGCAATGACGACTTTCTAATTCTCAACTGTTAATTGCGTGAGGCTTTAGTGAATTACAGTTCACAGGAAGCAAAAATACAGGTCCGTGTCTGAACCTGCTCTACAATCAAACAAGCTGTGTCAGGTTTCAGTCACCTCACAAATTCACCTTCTCTTTCTATCTCTACATATATGCAACTTAGATTCCCCCCCCCCGGGTCGGTCTCCCAAATGCCCAGCCTGGCCGCCAGACTATCCGAAGGATATTACGTCGGTAATCCAGAGAGAACGGGGAAGCCGCCCGGTAGATTGTTTGAGATGGCTTTGCCGTTTGGGTTTCACCCGTGACTTGGTTGTGACCGAGCTCGGTCCTCTTGGCCCGACCCAGTGCAGCAAAGCTACACTTTGATTTTAGCCAAAAGGCCGCCTAGATACACGCTCGCGCACGCATACACACACGACGTCAACGAACAAGGTTAGTTGCGTATCCTTTACAGGACGTTGAAGAACCAACCCCAGCAGCCCCTTGCTGTTGTGTGGTTTCTCTAGGCAAATTTACATCCACTAGTTTGCCATTGCCCTGGATGGTCGGCGCCTCGATACCACTGTCGAAACCAACGCAAGCCGCATGGTCCGCAGCTGGGATCGAACCCGGCACTTAGCCACAGAGCCGACCGTCAACGAACAGCCTTGCGAATTGTGAAGATGGGAAAGAAAGCTAACTGCCATATAATGGGGAGATAAATAAACGCAAAGTAAACACTATGCAATGACAGCTATAGGTATTTGCTGTAACAGGTGTGAAGATGTGCAGTAGACATACACATATAGGTAGTTGCTGTAACAAGTGTGAAGATGTGCAGTAGACATACACATATAGGTAGTTGCTGTAACAGGTGTGAAGATGTGCAGTAGACATACACACATAAGTAGTTGCTGTAACAAGTGTGAAGATGTGCAGTAGACATACACATATAGGTAGTTGCTGTAACAAGTGTGAAGATGTGCAGTAGACATACACATATAGGTAGTTGCTGTAACAAGTGTGAAGATGTGCAGTAGACATACACACATAGGTAGTTGCTGTAACAAGTGTGAAGATGTGCAGTAGACATACACACATAGGTAGTTGCTGTAACAAGTGTGAAGATGTGCAGTAGACATACACATATAGGTAGTTGCTGTAACAAGTGTGAAGATGTGCAGTAGACATACACACATAGGTAGTTGCTGTAACAAGTGTGAAGATGTGCAGTAGACATACACACATAGGTAGTTGCTGTAACAAGTGTGAAGATGTGCAGTAGACATACACACATAGGTAGTTGCTGTAACAAGTGTGAAGATGTGCAGTAGACATACACATATAGGTAGTTGCCGTAACAAGTGTGAAGATGTGCAGTAGACATACACACATAGGTAGTTGCTGTAACAAGTGTGTGAAGATGTGCAGTAGACATACACACATAGGTAGTTGCTGTAACAAGTGTGAAGATGTGCAGTAGACATACACATATAGGTAGTTGCCGTAACAAGTGTGAAGATGTGCAGTAGACATACACACATAGGTAGTTGCTGTAACAAGTGTGAAGATGTGCAGTAGACATACACATATAGGTAGTTGCTGTAACAGGTGTGAAGATGTGCAGTAGACATACACACATAAGTAGTTGCTGTAACAAGTGTGAAGATGTGCAGTAGACATACACATATAGGTAGTTGCTGTAACAAGTGTGAAGATGTGCAGTAGACATACACATATAGGTAGTTGCTGTAACAAGTGTGAAGATGTGCAGTAGACATACACATATAGGTAATTGCCGTAACAAGTGTGAAGATGTGCAGTAGACATACACATATAGGTAATTGCTGTAACATATGTGAAGATGTGCAGTATACATACACACATAGGTAGTTGCTGTAACAAGTGTGAAGATGTGCAGTAGACATACACATATAGGTAATAGCTGTAACAAGTGTGAAGATGTTCAGTAGACATACACATAAAGGTAATTGCCGTAACAAGTGTGAAGATGTGCAGTAGACATACACACATAGGTAGTTGCTGTAACAAGTGTGAAGATGTGCAGTAGACATACACATATAGGTAATTGCTGTAACAAGTGTGAAGATGTGCAGTAGACATACACATATAGGTAGTTGCTGTAACAAGTGTGAAGATGTGCAGTAGACATACACACATAGGTAGTTGCTGTAACAAGTGTGAAGATGTGCAGTAGACATACACATATAGGTAATTGCTGTAACAAGTGTGAAGATGTGCAGTAGACATACACATATAGGTAGTTGCTGTAACAAGTGTGAAGATGTGCAGTAGACATACACACATAGGTAGTTGCTGTAACAAGTGTGAAGATGTGCAGTAGACATACACACATAGGTAGTTGCTGTAACAAGTGTGAAGATGTGCAGTAGACATATACACAGCGATTAGATAACGATGAGACTTCACGTGCGGGTACAGCACGCGTGACAGATAATATCTTGAAATGATGTGATTTTCGATGTGGAATTCAATAGGAGGAAAGGCAAACCCAGGCAGCAGCACAACAATATAGCATAGTTAACATAAACAAATAAGGGCACAGATGAAAATGGCAAAAGAAGAATGGATTAAAAACCAGTGTAAACCCAGTGATATGGGTCTAAAACAGGGCAACACCAAGGCGGCGTACGAGACAATAAAAAGACTAACCAAACAACAACAAAAACCCAGGATACTCTTTAGAAATGATTAGAACAAACAAGTCCTCAATGAGAAAACAGCGATACTAGAGGCGTAGACAATGTCCCGGCAGGAACTGTTGAAATATGTAGGAAAACACGTAACTACTGTGATGACAGAAACATGCATGAGAATTGTGGTCACAAACAAGTGGCCTACTAGATGGACACAATGGTTGGTGACACCACTGCCAAAGAAAGAAAATCTGAAAAACTGCAATAGGCTGAAAGCCAAATCTAAAGAAATATTAGCCAAAAAAACAGGCGGATTTCTGTAAAATACAAGCACCACAGACACAACTATAGAAAAATACATCAACACGACCTATTCCACAACTTCATGGAATTCACGAAGGCATTTGACCGCGTATGGCATGCTGGGCTCTGGCAAATAATGGGACATTTCAACTTTGATAAGAACATCATAGACAACATTGAAGTACTTTATAAAGATGCAAGCATTAAAAATGACATAGATACACTTTTCCAAACCAGTGTGAAAATGAAACAGGATTGCATACTATACCCTGTCCTTTTCAATTTGTATTTGAAACACATCATGAGAGAAACACTAGACAATTTTGAAACATCTATATCCACTGGCGGAAGAGCACTGTGTAACTTACGTTTTGCAGACGACATAGATCTCATGGCTGGCTCAGAAACAAACTCCAAGAACTTACTACAAGATTAGAGACAGTCTATGGTAAATATGGCATGGAAATTAATGACAAGAAAAACCAGATTCTGGTAAATAGTCACAATAATCTAGTACCTCCCAACATACACATACAAGGGGAAAAACTAGAAGTTACAACTTTTAGATATCTAGGCTTGCACGTATGTAACAATGCCAGCTGTACCAAAGGATCAAGACAAGACTAGATACGGCAACAGCCGCGATGTTGCAGCTAAATACAATGTGGAAGAGCAAAATCAGCATCGTGGTTAAGGTCAATATATACAGATTAGTGGTTTTGTCTATGTCCTGATACAGGTGTGAGAGTTGGACTCTCACTGTGGTTGATTCAGGCTTTCAAATATAAATGCTACAAGCATATTTTACAAACTAGTTATTTAAAACTAAACTAATAAATATTTCAGAGACAAAAGTAGACAAATTCGCAGGACATCAGGAGCCTCTCTTCGCAGTGGGGAGACATAATTTGATTGCAAATGCTGTTCTTCATGATATATTAAGGGGGTGGGGGGAGGTAGTAGAAGAAGAGAAGGGCAAAGAAAAATTTAGAATGACAATATCAATTATTGGACAGGACTAAGTTATCATACACTTGTTCATCGAGCGGAAGACAGATGGCGGGTTGTATGTGCTACTGCTTCCATCAGTAAAACTTCACGATCCTAACGGGTCAAGGGTTATGTTGTGCAGACGTGTAATAATTATGTGATTAGTTGGGTAGTTTCCCCGCCACGCGACGGGCCTAGCAAACTGGCAGTGGTGTTACTGACTGCGACTAACAGACAATAACAACGCGTAAAATGCGATGTCTCTGTAAGGTCACTAACATCACAAGATGAGACAGGGTTACGATAACCAGCATTAGAGAAAAACTTGGAATATGACCCTGTCTGGATTTTACTGACAGACACAAAATGATTTGGCCATTTAGTGAGAATGCAGTTGGATCGAACTGCCTATGAGACGTTTTAGTTAGAGGGGTTCATGATGCGAGGTACCCGTGTGTAGAAAAATAAGGTACTTCTCCACTAGCACCCCTGGTTAGAAGGCAATCTAGACACGACTTTACCCACAAGGGTAGAAGAGGAAGTGTAAACAAGAGATATGGGTGGCTCTAAAGACCTCAGTAGAATAGAGAAAAAAAAAAGGATTTATATATATATATTCAAATATAACTTTGCCATAACATATCTGCAAACTTTGAATGTGGGAAATATGTGGAATCTGATGTCTGGTGCCTTGTTTCCTCTCTCAGAATGCCCTGAACATGGGACTGTCGTGGGTGGTGCAGAGCGTCTTCAGTAGACTACCCTTCCTCAACCAGAGACAAGCATCATCAAGTGCCAACGCTTCAGGCGACATGCCTGTGGGTCAGGTGGGTCAGTAGACATCCAAGAATAGCAACAACACCTACTGATGACGCCAGGCTGATTTAAACACAAACTCCAGTCCCTGGGAGCATGACACTAGCTGTGCTGTCTTCAGTGATACCATGTCTGTGTGGTTTATTGTTAGTTCTGTCTTGTAACATATGCATGTCTCACTGACACACTGTAGTGATTCCCTTGGATAGTTGTCTGCTCAACTAGAACGCGGACAGAAAGTGATCTGTGAAACAAATCCTAGCCCATCTAGAAGGTGAAGCACTTGAACAAAGCAGCATAAAACACGTAGCTTCTATGAACTCACACATCAAAATATGATCTCATCAACAGCACAACGGTGGCTGGGTGGGTTTGGGTAGAGGCCAAGTCTCTGAGCTTGGACCGACTCTGGGACTCTGTGTCAAGCTGACCAGACACCAGCAGTTTATGGTCAAGTTGACCAGACACCAGCAGTCTGTGGTCAAGGACCGTATTAAGGAGAACACTAATGGTCTGAAGTGAATCCGAAGTAATTAATGGACAAATGTCTTAGCTACAGAAGAAATATATCCATATATAACAGTATTGTTAAATGACGTAGCTCTATTAAATGCATAAAGTTGGCAAATTCACAATTTCTGAAACATGAGTATACAGAGGCAGATGGGTAGGTTTCAGCAAAATGGTGAGTGCTTGTGTGTGACATCAGACATGGTTGTCAACAGTTTGCCGGCATCAAGAGATAGCGTTCACTTCTGATGTCTCTGCGGATCCAGCCAGCGTGCTTTTACTGAAAGTTACAAAGGATTCACTCTATGGACACACAAACCACATATAAATGTCCCACCTCGCTATGTCTGTATATACTTAAATGAATTCCTGAATAAACTGAAAATGTATTTGATAACATCTCAAGTGTTTGTTAACCACTCTCCTTTCTGTTCTTATAAATAAATATGCGATACAATAGATATTTCCTGTCTGTCTTCAATCTGTTGATAAGAAAACATGGTGTCAGGTTGTTGCTTCCATAAACACTGCAGGCTGTTGATTCCATAAACACTGCAGGCTGTTGATTCCATAAACACTGCGGACTGTTGCTTCCATAAACACTGTAGGCTGTTGATTCCATAAATACTGTAGGCTGTTGATTCCATAAATAGTGCAGACTATTGCTTCCATAAAAACTTCAGGCTGTTGATTCCATAAACACTGCGTACTGTTGATTCCATAAACACTGTAGGCTGTTGATTCCATAAACACTGCGTACTGTTGATTCCATAAACACTGTAGGCTGTTGATTCCATAAATACTGCAGACTATTGCTTCCATAAAAACGTCAGGCTGTTGATTCCATAAACACTGTAGGCTGTTGATTCCATAAACACTGCAGACTGTTGCTTCCATAAAAACTGCAAGCTATTGATTCCATAAACACTGCAGGCTGTTGCTTCCATAAACACTGCGGACTGTTGCTTCCATAAAAACTTCAGGCTGTTGATTCCATAAATATTGCAGGCTGTTGATTCCATAAACACTGCAGGCTGTTGCTTCCATAAAAACTAAAGACTGTTGATTCCATAAAGACTGCAGGCTGTTGCTTCCATAAAAACTGCAGGCTGTTGACCCCATAAACACTGCGGACTGTTGATTCCACAAACACCGCAGGCTGTTGATTTCATAAACACTGTAGGCTGTTGATTCCATAAACACTGCAGGCTGTTCCTTCCATAAAAATTGTAGGCATTTGATTCCATAAACACTGCAGGCTGTTGATTCCATAAACACTGCAGGCTGTTCCTTCAATAAACACTGCAAGCTGTTGATTCCATAAACACTGCAGGCTGTTGATTCCATAAACACTGCAGGCTGTTCCTTCCATAAACACTGTAGGCGGTTGATTTCATAAACACTGTAGGCAGTTGATTCCATAAACATAGTAGGCAGTTGATTCCATAAACACTGCAGGCTGTTGATTCCATAAACACTGCAGGCTGTTGATTCCATTAACACTGTAGGCTGTTGATTCCATTAACACTGTAGGCAGTTGATTCAATAAACACTGCAGGTTGTTTATTCCACAAACACTGCAGCTGTTCCTTCCATAAACACTGCAGACTGTTGATTCCATCAACACTGCATGGTGTTCCTTCCAGAAAAACTGTAGGCTGTTTATTCCATAAACAATGCAGGCTGTTGATTCCATAAACACTGTAGGAAGTTGATTCCATAAACACTGTAGGCTGTTGATTCCATAAACACTGCAGGCTGTTGCTTCCACAAACCTTGCAAGCTGTTGATTCCATAAACACAGCAGGCTGTTGATTCCATAAACACTGCAGGCTGTTGATTCATTCCAAAAACACTGGAGGCTGTTGAATCCATAAACACTGCAGGCTGTTGATTCATTCCATAAACACTGCAGGCTGTTGATTCCATAAACACTGCAGGCTGTTGATTGAATAAACACTGTAGGCAGTTGACTCCATAAACACTGTAGGCTTTTGATTCCATACACACTGTAGGCTGTTGATTCCATAAAAACTGTAGGCTGTTGATTCCATAAATACTGTAGGTTGTTGATTCCATACATACTGTACGCTGTTGATTCCACAAGCACTGCAGGCTGTTGATTCCATAAATACTGTAGGCTGTTGATTCCATAAACACTGTAGGCTGTTGATTCTATAAACACTGTAGGCAGTTGATTCCATAAACACTGCAGGCTGATGATTCCATAAATACTGTAGGCTGTTGATTCCATAAACACTGTAGGCTGTTGATTCTATAAACACTGTAGGCAGTTGATTCCATAAACACTGCAGGCTGTTGATTCCATAAACACTGCAGGCTGTTGATTCCATAAACACTATAGGCAGTTGATTCCATAAACACTGCAGGCTGGTGATTCCATAAACAATGCAGGTTGTTGATTCCATAAACATTGCAGACTGTTGATTCATTCCATAAACACTGCAGGCTGTTGATTCCATAAACACTGTAGGCTGTTGATTCCATAAACACTGTAGGCAGTTGATTCCATAAACACTGCAGGCTGTTGATTCCATAAACACTGTGGGCTGTTGATTCCATAAACACTGTAGGCTGTTGATTCCATAAACACGGTAGGCTGTTGATTCCATAAACACTGTAGGCAGTTGATTCCATAAACACTGCAGGATGTTCCTTCCATAAACAATGTAGGCGGTTGATTCCATAAACACAGCAGGCTGTTGATTCCATGAACACTGCAGGCTGTTGATTCCATAAACACTGCAGGCTGTTCCTTCCATAAACACTGCAGGCGGTTAATTCCATAAACACTGTAGGCAGTTGATTCCATAAACACAGTAGGCAGTTGATTCCATAAACACTGCAGGCTGTTGATTCCATAAACACTGCAGGCTTTTGATTCCATTAACACTGTAGGCTGTTAATTCCATTAACACTGTAGGCAGTTGATTCAATAAACACTGCAGGCTGTTGATTCCATAAACATTGTAGGCTCTTGATTCCATAAACACTGCAGGTTGTTTATTCCATAAACACTGCAGCTGTTCCTTCCATAAACACTGCAGACTGTTGATTCCATAAACACTGCAGGGTGTTCCTTCCAGAAACACTGTAGGTTGTTTATCCCATAAACACTGCAGCTGTTCCTTCCATAAACACTGCAGGCTGTTGCTTCCACAAACCTTGCAGGCTGTTGATTCTTTCCATAAACACTGCAGGCTGTTGATTCCATAAACACTGCAGGCTGTTGATTCCATAAACACTGTAGGCAGTTGATTCCATAAACACTGCAGGCTGGTGATTCCATAAACAGTGCAGGTTGTTGATTCCATAAACACTGCAGGCTGTTGATTCCATAAACACTGCAGGCTGTTGATTCATACCAAAAACACTGCAGGCTGTTGATTCCATAAACACTGCAGGCTGTTGATTCATTCCATAAACACTGCAGGCTGTTGATTCCATAAAAACTGTAGGCTGTTCCTTCCATAAACACTGTAGGCAGTTGATTCCATAAACACTGTAGGCTGTTGATTCCATAAACACTGTAGGCTGTTGATTCCATAAAAACTGTAGGCTGTTGATTCCATAAACACTGTAGGCTGTTGATTCCATAAACACTGCAGGCTGTTGATTCCATAAACACTGTAGGCTGTTGATTCCATAAACACTGTAGGTAGTTGATTCCATAAACACTGCAGGCTGTTGATTCCATAAACACTGCGGGCTGTTGATTCCATAAACACTGTAGGCTGTTGATTCCATAAACACTGTAGGCTGTTGATTCCATAAACACTGTAGGCAGTTGATTCCATAAACACTGCAGGCTGTTCCTTCCATAAACACTGTAGGCGGTTGATTCCATAAACACTGCAGGCTGTTGATTCCATAAACACTGCAGGCTGTTGATTCCATAAACACTGCAGGCTGTTCCTTCCATAAACACTGGAGGTGGTTAATTCCATAAACACTGCAGGCTGTTGATTCCATAAACACTGCAGGCTGTTGATTCCATAAACACTGCAAGCTGTTCCTTCCATAAACACTGTAGGCGGTTGATTTCATAAACACTGTAGGCAGTTGATTCCATAAACACAGTAGGCAGTTGATTCCATAAACACTGCAGGCTGTTGATTCCATAAACACTGCAGGCTGTTGATTCCATTAACACTGTAGGCAGTTGATTCAATAAACACTGCAGGCTGTTGATTCCATAAACACCGTAGGCTGTTCCTTCCATAAACACTGTAGGGGGTTGATTCCATAAACACTGCAGGCTGTTGATTCCATAAACATTGTAGGCTGTTGATTCCATAAACACTGCAGGTTGTTTATTCCATAAACACTGCAGCTGTTCCTTCCATAAACACTGCAGACTTGATTCCATAAACACTGCAGGATGTTCCTTCGAGAAACACTGTAGGCTGTTTATTCCATAAACACTGCAGGCTGTTGATTCCATAAACACTTTAGGCAGTTGATTCCATAAACACTGTAGGCTGTTGATTCCATAAACACTGCAGGCTGTTGATTCCATAAACACTGCACGCTGATGATTCCATAAACACTGCAAGCTGTTGATTCCACACACAGTGTGACAGGAATCAGTTCCTGGAACATGACAGGATGATAAGAACCCTGTTGATGGTTGGCTGATCTGTACCACTGGTTGTGAGAGAGAATCCTAGTACCCTGGTCACAATCAAGCCAACAAGGCACTGGAACTGTATTGGTGAGAGGCTGCATATCAACCTGTAACAGTTTTCTTTTGTTACATAATCTTCTGTGGCATGTACAAAATGTTTTTATCTTTTTATCTCAAACACAGTTTATAAAAACACTTCCATGTGTCTATCCTAGAGACTGGGTTACAAGTTAAGCTCTATCTGTCTATCCTAGAGACTGGGTTACAAGTTAAGTTCCATCTGTCTATCCTAGAGACTTGGTTACAAGTTGAGTTCCATCTGTCTATCCTAGAGACTGGGTTACAATTTAAGCTCTATCTGTCTATCCTAGAGACTGGGTTACAATTTAAGCTCTATCTGTCTATCCTAGAGACTGGGTTACAATTTAAGCTCTATCTGTCTATCCTAGAGATTGGGTTATAAGTTGAGTTCCATCTGTCTATCCTATAAGACTGCAGCTGTTCTCCATAAGCTGCAGCTGTTCCTTCCATCTGTCTATCCTAGAGACTGGGTTACAAGTTAAGTTCCATCTGTCTATCCTAGAGACTGGGTTACAAGTTAAGTTCCATCTGTCTATCCTAGAGACTGGGTTACAAGTACTCATCTCTAGGGGTATTCCAAAAAATATATTTGGTTGGCATTTTTCTGGCTTTTGAGATAACTGTGCAACACTGTTACAGGAAGGCAGGGCACACCCAGTGGTGAGGGTAAGTATGACAGTAATACATTTACAAGACTTCTACAATAAGGACGGACACAGCCAATGGTAAGGATAAGTGTGACATAATTTACACTTCCGATTCCTTTTGAGAAAAAAAATTAAAAGTTTGACCACTTCAGACTGCTGCTAGCTAGCCGAGGCTAGCTAGCCGAGGCTAGCTAGCCGAGGCTGCTAGCAGTCTTCGCTTATATTTGTGGTCTGGGTTATTTGTGTCACTTTTGTGACTAAGGTTTTAGTATTTGCACCGTCTCTAGGTTTGATGCTTCCTTGCTTCGATCAGACAGCTCGTTCTCTACCCTCTTGTTAACTGTGTACTTCTTGCCTCTTCCTTCCAGGTGTTTCCTCTTGGTTTCATCTCCCTCTGATTTGGCCAGGTGTATTTCGTAGGAGAGCAAGCTTTTCTACACAACGTCCTTTGGACCACCATTTATAGTTTTAAAATATTGAGTATTTTACTTTGCCAAAAAGTACTGAAAACAGTTTTTGATAATGGATTGTTCCAAATGTGAAAATATTCAGCGGGTGACCATAGTGGTCTTATAGTTGTCTTCCTGCAAAAAGAACGGGTTAGACATGTCGTGAATATGTGTGTGAAATTTTAGGTGTAGCCTCAAAGCGGTTCTATTCATCGTTTGTTATTGTGTGATCCGGTTGTGTCAGTTTGGGTTGGCAGCTAGGCTCCGGTGCTACAAGTCTTCTAAAATAAGGACAGGACACTGCCAATGGTGAGGGTAAGTGTGACAGTAATACACTTACAAGTCTTCTAAAATAAGGACAGGACACTGCCAATGGTGAGGGTAAGTGTGACTAATACACTTACAAGTCTTCTAAAATAAGGACAGGACACTGCCAATGGTAAGGGTAAGTGTGACAGTAATACACTTACAAGTCTTCTAAAATAAGGACAGGACACTGCCAATGGTAAGGGTAAGTGTGACAGTAATACACTTACAAGTCTTCTAAAATAAGGACAGGACACTGCCAATGGTAAGGGTAAG
Source organism: Candidula unifasciata (assembly GCA_905116865.2). Lineage (NCBI taxonomy): Eukaryota > Metazoa > Mollusca > Gastropoda > Stylommatophora > Geomitridae > Candidula > Candidula unifasciata. The sequence goes on from CAJHNH020001841.1 coordinate 104,768, forward strand.
TGTGACAGTAATACACTTACAAGTCTTCTAAAATAAGGACAGGACACTGCCAATGGTAAGGGTAAGTGTGACAGTAATACACTTACAAGTCTTCTAAAATAAGGACAGGACACTGCCAATGGTAAGGGTAAGTGTGACAGTAATACACTTACAAGTCTTCTAAAATAAGGACAGGACACTGCCAATGGTAAGGGTAAGTGTGACTAATACACTTACAAGTCTTCTAAAATAAGGACAGGACACTGCCAATGGTAAGGGTAAGTGTGACAGTAATACACTTACAAGTCTTCTACAAGCACAGGGGACTTGAGGGCTATCTATCTGACGAACGTCTACTAAAACTGAACATACTTCAAGGTAATGTTATCATCATTGATATTTCACCTTCAATTGTCAACATGACAGATGCTTGAGCATTCCCACAGAAAGGTCAAGTAAATCATTACTCAAAGAAAACAGTTTCTGAGAATAACAGTTTTGTAATAATATATCAAATTTATGAAGCAAAACATGAAACGGGAAAAGTAAACAGTTTAGAAATGTCTGTGATGTCCTAAAGACATTTATTTTGTTTGATTGATATATAAGACTACAACAAAATATACAGCAAACAACATTACAGCAATATTGTTGAAGTTACTGAAGCAACCAGCTGCCACCTCCACAACAATGGCTGATGACAACAGATCTTCAAGTCTCTCACCCCAGACTGAATTTCCTGAGAGTCATATTCTTCCATCTTCTCATATTATCCTCCTAGTTGTATCACTGGTTACCTCTTGTCTGACTGCCTTTAAAATTTTCCCTCCAGTATTGTTTTTAATTAGCATGCTAATTCTTTTTATGAACACAATCTTCACTGGTCTCTCTGTCTGTGACAACGTCTGGTGATAGCAGTCACAACAGACAAGTCACCCACCCTGCTTCATCAAATTCACACGACTCTGTGACAACATCTGCAGGCATTAGATCCTTTCTAATTGCCGCATGGAAAAACTGGACATACAAGCATGAGATCCTTTCTAATTGCCGCAAGGAAAAACCGGACATACAAGCATGAGATCCTACTTAATTACTTCATGGAAAAATCAGACAATTAGTATAAAGATACTAACCACTGGAAAATTACAATAGAACACATTCAGCTACAAAATATAATTACAAAATAAAACAACCAAATCTATGATATTTACACAAATAAAAAATATGATTATATATATGTTTATATTCAAACAAAGACAATGTCAGTGGAGTTAATTACTGACTATACAGTGTGTAAGTCAACTATTAGGATATGTATAATCTAGCATATCACTAACTATACAGTGTGTAAGTCAACTATTAAGATATGTATAATCTAGCATATCACTAACTATACAGTGTGTAAGTCAACTATTAAGATATGTATAATCTAGCATATCACTAACTATACAGTGTGTAAGTCAACTATTAAGATATGTATAATCTAGCATTTCACTGACTATACAGTGTGTAAGTCAACTATTAAGATATGTATAATCTAGCATATCACTAACTATACAGTGTGTAAGTCAACAATTAGGATATGTATAATCTAGCATATCACTAACTATACAGTGTGTAAGTCAACTATTAAGATATGTTTAATCTAGCATTTCACTGACTATACAGTGTGTAAGTCAACTATTAAGATATGTATAATCTAGCATATCACTAACTATACAGTGTGTAAGTCAACTATTAAGATATGTATAATCTAGCATTTCACTGACTATACAGTGTGTAAGTCAACTATTAAGATATGTATAATCTAGCATATCACTAACTATACAGTGTGTAAGTCAACAATTAGGATATGTATAATCTAGCATATCACTAACTATACAGTGTGTAAGTCAACAATTAGGATATGTATAATCTAGCATATCACTAACTATACAGTGTGTAAGTCAACTATTAAGATATGTATAATCTAGCATATCACTAACTATACAGTGTGTAAGTCAACTATTAAGATATGTATAATCTAGCATATCACTAACTATACAGTGTGTAAGTCAACTATTAAGATATGTATAATCTAGCATATCACTAACTATACAGTGTGTAAGTCAACTATTAAGATATGTATAATCTAGCATATCACTAACTATACAGTGTGTAAGTCAACTATTAAGATATGTATAATCTAGCATTTCACTGACTATACAGTGTGTAAGTCAACTATTAAGATATGTATAATCTAGCATATCACTAACTATACAGTGTGTAAGTCAACTATTAAGATATGTATAATCTAGCATATCACTAACTATACAGTGTGTAAGTCAACTATTAAGATATGTATAATCTAGCATTTCACTGACTATACAGTGTGTAAGTCAACTATTAAGATATGTATAATCTAAGTAATGTACAGAGATAATCATCCTGTCATCAAAGCTACACACATAAGACTAAAATAAACACACCAATTACAGCCAGTTACATCACTAATGATTAGAAAAACATCAGCCATACAAATAAATATCATGTAAATGGAGCTATATTAATATCAAAACTTGGTATACAATATGTATAAAAAATGTAGGTAATGGAAATATTAGTACTAACAATAAATAGCAGAAAAGATGACAGAATCAGCCGTCACAGCCATAGAGATCATACGGCTATATAACACATTGATATCAAATAGAGTTGCTGTATGAGTCTGACTGTCCAGTGTCCACTGGTATAGAGTTGCTGTATGAGTCTGACTGTCCAGTGTCCACTGGTATAGAGTTGCTGTATGAGTCTGACTGTCCACTGGTATAGAGTTGCTGTATGAGTCTGAGTGTCCACTGGTATAGAGTTGCTGTATGTCTGACTATCCACTGGTATAGAGTTGCTGTATGAGTCTGAGTGTCCAGTGTCCACTGGTATAGAGCTGCTGTATGAGTCTGAGTGTCCACTGGTATAGAGTTGCTGTATGAGTCTGACTGTCCACTGGTATAGAGTTGCTGTATGAGTCTGAGTGTCCAGTGTCCACTGGTATAGAGTTGCTGTATGAGTCTGCGTGTCCAGTGTCAGCTGGTATAGAGTTGCTGTATGAGACAGACACAAACACACTCACACAAATTTAATGATATGAATCAAGGAATGCATCAAGAACTTAGCACTGCACTCAGGACATGCCCGTACATGCTCCGTCACCTTCTTCAGTAACCAACCAACAGTTGACATGCTAATGGTACTAGTTGCGACCTGATGAAAAGTCTGCCACTGATTCTCCCTTCAAAAATAAATATCTCCCTGAATCTCTACTCACCCCTGTTGAATTAGTCTGCCACTGATTCTTCCTTCAATAATAAATATCTCCCTGAATCTCTACTCTCCCCTGTTGAATTAGTCTGCCACTGATTCTCCCTTCAATAATAAATATCTCCCTGAATCTCTACTCTCCCCTGTTGAATGAGTCTGCCACTGATTCTCCCTTCAATAATAAATATCTCCCTGAATCTCTACTCTCCCCTGTTGAATGAGTCTGCCACTGATTCTCCCTTCAATAATAAATATCTCCCTGAATCTCTACTCGCCCCTGTTGAATAAGTCTGTCAGTGAATGGATTCTTATTTGTTCATTTGCACTGATCATTTGATTCCATAAAGTCTTTGCCACATCTTTGTCATACATCTATGATAGAGTAGTGGTACCCAGAGCTGCAGCAGTAGCAGCAAGTTTTTCAGCCTCATACACTTCAAGGTGAAGGTAGACAACAAGCCATTGTCCCTGTTAGCAGCCAGATGCAGAAAGAATGTGACACTGGTGGATGTATGGCTGACCATGGAGAGGGGTGGATGTATGGCTGACCATGGAGAGGGGTGGATGTATGGCTGACCATGGAGAGGGGTGGATGTATGGCTGACCATGGAGAGGGGTGGATGTATGGCTGACCATGGAGAGGGGTGGATGTATGGCTGACCATGGAGAGGGGTGGATGTATGGCTGACCATGGAGAGGGGTGGATGTATGGCTGACCATGGAGAGGGGTGGATGTATGGCTGACCATGGAGAGGGGTGGATGTATGGCTGACCATGGAGAGGGGTGGATGTATGGCTGACCATGGAGAGGGTGGATGTATGGCTGACCATGGAGAGGGGTGGATGTATGGCTGACCATGGAGAGGGGTGGATGTATGGCTGACCATGGAGAGGGGTGGATGTATGGCTGACCATGGAGAGGGGTGGATGTATGGCTGACCATGGAGAGGGGTGGATGTATGGCTGACCATGGAGAGGGGTGGATGTATGGCTGACCATGGAGAGGGGTGGATGTATGGCTGACCATGGAGAGGGGTGGATGTATGGCTGACCATGGAGAGGGGTGGATGTATGGCTGACCATGGAGAGGGGTGGATGTATGGCTGACCATGGAGAGGGGTGGATGTATGGCTGACCATGGAGAGGGGTGGATGTATGGCTGACCATGGAGAGGGGTGGATGTATGGCTGACCATGGAGAGGGGTGGATGTATGGCTGACCATGGAGAGGGGTGGATGTATGGCTGACCATGGAGAGGGGTGGATGTATGGCTGACCATGGAGAGGGGTGGATGTATGGCTGACCATAGAGAGGGGTGGATGTATGGCTGACCATGGAGAGGGGTGGATGTATGGCTGACCATGGAGAGGGGTGGATGTATGGCTGACCATGGAGAGGGGTGGATGTATGGCTGACCATGGAGAGGGGTGGATGTATGGCTGACCATGGAGAGGGGTGGATGTATGGCTGACCATGGAGAGGGGTGGATGTATGGCTGACCATGGAGAGGGGTGGATGTATGGCTGACCATGGAGAGGGGTGTATGGGTGGGGTGGGGGAGGATTTGGGGAATGATGATAAATGGCTAGAAAGTCTGATGACATACAAATAGACAGAGAGAAGGAATAGACAGAAAAATCAGAGGTAGATAGTTTTTTTTATATTTTGATGAAAGGAACGAACGAACGAACGAATGAACTTTATTTTCAAAGGGTCACAAATTGGGCACGCAGGCCCGTCTTACATTCGGCCCTTCCAGTCAACCATCTTTCGCACAGCAGTTATATTTTACTAATAAAGCATGTTATCATCATATGATGTTGTGCATATTATGAATATTATAAAAGAACACAAAAGCATGAGTTGTGAAGTGCATGCAAAAACCCGCGCGTGCATACATACACCCACATACACACGCTCACCCACTCACTTACACACACAAACATGCATGCATGCATACATACATACACAGATACATACAAACAAAAATGCATACACACAGGCATACGTACACACAAACATACATACATAGATACAAACATACAGGCATACATACATTCATACATACATACGTAATACAGGCATACACACATACAGTCATAAATACAGTCATGCATGGAGACACACACATGCACACACGGACACTCCCACAGAGACACACACACTCAGACAAAAATACAGACACACACACAGACACTTACATATAAACACACACAGGGAAACACACAGCACACATATTTACATTTGTGCTCACACACTGACACACACACCACACATACGCAGACAAACATGCAGACACATACACACAGCCACATAGACACACACGCAGTCAAACACACACACACACACACACAAACAGACAAACAGGCAGACAAACACATACTGACACCCACAGAGACAAACACGCAGAAATGCATAATCATTCAAACACATAGAAATACACATGCAGACACATATATTCAGCACGCACAGACATATACTCTGACATGCAGACACATACAGACAACAAAGGGGCACACACAACACACACAGAGAAACACGCATAGACATGCACAGACAAATACATGCTGAGTGTAGTGAATCTCATTTTCTCCGTTAATTTATGCCCGACAGATGACGTCAGTAATAAATGTGAGTGGAATATTTTGACTCTAACTGGGACGGCACGGGGATTGCTGAGTCTGAACTTCACAGGAATTATAAAGAAATGCTGATAGTCAAACTTTATGTGGAGTATAATTATTCACGTGAAGAGAAATGTTGACTGTCGAACTTCATGCGAAGTATGATGAAACACGACTGCCGTGAAACTGAAGGAGCACGGAATATTCAGGAAAAACAAAGCGAGTATTAGAAGGCTATATAATATCGTGAAAAGGGCTGGGAGTCAGTCTGGTTTGGGCCCAGGAACAGAGTGCATGGACAGCGGTGGATGATGTGTGGATTCAACAGATGTTTTGAGTGAATTTGTTCCAACGTCCAACATGGCAAAAAGCTGGCAATCAACATGCCGGCGGGCCGTGTTATTTTTTTTGTCAGGACAGCTGTTGTGTTTTCGTTCATGATGCTAGTGTAGGACGATTGTGTTTTCTGCTTGAAGGTAATAATTTAAACGTTGATAATTGAGTTATAATGTGTGCCTGGACAGTTGTCTATTTCATGTGCCGGCTGTGTAAGCCGCGAGTGGAAGATTAAAGTGCTGGAACAGTATCGTGTTGTTTTTCCAGTCGTCCATTTTCTGCTCGTCATGTGATGTCGGTGTGTGAGATAGCAGCAAGCGTGCGATGATGCGAGCCAGATAGAAGATAACAGAAAGTCATCGCACTGACACATACAATCACGCAGACAGACATACAGACACCCACACACAGAGATACATACATACAGCCTCATAGACACACCCGCAGACAAAACACATAAACATACACAGGCAATCATGAAGACAAACACATACGGGGACACACACAGACACAAACGAAGATATACACACAGTCACATCAAATATGCAGAAAAACACAGAGACACACACACATGCAGACAAACACAGAGACACACACACAGACACATATTCACAGCTACATGTATCCAATCGCACACACACACATGCAGACACACATACACAGCAAAGAGGCACACTTAAACACACAGAAACCAGTTCACACTGAAACATACACGTGGACATACGCACGAACACACACACATTCGCACATACACAAGGACACAGACGCATACATTCGCAGACACACAACCAGATACACAAGCAGATAAACAACATACTCAGAGTCATATGTATACAAACACGCCTACACATACATACATATCAAGCACACGCGCGCGAGCAAACATACATATCATACACACCTTGTTTAATAATAAATTGATAATGCAATATGGATTACATTACATTCAAGGTGGCATATAATCGCTTGTAAGTATGAATTTAAAAAGTTTACGGTTAAATGAATAGGGACTTTTAGAATTTTTCAGGTCTAGTGGAAGTTGGTTCCACAAATGAGCAGCGGAGTAAGCTAAACTTGTTTTATATAAATCTATTCTAGGTTTAGGTAAATGTAATAAATTTAGTTGCTTGCTATTTATAGGATTTGATTTAATTAATCGGAAAAGGTAGTTTGCAGTATTTTGAGATAAAATTTTATGAATAAATTTTGCCTTGTTAAAAATTAAACGTTTGCTAAATGGCAATAGTCTTAGATGGTTATAGAAATTATTTTTTACGATATGTTTATTATCTGAAACCAGGCGTAAAGCACGATTTTGAAGAACTTAGTCTTTTAACATTGGATTTGGCACAACCATCCCAAACTGTGGAACAATAGTCAACATGTGTTTGGATGTAAGACGCGTAAAATACTTTTCTTGCATCTTCGTCTAGAAAGTGCTGAATTTTTGCAAGCTGATAAACTTTTTGTGCTATTTTCTTAGTCATCACAGAAACATGAGAATTCCAGGTTAAATGGTTGTCAATTGTAAGGCCTAAAGTTTTGTGTTCCGTTACATTAGCAATAGGTAATTTATCAATGTAGAGCTCGAGTGTCGGCTTGTGCAGTACTAATGTTTGCAACTTTTGTCTGGTTGTTATAAGCATAGACTTCATTTTATTTATGTTAATTTGCATGCGATTGCTGTTGCTCCATTCACAAAGATTGTGTACTTCTTTCTGTAAAGATCTTTCTAACTCATTACGATTCTCATTACTAGTATATATTGTACAGTCATCAGCAAATAAATCGCAAGTTATACTAAGATGTAATGGAAGGTCATTAATATACGCGGAAAATAGTAGTGGACCTAGAATCGACCCCTGTGGCACGCCTATATTTAAATGAGTGGATTCTAACAGGCGGTTGTTGAAGAATACTACTTGCTGTCTATCAGATAAAAATGACCGCATTATTTCGACTAAGTTATCGTTAGTTTTTAATATTTTTAATTTATTAATTAGAATATCATGATCAACCATATCGAAGGCTTTCTTAAAGTCTACAAAAACTGCACCGCAAATTTTGCCTTTGTGACTAAGAATCTCCAACATCCAGAGAGCATGCTACTATTTAGCCACACATTTACCAGAGAAAATGCACACATAACCATACACTGATGACAAGTACACATACACTGATGACAAGTACACATACACAAGCTCATATGCTAACAACATCAAGTAGGAATCGCCTCTACAATACAGAACTATATCAAACAAATCTCACTGCATACTACACTCTACAATACAGAACTATATCAAACAAATCTCAATGCATACTACACTCTACAATATAGAACTATATCAAACAAATCTCACTGCATACTACACTCTACAATACAGAACTATATCAAACAAATCTCACTGCATACTACACTCTACAATACAGAACTATATCAAACAAATCTCACTGCATACTACACTCTACAATACAGAACTATATCAAACAAATCTCAATGCATACTACACTCTACAATATAGAACTATATCAAACAAATCTCACTGCATACTACACTCTACAATACAGAACTATATCAAACAAATCTCACTGCATACTACACTCTACAATACAGAACTATATCAAAACAAATCTCACTGCATACTACACTCTACAATACAGAACTATATCAAACAAATCTCACTGCATACTACACTCTACAATATAGAACTATATCAAACAAATCTCACTGCATACTACACTCTACAATACAGAACTATATCAAACAAATCTCACTGCATACTACACTCTACAATATAGAACTATATCAAACAAATCTCACTGCATACTACACTCTACAATACAGAATTATATCAAACAAATCTCACTGCATACTACACTCTACAATACAGAACTATATCAAACAAATCTCACTGCATACTACACTCTACAATATAGAACTATATCAAACAAATCTCACTGCATACTACACTCTACAATACAGAACTATATCAAACAAATCTCACTGCATACTACACTCTACAATACAGAACTATATCAAACAAATCTCACTGCATACTACACTCTACAATATAGAACTATATCAAACAAATCTCACTGCATACTACACTCTACTATACAGAACTATATCAAACAATCTCACTGCATACTACACTCTACAATACAGAACTATATCAAACAAATCTCACTGCATACTACACTCTACAATACAGAACTATATCAAACAAATCTCACTGCATACTACACTCTACAATACAGAACTATATCAAACAAATCTCACTGCATACTACACTCTACAATACAGAACTATATCAAACAAATCTCACTGCATACTACACTCTACAATATAGAACTATATCAAACAAATCTCACTGCATACTACACTCTACAATACAGAACTATATCAAACAAATCTCACTGCATACTACACTCTACAATACAGAACTATATCAAACAAATCTCAATGCATACTACACTCTACAATACAGAACTATATCAAACAAATCTCACTGCATACTACACTCTACAATATAGAACTATATCAAACAAATCTCACTGCATACTACACTCTACAATATAGAACTATATCAAACAAATCTCACTGCATACTACACTCTACAATACAGAACTATATCAAACAAATCTCACTGCATACTACACTCTACAATATAGAACTATATCAAACAAATCTCACTGCATACTACACTCTACAATATAGAACTATATCAAACAAATCTCACTGCATACTACACTCTACAATATAGAACTATATCAAACAAATCTCACTGCATACTACACTCTACATATAGAACTATATCAAACAAATCTCACTGCATACTACACTCTACAATACAGAACTATATCAAACAAATCTCACTGCATACTACACTCTACAATATAGAACTATATCAAACAAATCTCACTGCATACTACACTCTACAATATAGAACTATATCAAACAAATCTCACTGCATACTACACTCTACAATATAGAACTATATCAAACAAATCTCACTGCATACTACACTCTACTCAATACAATAAAATGAAAGTGTCACATAGTTAAGTTTAGAAAAGACAATAAAATGGTACAGTTTTCCTATGGGACTCTATGTTTATACGGTACGGGGTCATTTCTACAACAGCTGGAAGACAATGATGGTAATGCTAAGAAAGGCAAACATAACATAAACAGTACAGATGTGGTCTAACATAAAGACAAATATCAGATAAACAGTACAGATGTAGTCTACCAAAAAGACAAATATCACATAAACAGTACAGATGTGGTCTAACTTAAAGATAAATATCACATGAACAGTACAGATGTGGTCTACCATAAAGACAAATATCAGATAAACAGAACATATGTGGTCTACCATAAAGACAAATATCAGAGAAACAGTACTGATGTGGTCTAACATAAAGACAAATATCAGATAAACAGTACAGATGTGGTCTAACATAAAGACAAATATCAGATAAACAGAACAGATGTGGTCTAACATAAAGACAAATATCAGATAAACAGAACAGATGTGGTCTAACATAAAGACAAATATCAGATAAACAGTACAGATGTGATCTAACATAAAGACAAATATCAGATAAACAGAACAGATGTGGTCTAACATAAAGACAAATATCAGATAAACAGAACAGATGTGGTCTAACTTAAAGATAAATATCACATGAACAGTACAGATGTGGTCTACCATAAAGACAAATATCAGATAAACAGAACATATGTGGTCTACCATAAAGACAAATATCAGAGAAACAGTACTGATGTGGTCTAACATAAAGACAAATATCAGATAAACAGTACAGATGTGGTCTAACATAAAGACAAATATCAGATAAACAGAACAGATGTGGTCTAACATAAAGACAAATATCAGATAAACAGAACAGATGTGGTCTAACATAAAGACAAATATCAGATAAACAGAACAGATGTGGTCTAACATAAAGACAAATATCAGATAAACAGAACAGATGTGGTCTAACATAAAGACAAATATCAGATAAACAGAACAGATGTGGTCTAACATAAAGACAAATATCAGATAAACAGAACAGATGTGGTCTAACATAAAGACAAATATCAGATAAACAGTACAGGCTAGTCTAACATAACATGAGCCAGCATGGATTCTACTGGCTGCTCCAAAATACTAACTGTCCTGAAGTTTTATCTCATCTGATATCTACACTTACAGAACACTAAAATTAATGTATAACAATCTCATCTATTCTGATATCTACACTCACAGAACACTAAAAGTAATGTATAACAATCTCATCTCATCTGACATCTACATTCACAGAACACTAAAAGTAATATAGAACAATCTCATCTCATCTGATATCTACACTTGCAGAACACTAAAAGAAATGTATATCAATCTCATCTCATCTGATTTCTACACTCAGAGAACTCTAAAAGTAATGTAGAACAACTTCATCTCATCTGATATCTACACTCACAGAACACTAATGATGATGTAAAACTATCTAATCTCATCTGATATCTACACTTACAGAACACTAAAGGTGATGTAGAACAATCTCATCTCATCTGACTATTAGATAACATGATACAATCAGTTGGCCCACACTGTTGATCACAAGCTTTCAGAAAGCAGCTCTTTAGGAATGCTGTACTTCACTGTTGTGGAGTGGGGCCCACTGCCTCTTTGGTAGTGGGCTTGAACTGTGAAGTGGTAGACTGTGGAAGGTAGCAGTTTCTTGGCTACTGTAGTCAGCGTGAACCCAGGCACGCGCAGCACAGATCTCTGCTTGCCATCTTCTGTGTAGTGTGTCACTGAGTAAACTGTCAGACACACAAACAGATATTTCTGTTCAGCCATTCATAGTAGTTGTCTGTCACATTCCAAATCTTTCTTCAACTTTTGTCTGTGTCAATCTGTTTTCTGTCAGTCTGTGTCTGTTTTATGTCCAATGGGTGTGTAGTCTACAAATATATGTCTGGCTTGTGTTCTTTTACATGTTATCAACCCATGGGTGGTGACCCCCAAAAAGGGGCATGACCCTGAATGGGTCACAAGGGGTTTTTCTGTGCAGTTGCCAGGCAGTGGTGAGCTATACAAATTGTTCAAGGGGGAAACAATCTTGTGCTGCACAGGATTTGTTTGTGTAATGCGGGTGCAGATCGACATGTGATTGGTGGATTCTTAGTAATACATGAGTGCTGAGTGCCTAGCACTGTGTCTTGCAGGTTGCAATAGTTTTTCTTCCATATTTGTAAACTTGTTAATGAATTACAATTTAAATAAACAGATTCAATGCACTAAATACTTCTTTTACATGGAGTAAAATTTCCCAATTATTTCAAAACAAGCCCTCTTCTTCTTTGCTATGTGATGGATGGATGGATGGATGGATGGATGGATGGATGTATGGATGGATGGATGGATGGATGGATGGATGGATGGATGGATGGATGGATGGATGTATGTATGTATGTATGTATGTATGTATGTATGTATGTATGTATGTATGTATGTATGTATGCATGCATGTATGTATGTTTGTATGTGTGTATATCTGTGTGTGTGTGTGTGTGTGTGTGTGTGTGTGTGTGTGTGTGCATGCATGCGTGTGTGTGTGTGTGTGTGTGAGAGAGAGTGCATGTGCGTGCGCATGAGCGCGTGTTCATTCAATTATCTTTTAAGTACTTCAGCTGCTACAACAAATATAAACACCAATCCCACACATCAGGTGTCGCCACATATCAAGTATCACCACACAACACATAAGTATCAACACACAACATCCACACACCAGGTATCCCACACAACAGCCACACACACCAGTTATCACCACACAACAGTCACACACACCAGGTACCACCCACTTAACAGCCACACACACCAGGTATCACCACACAACAGCCACACACACCAGGTATCACCCATACATAAAGTGGCACCCCACAAAACAGAGATACTCACATTTAATTTTGCGCTTGCTGGGACTTGGGGGTTGCCAGCTGACCACAGCGTTGTAGAGGTCTTCTGTCGCTGGTATCACTGTGACGTCAGTCGGTGGTGTGCCTACAACTGACATTAAACAAGTATGTCATAATCAGCACTGACAGATGTCACTCAACAAATGTATGAAATACACATCAGTTAGTTACCGTAGGTAATTCATCCATCTCAAGCAAAGATGACCATTCTTTTCATCCATACAGATACAAGAATGACTAGCATGATGAATTCAGATTTTAGTGAATGAAACAGTAAATAAAAGAGGATGTCTAGTAACCTCATCTCAGGTTGTGACCTGGTACACATCACCCATGAAAGCAACAACAACATCAGTATCTCTATCAAATGTCTGGCCACGTGGTGTGGGTGATAGTGTCTCTCCATAGATTTATTCTTGTCACTAGAAAAAAGGTTCCAAGCACACGATGCCAATTGTTCTAGCCAGATGTTTTCAAAGATCTATCCGTACTCGATGGCTGATGTGGTCTATAACATGCTGGCCACCTTTATTTCCTGGGACATGCCCCAGTACCCAATGTTGGGTTGAGTCAACCTAGGATCCCAAAACAATTTTCAAAATCTGCCTTGAGGTCAACAGGAACCCACAACCACCAGGTCTGCATGGTCAGCATAGAACTGGATCACCAAGACCAACATTTATGCTACAATATTATTGACAACAGATATGTTTGCAAATAATGTTCTTCTATACGCTTCATCTCTTTATTTTCATGTTTGTTGTTCAATGCTGTGGTTTTTATTGTTGGGTTTCTCGGTAAATGAGCTAAATGTTTGTGTCAAAGGTTAGATGTAATTAGACAATAGTTATAGTCAGCAGACGCTTCATGTGCTAGGCAGAGATAGACTTCAGTCATATCTGTGACTGAAATACATCGGAAGATAGTCCACAGGAACACACACAGTGTTCACAGCTACTCTTACAGCCACCATGTTCACAGAAACTTCATACAGTGTTCACAGCTACTCTTACAGCCACCATGTTCACAGAAACTTCATACAGAGTAGTGTTCACAGCTTCTCTTACAGCCATGTTCACAGCTACTCTTACAGCCATGTTCACAGAAACTTCATACAGAGTAGTGTTCACAGCTACTCTTACAGCCACCATGTTCACAGAAACTTCATACAGAGTAGTGTTCACAGCTACTCTTACCAGTTCACAGAAACTTCATACAGAGTATGTTCACAGCTACTCTTACACTTCATACAGAAACTTCATACAGAGTGGTGTTCACAGCTACTCTTACAGCCACCAGCAGAAACTTCATACAGAGTGTTCACAGCTTCTCTTAAGCCATGTTCACATACAGAGTAGTGTTCACAGCTACTCTTACAGCCACCATGTTCACAGAAACTTCATACAAAGTAGTGTTCACAGCTACTCTTACAGCCACCATGTTCACAGAAACTTCATACAAAGTAGTGTTCACAGCTTCTCTTACAGCCATGTTCACAGAAACTTCATACAGAGTAGTGTTCACAGCTACTCTTACAGCCACCATGTTCACAGAAACTTCATACAGAGTAGTGTTTCACAACTACTCTTACAGCCATGTTCACAGAAACTTCATACAGACAGAGTAGTGTTCACAACTACTCTTACAGCCACCATGTTCACAGAAACTTCATACAGAGTAGTGTTCACAGCTACTCTTACAGCCATGTTCACAGAAACTTCACACAGAGTAGTGTTCACAGCTACTCTTACAGCCACCATGTTCACAGAAACTTCATACAGAGTAGTGTTCACAGCTACTCTTACAGCCACCATGTTCACAGCTACTCTTACAGAGTAGTGTTCACAGCTACTCTTACAGCACCATGTTCACAGAAACTTCATACAGAGTAGTGTTCACAGCTACTCTTACAGCCACAAGGTTCACAGAAACTTCATACAGAGTAGTGTTCATAGTTACTCTTACAGCCACCATGTTCACAGAAACTTCATACAGAGTAGTGTTCACAGCTTCTCTTACAGCCACCATGTTCACAGAAACTTCATACAGAGTAGTGTTCACAACTACTCTTACAGCCACCATGTTCACAGAAACTTCATACAGAGTAGTGTTCACAACTACTCTTACAGCCATGTTCACAGAAACTTCATACAGAGTAGTGTTCACAACTACTCTTACAGCCACCATGTTCACAGAAACTTCATACAGAGTAGTGTTCACAGCTTCTCTTACAGCCATGTTCACAGAAACTTCATACAGAGTAGTGTTCACAGCTACTCTTACAGCCACCATGTTCACAGAAACTTCATACAAAGTAGTGTTCACAGCTACTCTTACAGCCACCATGTTCACAGAAACTTCATACAGAGTAGTGTTCACAACTACTCTTACAGCCACCATGTTCACAGAAACTTCATACAGAGTAGTGTTCACAGCTTCTCTTACAGCCATGTTCACAGAAACTTCATACAGAGTAGTGTTCACAGCTACTCTTACAGCCACCATGTTCACAGAAACTTCATACAGAGTAGTGTTCACAGCTACTCTTACAGCCACCATGTTCACAGAAACTTCATACAAAGTAGTGTTCACAGCTTCTCTTACAGCCATGTTCACAGAAACTTCATACAGAGTAGTGTTCACAGCTACTCTTACAGCCACCATGTTCACAGAAACTTCATACAGAGTAGTGTTCACAACTACTCTTACAGCCATGTTCACAGAAACTTCATACAGAGTAGTGTTCACAACTACTCTTACAGCCACCATGTTCACAGAAACTTCATACAGAGTAGTGTTCACAGTTTTTCTTACAGCCATGTTCACAGAAACTTCATACAGAGTAGTGTTCACAGCTACTCTTACAGCCACCATGTTCACAGAAACTTCATACAGAGTAGTGTTCACAGCTACTCTTACAGCCACCATGTTCACAGAAACTTCATACAGAGTAGTGTTCACAGCTACTCTTACAGCCACCATGTTCACAGAAACTTCATACAGAGTAGTGTTCACAGCTACTCTTACAGCCACAAGGTTCACAGAAACTTCATACAGAGTAGTGTTCATAGTTACTCTTACAACCACCATGTTCACAGAAACTTCATACAGAGTAGTGTTCACAGCTACTCTTACAGCCACCATGTTCACAGAAACTTCATACAGAGTAGTGTTCATAGTTACTCTTACAGCCACCATGTTCACAGAAACTTCATACAGAGTAGTGTTCACAGCTACTCTTACAGACACCATGTTCACAGAAACTTCATACAGAGTAGTGTTCACAGCTACTCTTACAGCCACCATGTTCACAGAAACTTCATACAGAGTAGTGTTCATAGTTACTCTTACAGCCACCATGTTCACAGAAACTTCATACAGAGTAGTGTTCATAGTTACTCTTACAGCCACCATGTTCACAGAAACTTCATACAGAGTAGTGTTCACAGCTACTCTTACAGCCACCATGTTCACAGAAACTTCATACAGAGTAGTGTTCACAGCTACTCTTACAGCCATGTTCACAGAAACTTCATACAGAGTAGTGTTCACAGCTACTCTTAAAGCCACCATGTTCACAGAAACTTCATACAGAGTAGTGTTCACAGCTTCTCTTACAGCCATGTTCACAGAAACTTCATACAGAGTAGTGTTCACAGCTACTCTTACAGCCACCATGTTCACAGAAACTTCATACAGAGTAGTGTTCACAGCTACTCTTACAGCCACCATGTTCACAGAAACTTCATACAGAGTAGTGTTCACAGCTACTCTTACAGCCACCATGTTCACAGAAACTTCATACAGAGTAGTGTTCACAGCTACTCTTACAGCCATGTTCACAGAAACTTCATACAGAGTAGTGTTCACAGTACTCTTCACAGCTACCATCTTACAGAAACTTCATACAGAGTAGTGTTCACAGCTTCTCTTACAGCCATGTTCAGAAATACACAGAGTAGTGTTCACAGCTACTCTTACAGCCATGTTCACAGAAACTTCATACAGAGTAGTGTTCACAACTACTCTTACAGCCACCATGTTCACAGAAACTTCATACAGAGTAGTGTTCACAGCTACTCTTACAACCACCATGTTCACAAAAACTTCATACAGAGTAGTGTTCCCAGCTAATCTTACAGCCATCATGTTCACAGAAACTTCATACAGAGTAGTGTTCACAGCTACTCTTACAGCCACCATGTTCACAGAAACTTCTTACAGAGTAGTGTTCACAGCTACTCTTACAGCCAACATGTTCACAGAAACTTCATACAGAGTAGTGTTCACAGCTACTCTTACAGCCACCATGTTCACAGAAACTTCATACAGAGTAGTGTTGACAGCTACTCTTACAGCCACCATGTTCACAGAAACGTGTGTAGACATCCCCTCTACAACACATTTTGATGTTGGCACCTGTCCATCTGCCCAGATGATAGTGTTATACTGTGCAAGAGGGAGACCTGGCAATGACACAACGATGGTGACAGTGACTAGGATTTCAGGACCCACTGATGCAGTCAATGTACTTCCTCTAATGCTACTTGTGTGCTAGCCAGGTGAACCTCCACAGACTGGACACTGGGAACACTGCAAAGATACCTGCTCTTTCCAACACCTCAGTCATTGTGATCTTGTCTTGCCCCTAATTCCAAGCATTCTTGTGAAGCACGACATGTGAAAGCTTACTTACAGGAAAACACTTTTATAAAAAGCTGCATCAAACTTGCTGGATGACCTCTTGCAGGCAGACATTCCTGTGTAAATACCTACAGTAGTAGCTCTTATATTTACAAGTAGTCAGCTCTTGCAACAGTGCACATACTTCTCTTTCACCAATCCCCACAGTCATTTATGTGGGGAACCCACAGCAACTTATGCATGAGCATCATCAACTGTTAACCATAAATGACAAGAACAACTATCATATCTATCTTATCACAACTATCATATCAACTGTGTGAAACAGTGAGAGATACCTCTAGGAGTTCTGTAGACCACACGGTTGGACAGGGGACTGAAACCTTGGCTGTTGCGAGCTCCAATCCTGAAAACATACTTGGTATGTGGTTTCAGAAAGGGAAGTCGATACGACAACTCTCCAGCAGGCACCACTGCAGATTTCCTCTCCGCCACTGTCTCGTAGAACACAATGTAGCCTAGAGGGGAGAGGCCGCAGAAAATACAAGCTTGATCAATTATGCTTACTGAATGTGTTAAAGAATTGTCAAATACACCTAAATGTAACATCTACATGGGTTGCATCTTCGGAAGTAAAGTTTTCTATAAGTAGAGACAACCTGGCATTTAAATCGTGATTTGGTTGATATTATTCTGTGGTACCTGGCACATTACATCATACCATTATTTAAAACATTCCTAAAACACTTCTGAATTTGAGATGTTTCACTGTGTATTTTATGTTCCTTCCACCTGCAAACAGTTCTCTAACTGCACGCTGTTTCATTTTACACACAGTTTTTTTCCTTGGTCACTAGTACAAATGAAGATGTCTGGACTTCAAAACTGCCCAGCATTTATTCTCACTGCCATTCTCCCATATGCCCTGGCCAACCAATCTGCCCTCACACTGCCATACTCCCATATGTCCTGGCCAACCAATCTGCCCTCACACTGCCATACTCCCATATGTCCTAGCCAACCAATCTGCCCTCACACAGCCATGAACTCTTATCGTCCTGGCCAACCAATCTGATTAAGGTGAATGTCTTACACACTACATCCAAATAAGTCTCAGTAAGTTCCTGTTGCACACAATGAAGGTGTCAATGGATATCACAGCAGAACAACCTAGCCAACCAATCTGATTAAGGTGAATGTCTTACACACTACATCCAAATAAGTCTCAGTAAGTTCCTGTTGCACACAATGAAGGTGTCAACGGATATCACAGCAGAACAAAACAGAGCAGTTTGTAACAACCGCACCACTGGATTTTCTTGGTGGATATCACAGCAGAACACAACAGAGCAGTTTGTAACAACTGCACCACTGGATTTTCTTGATGGATATCACAGCAGAACACAACAGAGCAGTTTGTAACAACCGCACCACTGGATTTTCTTGATGGATATCACAGCAGAACACAACAGAGCAGTTTGTAACAACCGCACCACTGGATTTTCTTGGTGGATATCACAGCAGAACACAACAGAGCAGTTTGTAACAACCGCACCACTGGATTTTCTTGGTGGATATCACAGCAGAACACAACAGAGCAGTTTGTAACAACCGCACCACTGGATTTTCTTGATGGATATCACAACAGAACAAAACAGAGCAGTTTGTAACAACCGCACCACTGGATTTTCTTGGTGGATTTCACAGCAGAACACAACAGAGCAGTTTGTAACAACCGCACCACTGCATTTTCTTGATGCATATCACAGCAGAACACAACAGAGCAGTTTGTAACAACCACACCACTGGATTTTCTTGATGGATATCACAGCAGAACACAACAGAGCAGTTTGTAACAACTGCACCACTGGATTTTATTGGTGGATATCACAGCAGAACACAACAGAGCAGTTTGTAACAACCGCACCACTGGATTTTCTTGATGGATATCACAGCAGAACAAACCAGAGCAGTTTGTAACAACCGCACCACTGGATTTTCTTGATGGATATCACAGCAGAACAAACCAGAGCAGTTTGTAACAACCGCACCACTGGATTTTCTTGATGGATATCACAGCAGAACAAAACAGAGCAGTTTGTAACAACCGCACCACTGAATTTTCTTGGTGGATATCACAGCAGAACAAAACAGAGCAGTTTGTAACAACCGCACCACTGGATTTTCTTGATGGATATCACAGCAGAACACAACAGAGCAGTTTGTAACAACCGCACCACTGGATTTTCTTGGTGGATATCACAGTTGTAACAACCGCACCACTGGATTTTCTGGGTGGATATCACTGTTGTAACAACCGCACCACTGGATTTTCTGGGTGGATATCACAGCAGAACAAAACAGAGCAGTTTGTAACAACCGCACCACTGGATTTTCTTGGTGGATATCACAGCAGAACACAACAGAGCAGTTTGTAACAACCGCACCACTGGATTTTCTTGGTGGATATCACAGCAGAACACAACAGAGCAGTTTGTAACAACCGCACCACTGGATTTTCTTGATGGATATCACAGCAGAACACAACAGAGCAGTTTGTAACAACCGCACCACTGGATTTTCTTGGTGGATATCACAGCAGAACACAACAGAGCAGTTTGTAACAACCGCACCACTGAATTTTCTTGATGGATATCACAGCAGAACACAACAGAGCAGTTTGTAACAACCGCACCACTGGATTTTCTTAGTGGATATCACAGCAGAACAAAACAGAGCAGTTTGTAACAACCGCACCACTGGATTTTCTTGGTGGATATCACAGCAGAACAAAACAGAGCAGTTTGTAACAACCGCACCACTGGATTTTCTTGGTGGATATCACAGCAGAACAAAACAGAGCAGTTTGTAACAACCGCACCACTGAATTTTCTTGGTGGATATCACAGCAGAACACAACAGAGCAGTTTGTAACAACCGCACCACTGGATTTTCTTGATGGATATCACAGCAGAACACAACAGAGCAGTTTGTAACAACCGCACCACTGGATTTTCTTGATGGATATCACAGCAGAACACAACAGAGCAGTTTGTAACAACCGCACCACTGGATTTTCTTGATGGATATCACAGCAGAACAAAACAGAGCAGTTTGTAACAACCGCACCACTGGATTTTCTTGATGGATATCACAGCAGAACACAACAGAGCAGTTTGTAACAACGGCACCACTGGATTTTCTTGATGGATATCACAGCAGAACACAACAGAGCAGTTTGTAACAACCGCACCACAGGATTTTCTTGATGGATAAGAAAATCGCAGAACACAACAGAGCAGTTTGTAACAACCGCACCACTGGATTTTCTTGATAGATATCACAGCAGAACAAAACAGATCAGTTTGTAACAACCACACCACTAGATTTTCTTGGTGGATATAACAGCAGAACAAAACAGAGCAGTTTGTAACAACCGCACCACTGGATTTTCTTGATGGATATCACAGCAGAACACAACAGAGCAGTTTGTAACAACTGCACCACTGGATTTTCTTGAAGGATATCACAGCAGAACAAAACAGAGCAGTTTGTAACAACCGCACCACTGGATTTTCTTGGTGGATATCACAGCAGAACAAACCAGAGCAGTTTGTAACAACCGCACCACTGGATTTTCTTGGTGGATATCACAGCAGAACACAACAGAGCAGTTTGTAACAACCGCACCACTGGATTTTCTTGATGGATATCACAGCAGAACACAACAGAGCAGTTTGTAACAACTGCACCACTGGATTTTCTTGATGGATATCACAGCAGAACACAACAGAGCAGTTTGTAACAACGGCACCACTGGATTTTCTTGATGGATATCACAGCAGAACAAACCAGAGCAGTTTGTAACAACCGCACCACTGGATTTTCTTGATGGATATCACAGCAGAACACAACAGAGCAGTTTGTAACAACCGCACCACTGGATTTTCTTGATGGATATCGCTGTTGACACAGAGAAAGAAATGGAACCCCAGACAGACAAACACACAGACAGACAAACATGCAGACAGACACACAGACAGGGTCACCTGTAATGTACCCATTGGGAGACTGTGGAGGCTGCCAGGTCAGAAAGGCAGTCGTAGGATCCTCATCATCCATAGACACTGTCACATGACTGGGGCTGGAGCTGGGAGCTAGACGGCCAGAGATCAAAGACTTGTGTTATTCTTTCTTCTATCCACAAACAGTTACCAGACTGACTTATTAGTCATATCCTACCACTAGCGGATGAACTCTAGAAGAAACAAATCTTAATTCAGTTATACCTGACTATGAATTGTTAAACTCTAGAAGAAACAAATCTAATTCAGTTATATATGATTATGAATTGTTAAACTCTAGAAGAAACAAATCTAATTCAGTTATATCTGACTATGAATTGTTGAACTCTAGAAGAAACAAATCTAATTCAGTTATATCTGACTATGAGTTGTTAAACTCTAGAAGAAACAAATCTGTTTCAGTTATATCTGACTGAATGGATGAACTTTAGAAGCAACAATCCACAATAAGTGGATGAATCTGGCAATAAATGGAAGAACTTTAGAAGCAACAAATCTCCTTGTTCACATCTGACTATGAGTGGATGAACTCTAGGAGCAAGAAAATCTGACTGTTGGTGGATAAGTGGATGAACTCTAGGAGCAGGAACATTAAAGCTTACAGGTTGACATTCCTTGATGAGGTCCCCCCCCCCCCCCCCCCCCCCGATCGTGAAGTAGTCCCCTTTTACTAAGATGAAGCTGAAGTGTCAACTTACTTTAAAGTATAAGGCACCTGCTGACATGTGCCCTAAATGTTAATGCATGTCCCCTGACAATCAAAGAAGTTACATGGTCACGTGACATTATAGGAAACTAATAATGTATGTAAAAATTTCCCACCCCATGTGGGGAAACCAACAGTTTATGTAACAATTTCCCACCCCATGTGGGGAAACCAACAGTTTATGTAACAATTTCCCACCCCATGTGGGGAAACCAACAGTTTATGTAACAATTTCCCACCCCATGTGGGGAAACCAACAGTTTATGTAACAATTTCCCACCCCACGTAGGGAACCCAACAGTTTATGTAACAATTTCCCACCCCATGTGGGGAAACCAACAGTTTATAACAATTTCCAACCCCATGTAGGGAAACCAACAGTTTATGTAACAATTTTCCACCCCATGTGGGGAAACCAACAGTTTATGTAACAATTTCCCACCCCACGTAGGGAACCCAACAGTTTATGTAACAATTTCCCACCCCATGTGGGGAAACCAACAGTTTATAACAATTTCCAACCCCATGTAGGGAAACCAACAGTTTATGTAACAATTTTCCACCCCATGTGGGGAAACAAACAGTTTATGTAACAATTTCCCACCCCATGTGGGGAAACCAACAGTTTATGTAACAATTTCCCACCCCACGTAGGGAACCCAACAGTTTATGTAACAATTATCCACCCCATGTGGGGAAAGCAACAGTTTATGTAACAATTATCCACCCCATGTGGGGAACCCAACAGTTTATGTAACAATTATCCACCCCATGTGGGGAAAGCAACAGTTTATGTAACAATTATCCACCCCATGTGGGGAAAGCAACAGTTTATGTAACATAGAGAGAAAAAACAAACAGCATTCATCCAGTATATGAGACCTGATTCAAATGTGGTGTTGATAACTGGGGAGCTCCAGTCGAGTGCTGGTCTCCTCTGTGAACTCTCACAGAGAACTCGTACTTGCTGGCAGGCTCCAGGTCCACCATGAAGATGGAGGGCAAGTTCAGAGAAGCAAACTTGTAGTCTGACTGCCTGCTCACATCTCGGTATCGTAGTCTGTATGTGTATGGCGCAGACTGTTTCTCTGTCCCCTGTAGGAAATCAACAGTACATTAAAGTACATACATGAGACATATACTCAAAGAATGTAGCAGAGACACACACCAACTGACTGTAGCAGGGTCACAGAATGCAGCAGGGACATACACTCAATGAATGTAGCAGGGACATACACTTACATAATGTAGCAGGGACATACACTTACATAATGTAGCAGAGACGTACACTCACAGAATGCACCAGGGACATACACTCACAGAATGTAGCAGGGACATACACTTACAGAATGTAGCAGGGACATACACTCACAGAATGTAGCAGGGACATACACTTACAGAATGTAGCAGGGACATACACTTACAGAATGTAGCAGGGATATAAACTTACATAATGTTGCAGAGACGTACACTCACAGAATGTAGCAGAGATATACACTCACAGAATGTAGCAGAGACATACACTTACATAATGTAGCAGAGAGATAAACTCACATAATGTAGCAGAGACATGCACTTACATAATGTAGCAGAGACATATGCTTACATAATGTAGCAGAGAGATAAACTCACAATAGGAATAAACTCACAGGGAGCAAGTACAGAGGGGATCTACCAGTCGTCAGTAGAAATTATCTTCGTCGATACGCGTTTCGGCCCACAATTCCTAGACGCATTCGGAGGTGGGCCCTCCTGAGTTCATGAAGCTCAGGGCTGGTTCCCCGCTGTACGGAATTACCGGATGGTGTTATTCTTTCGGCCAGAGACAAGACGACTTGGTGGTTTCGCAGGAGGTACTGTGAGATAAGAAGTCGCCACGGCAGCCTAATTAAAGCAGTCAGCATGCCTGGACGACCGAGCGACAAGCTTACTTTGGTTTACCGGACACATGTTGGACTTTTATTAGCAGTTGGCAGAGGGACACTGGCAGACAATTCGGACACGATGGACTTCCAAAGGGGTGAGAAACCCTTTTCCACTAGACACCCGGACCAGCTCACCGAGGCCCGTCCCCTACATTGTTGCGCTGCGTCCAAAGCCAGCTAGAGGCCCTTTCGGCTGCCTCTCCCAGTTTTTTGAGTGTTAGTTTCCGTTCATTACCGCGCAATCCTAGTTCTTTCACCACATTGTTTAGCGAAGTGGAAACGAGGCCTCTCGCTCCCACTTCGACGGCAAATACCCGTACTGTGTAAGCCTTGTTTCTCCTCAAACCGGCTGCTAAATCATTGTACTTCTCGAGCTTGTACAAATGATTCTCCTCCATACGCGACTCAAACGGGACAGTCAACTCAATCAGGATGAGCTGCTGTTTTTGCGCAGAATGGAGAACGATGTCCGGTCGCAGGCCGGTTTTACGGATCAACTCGGGGTACCGTTCATGGCCTGGCAGATCAACCGCCAGTAACCAGTCCCTCGCAGAGTCTAGCACAGATGGAGCGAATGCGTTTTGGTTGACCTTATCTTTGGGAACCTGCCCAGCCTTGAGGAAACGAATGGGGACGATACTAGAACTAGCTCTGGCGTTAGCCCTCATTCTAGCCTGGTCGACAACGGCTGCTAACTCTTTTAGCACCTTGTTGTGGCGCCAGGTATATCGGCCTTGACCTAGGGCTTTCCTGCACGCGGACAGGACTTGCTCAAGAGTTTGCTTCGATTTACACAACGGGCAAGTCGGATCGTTGGTCGCAGACCATTTAACCATGTTAACACCGGACGGTAATACATCGTACGCCGAACGAACGATAAAGCTCAGTCGCAGCGGGGTCATCCGCCAGATCTCACCCCATGTGAGTATTCTTGGCAATGCACTCTCCTGGCTGACCCAATGGCCCTGCTGCTACTGCTGGGCTGCTTTCTGGATCCGAACCTCGTTTTCGTTGTCCCTCACCGTTTGTATTACCATATCTCGGCGCTCTTTGGCTGAGCCCCTTTGACCACCAATTGAACTTTCCCGTGCCCTAGGCCTCGACGGTCGTTTTTTTTTTTGTGTGTATCCCATTATCTCTCTCAATTTTAGTGCGTTCTGGGCAGATTCTATCGCATCGAGGACTCTCCATTTGGTTCCAGTCTTTAGAGCGGGGCTGGACAGCGATGACATTTTGGGTCTGAAGACTCGCGCAATAGCATGGCGAGCCTTACCTTGCCGACTTTAAACTCTTCGGTTATTGATTTGAACGGAAGTTACCAGCTTAGCTGCTTACAATACAGAGCCACGTCGGTCAGACAAGACGGTGCACCAATCCACTTTCTCAAGGCTGTGTTGATTTTCTTCTCCATGGTTTCCACTGCAGTCATCGTCACCTTCGTAGACTAAACAGTGGCCATAGGAGCTTCGGAATCAACATGAATTGGAGTACACCATACCTTGAATTTTCCGATCAGCCTGCCTTCGCTCGATCGCGAGCAGGCCTGTAGCCAGTGACTCGTGTATTCGCACGGACTCTCAGCTTCTATCAGATAACTCGAATAGTAAACGCGACCGAGACTCTTCACCGGTTCCTCCAGAACCGTAAGGGATCTTGTTCCTTGCCACCGTAAAAAACTGATTGCCGACACCTTGCCCTTATGGACTGACAGGGGACTCCTCGACTTCTGCGGTTTTGAACTGCATTACCGCTCCATTGGACCACCGCGGTCCAATCTTTTCAGGATCGTGCGGGCAGACTCCTCGCTGCCGTTATTATAGTCGTATCATCCATAACTGCACGTAGTGGCGGCAAACCAGTGATCCCTTATTTGAAGGCCCTGTCCGTAGCCGGCCGCCCCGTCTAACATGATCTTCATGCCATGACAAACAGTATAGGTTGAGATCGTACAGTCCCATAGCTATCCCAATCTGCAACTCAGTCCACCTCGTGGGTAAACGTCGAGGTAGAGAGAAGCCGCAAAGCGAACTTTGGAGAAACGAATATTGCTCGACCATTTGACTGACCTGTGTTGGTACGTGAAACATGCGAAGGGCTCGCCACAGTAGCCTATGGGGGACTGCCCCGTAGGCGTTGGCTAAGTCCAACCATAACGTGCAAAATCGGTTCTCTCATGCTTGGCTCTCTGGATAGCCTCCCAAATCATGGTCGCGTGTTCAAGGCACCGGAACGCCTGGGATACCACCCTTCTGAAACACTCGTATCTATGTACTTGTTAGTCATCAGATACTGTGTGAGCCGGCGAGCCATGACTGAGAAGAATATCTTACCCTCGACATTCAACAGCAAGATGGGCCTGAATTGGGAAAGACTCTTCGAGTCCTCACATAATGTAGCAGGGACATACACTTACATAATGTAGCAGAGACATACACTTACATAATGTAGCAGAGTGATACACTTACAGAATGTAGCAGAGAGATACACTCACAGAATGTAGCAGAGAGATACACTCACAGAATGTAGCAGGGACATACACTTACATAATAAAGCAGAGACATACACTTACAGAATGTAGCAGATACATACACTTACAGAATGTAGCAGCGACATACACTTACATAATGTAGCAGGGACATACACTTACATAATGTAGCAGAGACATACACTTACAGAATGTAGCAGGGACATACACTTACAGAATGTAGCAGGGACATACACTTACAGAATGTAGCAGGGACATACACTTACCTAATGTAGCAGGGACATACACTTACATAATGTAGCAGGGACATACACTTACATAATGTAGCAGGGACATACACTTACATAATGTAGCAGGGACATACACTTACATAATGTAGCAGGGACATACACTTACATAATGTAGCAGGGACATACACTTACATAATGTTGCAGAGACGTACACTTACAGAATTTAGCAGGGACATACACTTACCTAATGTAGCAAAGACATATGCTTACATAATGTAGCAGAGAGATAAACTCACATAATGTAGCAGAGACATACACTTACATAATGTAGCAGAGTGATACACTTACATAATGTAGCAGAGAGATAAACTCACATAATGTAGCAGGGACATACACTTACAGAATGTAGCAGAGTGATACACTTACATAATGTAGCAGAGAGATAAACTCACATAATGTAGCAGAGTCATACACTTACATAATGTAGCAGAGTGATACACTTACAGAATGTAGCAGATACATACACTCACAGAATGTAGCAGCGAGATACACTTACAGAATGTAGCAGAGTGATACACTTACAGAATGTAGCAGCGAGATACACTTACAGAATGTAGCAGAGACATACACTTACAGAATGTAGCAGAGTGATACACTTACAGAATGTAGCAGCGACATACACTTACAGAATGTAGCAGAGTGATACACTTACAGAATGTAGCAGAGACATACACTTACAGAATGTAGCAGAGTGATACACTTACAGAATGTAGCAGCGACATACACTTACAGAATGTAGCAGAGTGATACACTTACAGAATGTAGCAGAGACATACACTTACAGAATGTAGCAGAGTGATACACTTACAGAATGTAGCAGAGTGATACACTTACAGAATGTAGCAGCGAGATACACTTACAGAATGTAGCAGAGTGATACACTTACAGAATGTAGCAGAGTGATACACTTACAGAATGTAGCAGAGACATACACTTACAGAATGTAGCAGAGTGATACACTTACAGAATGTAGCAGCGAGATACACTTACAGAATGTAGCAGCGAGATACACTTACAGAATGTAGCAGAGTGATACACTGAGAGAATTTAGCAGGGACACAGACTCACCTCACTGGCAGCCAGGCCTGGGTCATGCCAGCTGATCAAGGCAGAATTTGAGGACATGATCACAACTTGCACATTTGCTGGCTGTGGCAGTTTGCTGACACTTGTGTTATCTGGAACATTCCGCAGGCAAATAAAAATGGCAGACAGGATGTAACGAGATTATAAATCTGTTGAATTAATAACAGGGAGCCTCTGTGGTCTAGAGGCTAGATGCTCACCTGCCAACCATAAGGTCAGGGGTTCAGGACCTGACAAAGGCCGGGCTTGTTAAAAATGACCTTGGTTGCCTGGTCAACCCAGCCTTGAGTGGGTGCCTGGTCAACCCAGCTTTGAGTGGGTGCCTGGTCAACCCAGCCTTGAGTGGGTGCCAGGTCAACCCGGCCTTGAGTGGGTGCCAGGTCAACCCAGCCTTGAGTGGGTGCCTGGTCAACCCAGCCTTGAGTGGTTGCCAGGTCAACCCAGCCTTGAGTGGTTGCCAGGTCAACCCAGCCTTGAGTGGGTGCCTGGTCAACCCAGCTTTGAGTGGGTGCCTGGTCAACCCAGTCTTGAGTGGGGGCCTGGTCAACCCAGCCTTGAGTGGGTGCCTGGTCAACCCAGCCTTGAGTGGGTGCCTGGTCAACCCAGCCTTGAGTGGGTGCCAGGTACAGTCCTGGGAAATAGAGGGGCTGGCATGATTTTGATCACATCCCCCATTAAGTGCCATTTGGTCTATTAAATATAGGGCAAGCCCTATGTGCCCAATATGTTTGAAGGCATGGAAAAGGGTCCTTTACTTTTACTTTTTAATTAATAACAGTTAGTCAGGTGTGTGTGTGTGTGTGTGTGTGTGTGTGTGTGTGTGTGTGCACACATGCACGCATGTGTACATGTGACACAGAGAATCTAACACGAATCCAAATTAATAACAATAATGCAAAAATATACATAAAGTGTGCTTGGTTACAAGAAATGCACTTTATGCAACATTTTCGGTTCAAACTCAAACCCAGTGTGTGGGTGGGTAACTGCTAGCCACCAAACCACAACATTTTCGGTGTGTGGCTGGGTAGCTGCTAGCCACCCAACCACAACATTTTCGGTGTGTGGCTGGGTAACTGCTAGCCACCAAACCACAACAGTTGTGAAAATATGAATATGGCCCAATATGGCACAAAGGTCTGACACTGACCTGTCTTTGAGAGACGACTGTCTGGCTGCGAGGGTGGCACCATCTCATCCACTGATTCCACTGGACCAATGACTTCAGGCTTGACTGGAGACTGGATAACAGCTGTGTAGACAAGACCTAGCTTATGTCATGGGTGGATAACAGCTGAGTAGACAAGACCTAGTTTATGTGACGACTGGGTAACAGCTGTGTAGACAAGACCTAGTTTATGTGATGTATGGATAACAGCTGTGTAGACAAGACCTAGTTTATGTGATTGGTGGATAACAGCTGTGTAGACAAGACCTAGTTTATGTGATGTATGGATAACAGCTGTGTAGACAAGACCTAGTTTAGGTGAAGAGTGGATAACCACTGTGTAGTCAAGCACTTATCTAAATGATGAATGAGTAACAGCTGTGTATATGACCCACTATCAAGTCTTTCATGCTCTGCAAGTTCCTTCAAGCATGCTGGGCTGCAATGGATCTAGGTGATAAGAAAGTCTTAGTATACTGTGTTGTAACATCATCCCCAGTGATCCAACAAGTCATATTAATTATTATTGTTTATTTTGTGTCTGTTTATTTATTGAGGCGGTGGAGTGGTCTCGAGGCATGGCATCCGCTACTAGTGCTGTAGGTCCTGGGTTCAGGCCCTAGTGAAGGCTGGAATTTTTTCTAATGGACTTCTAGTCATTTCCCCTGGTCTCTGGGTAGTAAGATCGGACGCCCGTGTGTGTTGTTTCGCCCGTGTGTTTTGTTGTGCACGTTAAAAAAAATTCCTTGGCAGTTGAAACTCGAAGAGTAGCCTAACGGCGCTGCCCGGGCAGAGTTTGGAGTTAAAAATCTACCCAATATATTTCAGGATCCTCGGGGGTGCTACGCTGAGATTCTTCGGACTCGGGCTTGAGTTAGAAGTATTACGGAGCACTTATGGGTTACTACCCTTGTGCCACGATGTCGATCTGTTGCATAAAAACAATATATAAACCATAATAATGTTTATTATAACAATATCATGCCAATTCAAGTATGAAGATAAACTTCATAGAAACAATGATGACCAGATGCTCACGATAAGTTGCTGCTTACTCCACACAGGTGCTTTTAACAGGCTATTAACTGTTAATGAATGTTTATAACTCTCTTCTAAACCAAGTCCACATATCTTTCTTTTAATGAAGTCTGCGCTGCTTTTTCTTCTAAGTATCTCAGTTACTATGAAAAAATCTGATATTTGCTTTCTGTTTCATTAAACTCTTCAGCCATACAGTAAGCTGGCTATATCGACAAGCTACTGTTCTTATTCTAGACTTTGTGGATAAATACGCCTGAGCCTGACTAATCCTCTGCCCGTCTGCTGGGCTTCTTCCCTGCAGTCCATCTCTTTTCTCATCAAGCATCTGTAACATCTCTGCCATCTGTCACTCTGGCGCATCTCAACTTTGTATATTCTATGATCAGTTTGTCCCGCTTCATCTAAAGGAAAGATTCATATGCTTCTCCTGTCTGTACCTCGAGAGGTGATGTCTGACCAGTATTCTAATCGATAATTCTATCGCTTTAACTGTCAAGCCACTCACTAATAAACTGGGTTCCCTTCCAACTCCCGGTGATCCCTAGTGTTGTATCTGGCAGGATTATCAAGTGTTAATTACTAGCACTGCTATGCTTGACTATCTCCTAGCAAACTGTGTTAACAGAACTAATCTCAGATAGGATTTTGGCCTAGCCTCAGTGATACCTCATATCTACTCTCCTCACATCCTTCAGTATCAGATGTTGTGTTGTAACCTGTGGTTGTTGTTTTGGGTTTCTCTGTGTTAATTACTCAGAACTAATTGTACTGGCTTCTTTGCTGTACCCAATGTGCCCCTGTCTTCTTCTATCTATGGACACTCAATCTGTTTTGTTCTTCTGGGTCCGCTCGAACCTAGACAGCCTTTTCCTATGTCTGTTTTGTCATATAGTAGCTCACCATCCAGAGGAGCCACAGCATTCAATATATCAGCCTGCTGGTTAATCCACACGCCCGTATGTCCTGGACAAAACAATCCATGATAGTCTTCGGGTCTGAGTCTTATCAAGTGTTGCAAGCCAGTCTACACTAATATTAAACACTGAATATTTCCCTGCAGTTTTACCATCAA
Source organism: Candidula unifasciata (assembly GCA_905116865.2). Classification (NCBI taxonomy): domain Eukaryota; kingdom Metazoa; phylum Mollusca; class Gastropoda; order Stylommatophora; family Geomitridae; genus Candidula; species Candidula unifasciata. The sequence continues at coordinate 136,503 of CAJHNH020001841.1, forward strand.
GAACAAACACTGAATATTTCCCTGCAGTTTTACCATCAAGAACAAACATTGAATATTTCCCTGCAGTTTTACCATCAAGAACAAACACTGAATATGTCCCTGCAGTTTTACCATCAAGAACAAACACTGAATATTTTCCTATAGCTCTATGACCACAAATAAACAGTGAATATTTCACTGTAGATCTAAAATCAAAATCAAACACTGAACTCAAAAAAGAAAAGAACAACTTTTCTTCTGGAGGTTCCATATGGATTTAACTGTGTATTCTCATGTCTGATCCTGAGAAATATATGCAGTGAATGTCAATCAAGACTGACAATCAAAACAAACATTGATAAATGTGTGCTGCATGGCATTGAATGTAACGGCACAATTAGCATAGGACTGGCACTGTTAGATATGGAACACTGACTTATGTGACTGAGCACCTAAGGATGTGTCCAGAGTGCAATCAGGATAACCCATATGATAACTCACAACTGATGATATGACTGACAAGTGAGCACCAACCTTCAGGTGTTTCAAACATGACCACATCTGACTCCAGTCTGACCCTGGACGGCGAGGTTTCTGCCTCAACTTTAAAGTAATACTTGGTTGCCGGCTGCAGTTTTACCTCAAATCAGAATATGTGTGGGTTTTTCATTGCGGATGCCTGGACCATCCACTTCCCATGAATGTGTGTGCTTTTTTAGAGACGTTTTTGTCCCTGTGCTGAGAACCACAAAACACTACTGAATCAGTTTTACCATCAGAACAAACACAATCAGTCATCAAGAACAAACATGTGTCCGTGTGTGTGCAAGATAAAACATATATTATGCAGTTTTACCATATATATATATATTATATTTATAGTTTTATATATATTTTCCCTGCAGTATACCATCAAGTATGTGAATATTTCCCTGCAGTTGTAACATGTGTATTTCCCTGTTTTGTGTGTGTGAATGTTCCCTGCAGTTTTGTGTGTGTGAATATTTGTGCAGTTTGTG
>CAJHNH020001842.1:0-62500 GCA_905116865.2 Candidula unifasciata
GATTTACACGAGTTAGCAGAATGCCCTGTGACGCTCAGGCAGGGACAGCTCTCCAGTAGACGGCAGACAGAAACTAGGAAGCGTGTAAGATCTTATAAAACCCCGAGAAGGACAGTAGAAAAGGAAATGAGAAAAATAGAATAATTTTTAAATGATACTGGATACCATGGCCAGAAAAGCAGTGGACATGCAGCAATGGGGAACACTTGTGAATGCCTAACCTGTGAACAGACAATTGGGAACACTTGTGAATGCCTAACCTGTGAACAGACAATGGGGAACACTTGTGAATGCCTAACCTGTCAACAGACAATGGGGAACACTTGTGAATGCCTAACCTGTCAACAGACAATGGGGAACACTTGTGAATGCCTAACCTGTCAACAGACAATGGGGAACACTTGTGAATGCCTAACCTGTCAACAGACAATGGGGAACACTTGTGAATGCCTAACCTGTCAACAGACAATGGGGAACACTTGTGAATGCCTAACCTGTCAACAGACAATGGGGAACACTTGTGAATGCCTAACCTGTGAACAGACAATGGGGAACACTTGTGAATGCCTAACCTGTGAACAGACAATGGGGAACACTTGTGAATGCCTAACCTGTGAACAGACAATGGGGAACACTTGTGAATGCCTAACCTGTGAACAGACAATGGGGAACACTTGTGAATGCCTAATCTGTGAACAGACAATGGGGAACACTTGTGAATGCCTAACCTGTCAACAGACAATGGGGAACACTTGTGAATGCCTAACCTGTGAACAGACAATGGGGAACACTTGTGAATGCCTAACCTGTCAACAGACAATGGGGAACACTTGTGAATGCCTAATCTGTCAACAGACAATGGAGAACACTTGTGAATGCCTAACCTGTGAACAGACAATGGGGAACACTTGTGAATGCCTAACCTGTGAACAGACAATGGGGAACACTTGTGAATGCCTAACCTGTGAACAGACAATGGGGAACACTTGTGAATGCCTAATCTGTCAACAGACAATGGAGAACACTTGTGAATGCCTAACCTGTGAACAGACAATGGGGAACACTTGTGAATGCCTAACCTGTGAACAGACAATGGGGAACACTTGTGAATGCCTAACCTGTCAACGGAGACATGTAGAGCATATAGATAAACACATCAAAAACCGTTACACAGTTTAAAGACATTAACAGCATCCCATATGTTAAAACACATAATAACAATCATAACTTAATAAATATGTAACTACTCCCAAAAATAATGAAAATACTAACTTCTTTCATTTCTAGGTTCTATAATTTCTAAGATCATCCTAATGAAATAAACATTTTGCATATAACTGTAACATTTACGAAACATTTAACAATACACGCAGTTGTGAATTATATTAAGCCAACATGTGAGCATAACCACACACAAATGAACAAAAACATTAAGGTAAATCCAATCTCCAGATACAAATATCTAGTTAGTATTTTTATACAAAACAGGTCCTCAAGCCGTGCTTAACGATTATCACTTTGACACATGTATCGGAAGTAATGATCCGGGATAAGACAAGAACAAGTCGATCATTTCGAATATTTGGGATCCCTTTTAAAGTGACCTAGGGTCAAGACTAGACATCATGTCAAGGATTGCCCAGACAAGATTGGTCCTGGCCAAACAGCAAATATTAAGGAGATCCAAAAACATTTCATATAAAACCAAGCTTCGACTGTTCATGATACAAGCTGTTAGTACATTTACATATGACTGTGAAACATGGACCTTAACAGCTGAACTCAAAAAGAAGTCACAAGTAAAGGAAATGAGATCTTTCCGGAAAAGAATTTTAACATTTCATACGAGTCCACTTCACAAAGACGAAGTTCGCCGAATAATTACCAAGAACATTTGCAACCATGAACGTCTATTAACTACAGTGAACAGACGGAAATGCAATAATACGGACATATACAAGTATAATAAAATATCGGTCTCCCAGTAACAATACTGTATGCTACAGGGCTCAGTAGGAGAAGAGGTAGACCAAGAAAGAACTGGATACAGAACTTATCTGACTGGGCAGGCCTTACGTGTGCAATAAGAAGAAACTCCACAGGGGAGAATGCACAGCAGAAGTCTACTCATCATCAGTAGAAGTGATCACGCGTCCACAACTGTTTCGGCCCACGAGCTCCTAGACAATCTCAGAGGGTGGGCCCACCTGAGGTAATGAAGCTCAGGCTTGATCTACTCCTGCTGCACGTATTACCGGATGTTCTCGAACAGGGACCAGACGAAATAGGTGACTATGCAACAGGTACTATGAGGTTCGAAGTTTATTTATAGTCGCTGCTGTAGCCTGTTAGAGCAGTTGGCGTACCTGGACGACCAAGTGGCACGCTTACGGTTGGTTTATCGGACACATGTTGGACTTTGTTGGCAAAATGGCAGAGGGACACCGGTAGACACTTCGGACACGATGGACTTTTAGGGATAAGACATTCTTTTCCACTAGACGCCTGAACCAGCCAACCGAGACCCGTCCCCCACGACGTTCCGTTGTGTCCAGAGCCAGCTCGAGGCAACAATAAAGTCCATCGCCTCTGTCCGTCAAAGGTGAATTGAGATGATTATACCCGTGTTTCCCAACTCGGGGCTGACGCCCACAGTATGGCAATAGGTAAATGCACTCGTCCAGAGTTTATATTATGTATATGTTACATAGGGAGCATTCGGATTTTAAGAAGGCGTAGGTAAGACAGGGTACAAATAAGGGTCCTATTCACGTGTTCATGCCCATTTACTCACTGGCTGATATTTCATTCATGTTTTCTCAGACTGGTCTACGTGAGAGGTGTGTCACGTTGTCTTGCCTCCAATTACATCAGCGTCGATGTCGAGTTTTCTATACTACACGACGACACGGCTTTTAACGACCACAGAACATCTAGAACTGGGTCTAACCCAAAGACCCCCTCCCCCTTTCCTACCACACCCCTACCTATGAAGATACACAAATCTAGCAATAGATAGTAAACGATAGAATCGATTATAAGGACTACTATACAAAACTAGCAAACAAAGTATTTCTTCATTTGCGGGATAAATCAACGTATGACATATATAGGTCTACAAGTACATACACATAACAATAAAATATGAAAGAATTATAATTCTTCTTCTTCTTCTTTCGTTCGCCTGAAATAAGTTATCTATATCAGCAGTTTTGTCTCTTGTATAAATTTCACTGTCGTTGTTAGTTTATTCAGTGGTCCATAGAGTTTACGTTCCACTGTTGTTCTTTCTGGCCAAAAGGTTTGCCTTAATGTGTCAAAATCGGTGCAGTCCTGGAGTACATGCTCTGCGGTCTGGGGCACATTTCCACAGGTGCACATGGCTGATACACCTATCTTGAATTTTGTGTACATGTGGTTACGTAATCGGTTGTGCCCTGTTCTGAGGCGGAAGATAATGACTTGTTCTGGTCTGTCCATAATAAAATAGTCGTCTTGTGCTGGGGGCTGGTGGTTTCCTGATCGATTTAATGATTCTTTTCTTTGGTGGTATGTGACTGGTACATCTGGCTGCTCTTTTGTCGCACCTTCCCCTGCCAGTTGATCAGCTTTTTCATTTCCAGGCACTCCACAATGAGACGGTATCCACTGCATTACGACTTTTCGCTGAACGCTGAGTTGTGTCAGCAGTGTTTGCAATTCTGGTAGTTCCTATACTGGAGTGCTTCAAGTACTGATTTAGCATCTGTAAGCATTACCACATACTGTGAGCCAAGGTTGGTATTTAGCAGTTTCTCTGTAGCTATCTTAATAGCCTGGGTTTTCTGCATCGTAGTTATGGCAGCACTTCCCGGTTGGTACGCTGGACTTATCCCTAGTACCATCTGGGAATTCGATGTACACTCCAGCACCACCATTTCTAACTGCACTTTCTGCGGACCCATCTGTATAGACTCTGACCCATTGTTCTTGTGGGTATTCTTCATCAATATAACTGAGGGTGGCCATTTTGCGTTGTACACTATCTTGCTCTTTCTTGTCAAATATCCCTTTCACATTTGTCTGGATTTGTACCGTTAGTTTACATTTTCTCTCCATGGGGGTTTGTTCCGGAATACTTTTAAGTGGGCAGCCAATTTCTGGAAGGTCAGGAGTTTGTCTACATATTCTTTTTGCTTGGTGTATAAAGCTGCTTCTTTTTAACCGTCCCAAGGCTAGGTTCTTAAATCTATTTTCCATCGGGTGATCTGGCATACTGAGGAACTTTTCAGCTTGTATTTGCAACTTTGTATCTCTGCGTTCTCTCAGTGCCTGTGTTTTCCCAGCTTTCTCCATTTCTAATATGGGGGTTGATTTCATCCCTCCTGTGATGACTCTGAGCGCTTGATTTTGCACTTTGTCTAAACTCCTTTAATGTGGTACTAGATGCTGAACACCATGCAGTTGACCCATATTCCAAGTGTGGAAGTATGCTCTGCTTGTATACTTTATTGAGTATTTTCCCATCTGCTCCCATGTGGTTCCACTTAGTTTTCTTAGTATTGCTGTCTTCCTCCTGGCTTTGGTTGCTGCCTTGTTGATATGTTTTCTCCATGTCAACCTGTCATCAAATGTGACTCCTAGGTATGTGGGCTCTTTATCATCTCTCAGAGGTATTTCGTTTATTTTGATGGTGCCGGCTTTTTGCTTTGGGGAGAGGGTGAATAGTGTGGTGCTACATTTGTCTGTGTTGATACTGACACACCATCTATTGGCCCATGCCTCAAGTGCATTTGTAGCCCGCTGTAGTGTTTTTGTGGCTATCGTTGCATGTTCATTGGTGCACCACAGTACCAGGTCGTCGGCGTACATTGCCATTTTGATTTCATTTGGTATCTCAGCAACCAGATCGTTGATAAATAAAAGGAAAAGTGTGGGCGACAGGACACCACCTTGAGGGGTCCTAATGGAGCAATGATGCGCAATACAAGACTCTTAATGTCTATTAGCCTCTCTTGCTCAAGCCTACCTCGCCTTCACGTGGTGGACCCTGTTCTCCCCAGCAATCCAGTTGAAGGTTGGGGTCTCAACCCCCAGCAGGAAACTGGATGGTACAACAAACGAGGTAAAGGCGAAAGACAAATGGATGAGCCTACTCTCCTCGAGTATGATCACAGTCTACCCTAGCAAAACAAGGTGCTGAAGTCGGAGGCAACCAGCAAGGAGGCGCACCACAGCAATCAGGATGCCACGTATACACGCCATGGAATTATAATTATTTCTAATATAACTAACAAAAAAGGCTAACTGTTGGCTTGTACCACAAGTTAACATACGCATATACATATAACAATCAAATAAATTTACAATTTAAGTTACTTCTAAACACCAAATAAAACACACACTGTTTTTCCTTAAAAATTTGTTTTCATTTGTAACAAAGTTCATATTCATTATGTTTAATATCTGACTGTTTAAAAGAAAAGTCACAAATGTTTTCTTCCAGCCTCATTGTGAACCATTCACCACCGGGTGTGGTCATAACAATAAAACAAAAAACATGTCAGTATGCCAGAATGCAGGTTCCCCCCTTTCTTAGACTAGTCCCAAATAGTCATACATCAGATCTGCGGCTGACCCACATCTCTTTTACCCAATCTGACTGTCAGATTAACGACAATCTGGCCAGCTCTGACGGTGAGAAATATATAATAATGACCCTTGATGGCAGCCCCAGCAAGTCCTGACGTTGGCCAGGCTTTTTCGGAAAGGGGGAACAACAATGAATAACCAAATACAGATGCACTTATTAGGAAAATAAAACACAGATCACAGCAGACATATAGTACCCAGTGGAACACTTCCCTCACAAGAAGAAGGGCCGGATAAACCATTCAACCTCCTGACATGAAAGAAACAAACCACTGTATTTAGATTGCTAGCTGGACACAACAGATTCCCCAACCAAATATACAAATAATTCAATATATGGGACTCGTAACTATGCCCATGAGTATAAGCACCCCCAGAACACTGAAGATTGGCTGCAGACACGCATTTGAGAGATTCAAGGTCTGGTGAGTTGGCAGACGGGTTGAACCCCAGCTGTATGGATTAGTGGACGACATGCGTGGTACCTACAGCACTCTCGACTGAAAACCGATGGCGGGATAACGAACTGCAGATCTGCTTGTCAGATTACCGTCAGTCTTGCTAACACTTTGATAGTCATTCTGTTCTCACTCCCCAAGTTATACCTTGCTTCATTATGACAGTGAGAAACTTGCTTCATTATGACAGTGAGAAACTTGCTTCATTATGACAGTGAGAAACTTGCTTCATTATGACAGTGAGAAACTTGCTTCATTATGACAGTGAGAAACTTGCTTCATTGTGACAGTGAGAAACTTGCTTCATTATGACAGTGAGAAACGTGCTTATCATGACAGTGAGAAACTTGCTTCATCATGACAGTGAGAAACTTGCTTCATCATGACAGTGAGAAACTTGCTTCATCATGACAGTGAGAAACTTGCTTCATCATGACAGTGAGAAACTTGCTTCATCATGACAGTGAGAAACTTGCTTCATCATGACAGTGAGAAACTTGCTTCATCATGACAGTGAGAAACTTGCTTCATCATGACAGTGAGAAACTTGCTTCATCATGACAGTGAGAAACTTGCTTCATCATGACAGCGAGAAACTTTCTTCATCATGACAGTAAGAAACTTGCTTCATCATGACAGCGAGAAACTTGCTTCATCATGACAGTGAGAAACTTCAATGTTGGCCTTAGAAAAACCTTGCCCTTGCTACGTGTTCGGCCTTAGAAAAACCTGGCCCTTGCTACGTGTTCGGCCTTAGAAAAACCTTGCCCTTGCTACGTGTTCGGCCTTAGAAAAACCTGGCCCTTGCTACGTGTTCGGCCTTTGAAATAATAACTTCCAATTACTGCCTTTATTTTAACCACTTTTGCTGTGTAGGCAAAGGGTTCTTTGAGCCTGAGGATTTACGGCAGCATGGCTAGTGCTGTCGCCACGACTGTGCAGGTGATGACTTTTTTCCCCTGACAGAAAAAAAATCTAAAGCCTTACCGAGGATTCGAATCCGGGTCTCCTGCTTGAGAGGCCAGCGTTCTATCCGTTCGGTCATCCAGCTTCTCTTAAAAAACAAAAAACAGAAAGCATCTGCTGACCGTAGCCATCGGCAGTTATACTAAAGTTTGGCCATGTGCTGACACATCCATACACATCCTCTTGGCAACTCAGCAATGGCGCCGATTTACAATATTCTTAGTTGGGGAAAGGAGGTGAGCTCCCCAAACCCCCTCCCCCTTTCCTAAATATAGTACTCTCTAAATATAATAACACACGATGAGCATTTAAATGCACACATAAATAAATAATATAAAAACATCTTCTTCTAGACAACTCTCCAGCCTTGTTTGCTTTCGTAGTGCATCTTTCTCCAGCCCATTCTCCAGCCTTGTTTGCTTTCATAGTGCATCTTACTCTGGACAATTCTGCAGCCCTGTTTGCTTTCATAGTGCATCTTTCTCAGACAATTCTCCAGCCTTGTTTGCTTTCATAGTGCATCTTTCTCCAGCCCATTCTCCAGCCTTGTTTGCTTTCATAGTGCATCTTACTCTGGACAATTCTGCAGCCCTGTTTGCTTTCATAGTGCATCTTTCTCAGACAATTCTCCAGCCTTGTTTGCTTTCATAGTGCATCTTTCTCCAGCCAATTCTCCAGCCTTGTTTGCTTTCATAGTGCATCTTACTCTGGACAATTCTGCAGCCCTGTTTGCTTTCATAGTGCATCTTACTCTGGACAATTCTCCAGCTCTGTTTGCTTTCATAGTGCATCTTTCTCAGACAATTCTCCAGCCTTGTTTGCTTTCATAGTGAATCTTCAATGTCTTGTATTTTCATTCGCAGAAGTCTACCTCTGCCTCGTTTTCCAGAAACTACTCCATTATATCTTTCTCCAGGCCACTATGACTTTCAACATGACTACAGTATCGCTTTCGAGGCAGGACGCTGTTTATGAGCCAATGCTCCTCGACTTCCTGAACAACTAGTAAATTAACAAATTATTGAACTGTCCTATTTGCCACGACTAATGCTCACGCAAACATCAGACATAAAATAAAGTAACACGTTGATTATGTCAGGACCCATACCCAACTAGGACTGTAAGTTTCACCTGACTGGTGTGGTCAAGACAGGTGCCCTAATTATTTCTTTTGAGGCTGAACAGGGTATCTGGGCTACTACACGGATGAGTTAGACCGTCTGCTGTGATTTGGAGCGTGTTTGAATCCAATTTGGGAGACCTGAAGTGCGAACTTCTGGAACATTCGAGTAATATAACTTTGTCCAGGTAATGAGAAATTTATTTGATAAATACTTATGTAGCCTGCTGTACTTCGACATTAATCCTCTGGTTGATTCGTCCTGTCTGAGAAATTAAACAGTTTATATCATCTGTCAGTGTGTCAAGAGAAGACTGCAAAAGCACACCGCAATGGCAAGTAGTGCATTGCACCTGTTGGTCTAACATCAGCATTAGGACTTTTTGTTTACGGTGTCCAGCCTTCAGCATCTGTAGGTCTGTCATCCAAATTTAGATCTTCTAATCTCAGGGTGTCCAACTTTTCAGGAAACAGTCCGGAGAGGATATAGGCAAGGTACAATGATTATAACTGCGTGCTAAGGAACTAATAAATACACAAAATGTTAACTTTCACAGTCTAGCCTTTAAAAGAGAAAATCGTTACTGCAAGATGGCACTCTGACAGATTGCCGTCCAGTGACTCAAAGAGCCACTATTCTGATGAGAACTCTACAGGAGCAGATCCCAGAAGCACGTTCAACTTCGTAACAGGGTTATACTGGTGCATTCGACTGGTGCGGAGTAACCTGTAGTCCACTGTGACCATATGTCTTCTTCTTCTTTTTCTTCTTCTTCTTCTTCTTCTTCTTCTTCTTCTTCTTCTTCTTCTTCTTCTTCTTCTTCTTCTTCTTCTTCTTCTTCTTCTTCTTCTTCTTCTTCTTCTTCTTCTTCTTCTTCTTCTTCTTCTTCTTCTTCTTCTTCTTCCTCTTCTTCTTCTTCTTCCCCTTCTTCTTCCTCTTCTTCTTCTTCTTCTTCTTCTTCTTCCTCTTCTTCTTCTTCTTCTTCTTCTTCTTCTTCTTCTTCTTCTTCTTCTTCTTCTTCTTCTTCTTCTTCTTCTTCTTCTTCTTCTCTTCTTCTTCTTCTCTTCCACTATTTACCTCAGCGAGGTGTTGTGGGAGATGTAAGGATCGTTTATGCTCTTTTTCCAATGCATTGTACAAGCTGGTGTTTATTTCTGTTGGCTGCTCCTGATGATGTCGCTCCATGTCTTGCGTGGTCTTTTCCTTGCTCTCTGTTCATTATATTTCTTCAGCGTGGCTTTCTGTGGCGGTTGTTAGCAGGGCATTTTCGTCAGGTGGCCAAACTATCTCATTTGTTGTTCTTTGATGGCCATATGTACAGTCTGCAAATGGTTATCACAGAATCATTTCTCACATCATCATCATTATCATCATGTGTCTTGCCGACTTACGTGTGCCTCTCCACAACCTGCGATTTTCAACAGCATGTTCCTGTATGACAAAAAGCTATCCAGACAATATATTTGTCTTCCTCTGCGTCTTTTCTCACATCTTTTTAGTGGTTACAACATGTTGTACTTTCCTTCCCATAAAATGACCAAAAATGTATGACATTCCCTTTCAAAACATCACGGTTGCTCTTACACATAAAAATAATTTTAAAAACTAGGATCGTAATTTCTGACTAAACAACTAACAAAACGATTAACTGCTAACTTGAAGGACTGAGAAGAGCTTGTAGCAACCAGACTGCCAGGGTGAGCCACGTGACACCCCAGGACCAATGGAACACGCCTGTTGAGCTGAGGTCCGCCAGAGGTTCTCCGTGGTTGTCGCATGCCACGGCTGAGGAAAGTAAAACACATACACAATCAACATAAAAAAAATACACAATCAACATAAAACAAATACAAAATCAACATAAAACAAATACACAGTCAACATAAAACAAATACAAAATCAACATAAAACAAATACACAGTCAACATAAAACAAATACAAAATCAACATAAAACAAAACACAATAAATATAAAACAAACACAGTCGACATAAAATAAAGACAAAATCACAAAATACACAATCAACAAAAAACAAATACAATTCACACAATCAACATAAAACAAAATATAACAAAACAAAGACACAATCAACATTAAACAAAGACACAATCAACATTAAAACAAGATTAAACAAAGAAAATCAACATTAAACAAAGACACAATCAACATAAAACAAAGACACAATCAACAAAACAAAGACACAATCAACATAAAAAAACAAATATACAATCAAACATAAAACAAAGACACAATCAACATTAAACAAAAGACACAACATAAAACAAAGACAATCAAAAACAAAGACACAATCACATTAAACAAAGACACAATCAACAATCATTAAACAAAGACACAATCAACATAAACAAAGACACAATCAACATTAAACAAAGACACAATCAACATAAACAAAGACACAATCAAACATTAAACAAAGACACAATCAACATTAAACAAAGACACAATCAACATTAAACAAAGACACAATCAAACAAAGACACAATCAACAACATTAAACAAAGACACAATCAACATTAAACAAAGACAATCAACATTAAACAAAGACACAACAAAAAAACAAAGACACAATCAACATTAAACAAATATACAATCAACATTAAACAAAGACACAATCAACATTAAACAAAGACACAATCAACATAAAACAAAGACACAATCAACATTAAACAAATATACAATCAACATTAAACAAAGACACAATCAACATTAAACAAATATACAATCAACATAAAACAAAGACACAATCAACATTAAACAAAGACACAAGACATTAAAACAATCAACAAATTAAACAAAGACACAAATCAACATTAAACAAAAACATTAAACAGACACAACAACATAAACAAAGACACAATCAACATTAAAACAAAGACACAATCAACATTAAACAAAGACACAATCAACATTAAACAAAGACACAATCAACATTAAACAAAGACAAACAATCAAACAAAAAACAATCAACATTAAACAAGACAATCAACATAAACAAACACAATCAACATTAAACAAAGACACAATCAACATTAAACAAAGACACAATCAACATTAAACAAAGACACAATCAACATTAAACAAAGACACAATCAACATAAAACAAATATACAATCAACATAAAACAAAGACACAATCAACATTAAACAAAGACACAATCAACATTAAACAAAGACACAATCAACATAAAACAAAGACACAATCAACATTAAACAAAGACACAATCAACATTAAACAAAGACACAATCAACATTAAAACAAAGACACAACAAATCAAAAGACAATCAACAAAGACACAATCAACATAAAACAAAGACACAAAACATAAAAAAAGACACAATCAACATTAAACAAAACAAGACACAATCAACATTAAACAAATCAACATAAACAATCAAACATTAAACAAAGACACAATCAACATAAAACAAAGACACAATCAACATTAAACAAAGACACAATCAACATTAAACAAAGACACAATCAACATTAAACAAAGACACAATCAACATAAAACAAAGACACAATCAACATTAAACAAAGACACAATCAACATTAAACAAAGACACAATCAACATAAAACAAAGACACAATCAACATTAAACAAAGACACAATCAACATAAAACAAAGACACAATCAACATTAAACAAAGACACAATCAACATTAAACAAATATACAATCAACATAAAACAAAGACACAATCAACAAACAAAGGACACAATCAACATTAAACAAACACAACAACATTAAACAAAGACACATCAACATTAAACAAGACACAATCAACATTAAACAAAGACACAATCAACATTAAACAAAGACACAATCAACATCAAAACAAAGACACAATCAACATAAAACAAAACACACAATCAACATAAAAACAAAGACACAATCAACATAAAACAAAGACACAATCAACATTAAACAAAGACACAACAATCAACACATAAAAACAAAGACACAATCAACATTAAACAAAGACACAATCAACATTAAACAAAACACAATCACAAAACAAAGACACAATCAACATTAAAAAACAAAGACACAATCAACATAAACAAAGACACAATCAACATTAAACAAAGACACAACACATCATCAACATTAAACAAAGACACAATCAACATAAAAACAAAGACACAATCAACATTAAACAAACACAACAACACAAAGACAATCAACATTAAACAAAGACACAATCAACATAAAACAAAGACACAATCAACATTAAACAAAGACACAATCAACATTAAACAAAGACACAATCAACATAAAACAAAGACACAATCAACATTAAACAAAGACACAATCAACATTAAACAAAGACACAATCAACAAAAAACACACAAGACACAACAAAAACAAAGACACAATCAACATAAAACAAAGACACAATCAACATTAAACAAAGACACAATCAACATTAAACAAAGACACAATCAACATAAAACAAAGACACAATCAACATAAAACAAAGACACAATCAACATAAAACAAAGACACAATCAACATTAAACAAAGACACAATCAACATTAAACAAAGACACAATCAACATTAAACAAAGACACAATCAACATTAAACAAAGACACAATCAACATTAAACAAAGACACAATCAACATAAAACAAAGACACAATCAACATAAAACAAAGACACAATCAACATTAAACAAAGACACAATCAACATTAAACAAATATACAATCAACATTAAACAAAGACACAATCAACATTAAACAAAGACACAATCAACATAAAACAAAGACACAATCAACATAAAACAAAGACACAATCAACATTAAACAAAGACACAATCAACATTAAACAAATATACAATCAACATAAAACAAAGACACAATCAACATAAAACAAATACACAATCAACATTAAACAAAGACACAATCACATAAACAAAAGACACAATCAACATTAAACAAAGACACAATCAACATTAAACAAAGACACAATCAACATTAAACAAAGACACAATCAACATTGATGTTGCTGTCGTGGTCAGATCATTGGAGGGATGTGTCTTGATACTATAGTATACACTAACAAGGATCAACTAGGAGGGATGTGTCTTGATATTGCTGTCGTGTCAGTATGTACTATACAAGGATCACTGGAGGGATGTGTCTTGATGTTGCTGTGTCGTGTTCAGTATGTTACTATACAAGGATCACTGGCGGGAGGGATGTACTTGTCTGGAGATTTGCTTGTTTCGTGTCAGTATGTAACTATACAAGGAATCACTGAAAGAGGATGTGTCTTGATATTGCTGTCGTGTCAGTATGTACTATACAAGGATCACTGGAGGGATGTGTCTTGATATTGCTGTCGTGTCAGTATGTACTATACAAGGATCACTGGAGGGATGTGTCTTGATATTGCTGTCGTGTCAGTATGTACTATACAAGGATCCATTGGAGGGATGTGTCTTGTTGCTGTTGCTCGTCGTGTCAAGTATGCACTATACAAGGATCAATGGAGGGATGGTCTTGATATTGCTGTCAGTGTCAGTATGATACTATACAAGGACCCACTGGCGGGAAATGTACCTGAATGTTGCTGTCTGTGTCAGTATGTACTATTCACAAGGGATCACTGGATGGATGTGTCTTGATGTTGCTGGTGTCGTGTCGTATGTACCTATACGAATGACCACTGGAGGGATGTGTCTTGATATTTCGGCTGTCGTGTCAGTGATGTACTATACAAGGATAACAGGAGAGATGTGTCTTGATATTGCTGTCGTGTCAGTATGTACTATACAAGGATCACTGTGGAGGGATGTGTCTTGATGTTGCTGTCGTGTCAGTATGTACTATACAAGGATCACTGGAGGATGTGGTCTTGAATATTGCTGTCGTGTTGGAGTATGTACTATACAAGGATCACTGGAGGGATGTGTACTTGATGTTTGCTGTCGTGTCAGTATGTACTATACAAGGATCACTGGAGGATGTGTCTTGATGTTGCTGTCGTGTCAAGTATGACTATACAAGGACCCCTGGAGGGATGTGTCTTGATGTTGCTGTCGTGTCAGTATGTACTATACAAGGACCACTGGAGGGATGTGTCTTGATGTTGCTGTCGTGTCAGTATGTACTACACAAGGATCATTGGAGGGGCGTGTCTTGATGTTGCTGTCGTGTCAGTATGTACTATACAAGGACCACTGGAGGGATGTGTCTTGATATTGCTGTCGTGTCAGTATGTACTATACAAGGATCACTGGGATGGTCTTGATATGTGTCTCATATTACATGTTGCTGTCGTGTCC
This sequence comes from Candidula unifasciata, assembly GCA_905116865.2. Lineage (NCBI taxonomy): Eukaryota > Metazoa > Mollusca > Gastropoda > Stylommatophora > Geomitridae > Candidula > Candidula unifasciata. The sequence goes on from CAJHNH020001842.1 coordinate 14,488, forward strand.
AGGTATGTTACTTATACAAGGATCACTGTGGAGGGATGTGTCTTGATGTTGCTGTCGTGTCAGTATGTACTATACAAGGATCACTGGAGGGATGTGTCTTGATATTGCTGTCGTGTCAGTATGTACTATACAAGGATCACTGGAGGGATGTGTCTTGATATTGCTGTCGTGTCAGTATGTACTATACAAGGATCACTGGAGGGATGTGTCTTGATGTTGCTGTCGTGTCAGTATGTACTATACAAGGACCACTGGAGGGATGTGTCTTGATGTTGCTGTCGTGTCAGTATGTACTATACAAGGACCACTGGAGGGATGTGTCCTTGATGTTTGCTGTCGTGTCAGTTATGTCTATACAAGGATCATTGGAGGGATGTGTCTTGATATTGCTGTCGTGTCAGTATGTACTATACAAGGACCACTGGAGGGATGTGTCTTGATATTGCTGTCGTGTCAGTATGTACTATACAAGGATCACTGGAGGGATGTGTCTTGATATTGCTGTCGTGTCAGTATGTACTACACAAGGATCACTGGAGGGATGTGTCTTGATGTTGCTGTCGTGTCAGTATGTACTATACAAGGATCACTGGAGGGATGTGTCTTGATAGTTGCTGTCGTGTCAGTATGTAACTATACAAGGATCATTGGAGGGATGTGTCTTGATATTGCTGTCGTGTCAGTATGTACTATACAAGGATCATTGGAGGGATGTGTCTTGATATTGCTGTCGTGTCAGTATGTACTAAACAAGGATCATTGGAGGGATGTGTCTTGATATTGCTGTCGTGTCAGTATGTACTAGACCACAAGGGATCGATTGGAGGGATACTAACAGGTCTTGATATTGCTGTCGTGTCAGTATGCACTAAACAAGGACCACTGGAGGGATGTGTCTTGATATTGCTGTCGTGTCAGTATGCACTATACAAGGACCACTGGAGGGATGTGTCTTGATATTGCTGTCGTGTCAGTATGTACTACACAAGGACCACTGGAGGGATGTGTCTTGATATTACTGTCGTGTCAGTATGTACTACACTGGAGGGATTGTCTGGACTGCTGTCCTTGACTGACTATACAAGGGATTGATGTTATTGATATTTGCTGGAGCCAGAGTACTAGACAAGGATCAATGGATGGATATTGTCGTTGACAAATGCTGTCGTGTCACATGTACCACACAACCGACAGATTGCATACAGGACAGATAGACAAAAATCGTGAGTATGCCTACAGTATTATCACTGAGATAGATGTTGGAGGGATCAGGACAGTCCTTACAGCTACGGTCCTGACACAGTGCTGATTTGAGTTAAGCCAAGAATTGACATCACAACATTCGGGGCATTTCTATATCCCCCTAGTCCCTATCTTCAGCAGCCAGCGCAAAGTTCCAATACTTATGGTACCGGTCGTAGTCTGGTCCGTCTTGTTTTTCCTGTGAGTATAGTGAGCCAGCCGAACGCTCCGGTCACACCCAGATGTATCATTCTCTCCAGGCCACAATAATCCACTTTCTCTTCTGACTTTGCTACTTGTCCCCAAAGGGCCCTAACTACCTCCACCTTGTCATCAGGTCCTGACACATGGTGACACTAAAGATGGGTTTGTCAATTTGTCGACGCATACCAGCCCGGGACTATGAGCAATGCCTCCTGACGGCCATGACAGAAATATCCAATATCTAAAAATTAATGTGTTGTCATCTTGAGTGCATGCAGCGTCTACTGTCTTTGTCCCACGGTGGGATTCTCATACCGCTTTAAGACAGCAACCTATACAGTCTTTGTGTATACCACATGGGCGGTATTAGAACCCTGGTAGGGGGAGGAGAAGAAATAATATTCGACAATAATAATACTTAGCTACTGTCACATCTGCTGTTACAGATTAAAAAAATCTGGTCAGCGTGACCGGGGCTTGAGTTGACAGATGATGTGAATTTCTATTCTATTTCTCAGTTTGGTTGTTATCGCCAGGGGCCACGATTTAGCGCGGCAAAAAATCGCAAATCCCGCGGTTTATGTGGCGCAGCAGATACCATACCAAAAGCTTAGCGCGAAACATAGGCACACACAAAAAAACAGTCACTGTTTTCTCTGATCGTATAATCAATTAGGTGATCACATCGTTCAGATCCATACATGTTCATCTACAGATCTGCCTACATATGAAACTTTGTTCTTTAAAAAAAAAATATTGAAGAAAATGACCCTATAAGTTGGTAGGTTTTCTTGTAGTGGGAATAACAAGCTGGTCACCGGACAGATCCATATTTCGAGAATCTACTTCATCAGAAGTGATCGGCAACGCAACGTCAACGTTAGCAAGAGCTGGCTAAGCAAGACAGTTTGTTCTCTTTAAACCCTGGGGTACGCCAGAACATAGTGATAGCCGTTCGAAACTACTTTACGACAATGATGCAGAAGTATGTTCTCATTACCACTAACAGTTCTTGTATGGAACTATCCCCCCCCCCCCCTCCACTATCTCAACTTAGAGTGGGGGAATACCTGAATGCATCCACTGCTCCCTAACTGTATAGCAAACTAGCTTTGGAACGCATGTTTACTTGTATAGGTAATGAATTCGTTGCGTCGGACCAATGTCGACTACAGTTGCACTGCGGAGCTTGCGTTGTTCGCCATTTTTAAGGATGGAGGCCAAGACGTCTATCACGGAGGCGCACTAGGAGGATCCATGACGAAGTGCGGCTATAGATCAAGTTTCCACTCGCAAGCGATAGGATGTCGTGGTGCAAGCTGGATGGTATTCTATGTGAGGTTATTATTGGTGAACTTAAGAAAACGTGGCTTGGTGATAGGCTAATACGGTCTAGTAAAATAATTTATACTCACTGCAGGGCGTCATGCACGGGAAAAAAGCAGAAAAGTATCGAGAAGACAAAAAAATACATTAGGAAAACGGTTTAAAGCCGCTACAGGCAGCGAACACGAGGGACTGTACGAGGTCTGGCTACACCTGTAGAGCAGACGCAGGGTCCTCAGTCACTCTGAGCGTTCCTGTAAGAACAGACGGAGAACCAAAAAGGAGCGAGAAAATTTTTTTTTTTTTTTTTGGTTGTAGTTGTTGTTGGACGCGTTCCAGTTTGCCCGAGTTTTTTTCGAGCAACCAAAGACTGGGACCCTTGTTGTCGGCAAAGAAGAGCTGGAGTTTCATCTACTGAGCATGTACTCCAATCGGACAAGGAATAACCCTCTCGATGACAGGTAGGGGTTTGCTAGTGGCCTGAAGTGGCTAGAGTTGCCGAAGGCAAAGTTTAAAACGATGCCTCCCTCTTGATCAAAGGTCGACAAAGTTGTGAAAAGAGCCAGCGGCAAATCTGCCCCTGGACCCAACGGTGTCCCATTTGTGGTGCACAAACGCTGTCTGAAAGTCTTCCGAATGCTTCACCGCTTGCTAAGGCTAGCGTGGAGCCGAAAGTACATATGTAACAAGTGGCGTAGAGCCAACGGACTGCATTCCCAAAGAACGAAACTCTACCAGTCTATCCCAATTCAGGCCCATCTCAGCGATGGCGTGCAGGCTCACACAGATATGGACACAACGACTGGCGCAAAAAGGTAGCAGCCCTGGCGTCCCCAGCTGTCTTGAGCAAGCGACCATGAACTGGGAGAGTATCCAGAGATCTAAGGCAGAAAGAACGGAACTTCATGTGATATGGTTGGACTTACGCCAACGTCTATGGGGCGGTACCCCATAAGCTTTTGTTACATGCCTTTCGCATGTTCCCCGCATCGACACAGATCACTGAAATAATGATGCAATATTTCTCACAGTTCGCAATACGCTTCTACACTGCCACCTTTAACTACGAGGTATACTGAGCTCCAGGTTGAGATAGCAACTGGTTGTGAGATTTCTCTGATACTATTTGTTATGGCCAGGCATGTTATGTTAGACGGGGCTGGTGGCGTTGGATAAGGCTTAAAGTGGGGACCACCTGATGCCGCCACTGACAGAATTTATGGATGACATTTACAGATCTGCTTACGTCGTGTTAGCCCCTGGCGCCACCATGGTGAAATGCCATGCGACCACCGACCCGACATGTTCCCTATACAGAGCTAGACAGATGCTCCAGTACATTTTGTCTGCGTGCAGAAAAGCCATAGACCAGGGTCGATATACATGGCGCCACAAGCAAGTCCTGAAAGAGCTAGCAGACACTGAGGACAAAGCCAGGACGAGGGCCAAGGCGAGGGCCTATCGTCCCTACAATGCGTTTCTTCAAGACTGGGCAGATTCCTAAAGGTAAAGTCAACAAGGTCGCATACGCTCCATCAATACTTGACTGGTCCAGGGACTAGTTACTTGCTGTCGACCTGCCTGGTTTCATAAAGTACACACTTATTTAAACACGCATATATACAAACCCACATACACACACACACACACACAACTATATACCTACCTACCCACACATACAAGCACATTTCACACACATATATACAGACAGATACACATATGAACATACAGACATACACACAGAAACAGGAATAGAAGGGTAAAGAAGGTATTGAAAAAAGTGTTTGATGTTATTATCACCAAAGCCAACTATCGACAGAAGGTAAAGAGATGAATACCCCAGGGGTGACCTGCCCAGCAAATACGTCTCACTGACACTGTATAACTGTCCAGGAGGTAAGCCTCACTGACACTGTACAACTGTCCAGCAGGTACGCCTCACTGACACTGTATAACTGTCCAGCAGGTACGTCTCACTGACACTGTACAACTGTTCAGCATGTACGCCCCACTGACACTGTACAACTGTCCAGCAGGTACGTCTCACTGACACTGTACAACTGTCCAGCATGTACGCCCCACTGACATTGTACAACTGTCCAGCAGGTACGTCTCACTGACACTGTACAACTGTCCAGCATGTACGCCAGACTGACACTGTACAACTGTCTAGCAGGTACGTCTCACTGACTCTGTACAAATGTCCAGCAGGTACGCCCCACTGACACTGTACAACTGTCCAGCAGGTACGCCTCACTGACACTGTACAACTGTCCAGCAGGTACGCCTCACTAACACTGTACAACTGTCCAGCAGGTACGCCCCACTGACACTGTACAACTGTCCAGCAGGTACGCCAGACTGACACTGTACAACTGTCTAGCAGGTACGTCTCACTGACACTGTACAACTGTCCAGCAGGTACGCCCCACTGACACTGTACAACTGTCCAGCAGGTACGCCTCACTGACACTGTACAACCGTCCAGCGTGTACGCCCCACTGACACTGTACAACTGTCCAGCAGGTACGCCTCACTGACACTGTACAACTGTCCAGCAGGTACGCCTCACTGACACTGTACAACTGTCCAGCAGGTACGCCCCACTGACACTGTACAACTGTCCAGCAGGTACGCCTCACTGACACTGTACAACTGTCCAGCAGGTACGCCTCACTGACACTGTACAACTGTCCAGCAGGTACGTCTCACTGACACTGTACAACTGTCCAGCAGGTACGTCTCATTGACACTGTACAACTGTCCAGCAGGTACGCCCCACTGACACTGTACAACTGTCCAGGAGGTAAGCCTCACTGACACTGTACAACTGTCCAGCAGGTACGCCTCACTGACACTGTACAACTGTCCAGCAGGTACGTCTCACTGACACTGTACAACTGTCCAGCAGGTACGTCTCATTGACACTGTACAACTGTCCAGCAGGTACGCCCCACTGACACTGTACAACTGTCCAGGAGGTAAGCCTCACTGACACTGTACAACTGTCCAGCAGGTACGCCTCACTGACACTGTACAACTGTCCAGCAGGTACGTCTCACTGACACTGTACAACTGTCCAGCAGGTACGTCTCATTGACACTGTACAACTGTCCAGCAGGTACGCCCCACTGACACTGTTCAACTGTCCAGCAGGTACGCCCCACTGACACTGTTCAACTGTCCAGCATGTACGCCTAACTTACAATGTAAGCTCTGAGACACCAGCATTTCTTGTTGAATACGGCTAGTGTTAATTAATTATACACACCAGGGGGAGTAACTTCCTAAATGTAGAGGAATAGATTATGTCGCAGTTGTCTCCTTGTGTCCCTCCTTAGTTTATCATTACGTATTTTTTTACACACATACACACACACGCACACAGAGACACACACAACCACAGAATTAAAAAAAAACACATACTCATCATACACATCCCCCCTCCCCCCCCAAAAAAAACATACACACCCACACAAAAAGAGAATGAAGAAAGAACATGCGATGAAGCACACACATAATCAAACATATACGGTTCAAATATACACCATACACTTTGTGACCATCGGGCCCCTAATAGAGACTGATGTCTGGAGGGGATTTACTGGAATCTGTTCACTGAAGTGCCGGGGAGGATCCGAGGCCACACTGTGGGGGATACCAATAATAAAAGCATTGCCCCCTAATTAACATGTCCTAATGGGCCAGTATTTGAGGCTGTTTCTTTCAAAATAGGAGAACATCTGATCAAGAAACCAATAGTCTGCATTAAAATTAGCTAGATGTGTAAAACGGATGTATACGCAAAAACTCTAGTTCGGGAGAAATATTAAAGTCTAGAAGTGGACGAACAACCAGGACTTTGTGCCAGAGTTTGCAGCTGGTGAACCATAATTAGAACATTGCCCTCCTTGAGATGTTGTTACTGCGCACGGCAATCCTGTCTGCCATCAATTGCAAACTTTAAACATCTGCAACCGGCTTTCTCCTCGCTGGTTATATTTCTCAATGCCTCTGTTTACGTCTCCACAACATGTTGCAGTCTTGTGCTGGTTGCTATCATGTGTTACTGATGACCTGCTAGTTGCTCTCCTCTGTTACTGATGACCTGTTGGTTGCTCTTTCCTGTTACTGATGACCTGCTGGTTGCTCTCTCCTGTTACTGATGACCTGTTGGTTGCTCTCTCCTGTTACTGATGACCTGCTGGTTGCTCTCCTCTGTTACTGATGACCTGCTGGTTGCTCTCTCCTGTTACTGATGACCTGTTGGTTGCTCTCTCCTGTTACTGATGACCTGCTGGTTGCTCTCCTCTGTTACTGATGACCTGCTGGTTGCTCTACTCTGTTACTGATGACCTACTGGTTGCTCTCCTCTGTTACTGATGACCTACTGGTTGCTCTCCTCTGTTACTGATGACCTACTGGTTGCTCTCCTCTGTTACTGATGACCTGTTGGTTGCTCTCCTCTGTTACTGATGACCTGTTGGTTGCTCTCCTCTGTTACTGATGACCTGCTGGTTGCTCTATTCTGTTACTGATGACCTGCTAGTTGCTCTCTCCTGTTACTGATGACCTGCTGGTTGCTCTACTCTGTTACTGATGACCTGCTAGTTGCTCTCCTCTGTTACTGATGACCTGCTAGTTGCTCTACTCTGTTACTAATGACCTACTGGTTGCTCTCCTCTGTTACTGATGACCTGCTAGTTGCTCTACTCTGTTACTGATGACCTACTGGTTGCTCTCCTTTGTTACTAATGACCGGCTGGTTGCTCTCCTCTGTTACTGAAACTGGAAACATATCTCACTTGAAAAAGGTCACTGTGGACACAAGGTTTAGTGAAACATGTTTCAATGGAATGTAATTTCATAGTCTTAAGTGATAAAGATGTCATGTTGGAAACCATATATCACACTGAAAAAAAAAGTCTCACTGATATTAAGATGGCTTGCAAAGAGTATGCCACGTGAGACTGTGTGTGCGCGCGCTCCCATGATACAGAAGATAATACACATCACAGCATTGACCGCGTCCTCATCTTCTCCCGTCGTCAGTCCTTCTTCCTGCTGGCTGCCGCCGTTGTGATAGAGCGAGTATCTGCCTGTGGACCAACAGAAGTATAACTTACATTCACTGTCAGTGTTGTTACATTCTATATCAGCGTTGCTCCATTCTATATCAGTGTTGCTACATTCTATATCAGTGTGGTTACATTCTACATCAGTGTTGTTACATTCTATATCAGTGTTGTTACATTCTATACCAGTGTTGTTACATTCTATATCGGTGATGTTACATTCTATATCAGTGTTGTTACATTCTATATCAGTGTCGCTACATTCTATATCTGTGTTGCTACATTCTATATCAGTGTTGTTACATTCTACATCAGTGTTGTTACATTCTATATCAGCGTTGCCTCATTCTATATCAGTGTTGCTACATTCTATATCGGTGTTGTTACATTCTATATCAGTGTTGTTACATTCTATACCAGTGTTATTACATTCTATACGTGTTGTTACATTCTATACCAGTGTTGTTACATTCTATATCAGTGTTGTTTATTCTATATCAGTGTTGTTACATTCTATATTGGTGTTGTTACATTCTATATTGGTGTTGTTACATTCTATATTGGTGTTGTTACATTCTATATTGGTGTTGTTACATTCTATATCGGTGCTGTTACATTCTATATCAGTGTTGCTACATTCTATACCAGTGTTGTTACATGGTTTATCAGTGTTGTTACATTCTATATCGGTGTTGTTGCATTCTATATCGGTGTTGTTACATTCCATATCGGTGTTGTTACATTATATATCGGTGTTGTTACATTCCATATCGGTGTTGTTACATTATATATCGGTGTTGTTACATTCTATATTAGTGTTGTTACATTCTATACCAGTGTTGTTACATTCTATATAAGTGTTGTTACATTCTATATAAGTTTTGTTACATTCTATAGCAGTGTTGTTATATTCTTTATCAGTGTTTTTACATTCTATATCAGTGTTGTTACATTCTATATCAGTGTTGTTACATTCTATATCAGTGTTGTTACATTCTATATCAGTGTTGTTACATTCTATATCGGTTTTGTTAAATTCTATATCGGTGGGTGTTGTTACTTCTATATCAGTGTTGTTACATTCTATATCGGTGTTGTTAAATTCTATATCGGTGTTGTTAAATTCTATATCGGTGTTGTTAATTTCTACATCAGTGTTTTGTTACATCTTATACCAGTGTTGTTACATTCTATATAAGTGTTGTTACATTCTATAGCAGTGTTATTACATTTTTATATCAGTGTTGTTACATTTCTATATCGGTTTTGTTAAATTCTATATCGGTGTTGTTACATTCGTTATCGGTGTTGTTACATGCTATTATCGCGTGTTTGTTACATTCTATGTCGGTGTTGTTACATTCTTTATCGGTGTTGTTACATATATATCGGTGTTGTTACATTCTTTAACTGGTGTTGTAACATTCTATATCGGTGTTGTTACATTCTATTATCGGTGTTGTTACATCCTATATCGGTGTTGTTACATTCTATAACGGTGTTGTTACATTCTAATATCAGTGTTGCTACATTCTATACCAGTGTGTACATTCTTTATCAGTGTTGTTACATTCTATACCAGTGTTGTTCATTCTATATGGTTGTTGTTACAGTTCTATATCCAGTGGTGTTTACATTCTTAATATCGGTGTGCTACATTCTATACCAGTGTTGTTACATTATATATCGGTGATGTTACATTCTATATCGGTGTTGTTACATTCTAATCAGTGTTGCTACATTAATATNCACGCACACAGAGACACACACGCACACAGAGACACACACGCACACAGAGACACACACACGCACACAGAGACACACACACGCACACAGAGACACACACACACGCACACAGAGACACACACACCACACAGAGACACACACACGCACACAGAGACACACACACGCACACAGAGACACACACACCCACACAGAGACACACACACGCACACAGAGACACACACACGCACACAGAGACACACACACGCACACAGAGACACACACACGCACACAGAGACACACACACGCACACAGAGACACACACACGCACACAGAGACACACACACGCACACAGACACACACACACACACACAGAGACACACACACGCACACAGAGACACACACACACGCACACAGAGACACACACACGCACACAGAGACACACACGCACACAGAGACACACACACGCACACAGAGACACACACACGCACACAGAGACACACACGCACACAGAGACACACACGCACACAGAGACACACACGCACACAGAGACACAGAGACACCACACACACAGAGACACACACAGAGACACACACAACACAGATTAAAAAAAAAAACATACTCATCATACACATCCCCCCCCCCCCCCCCCTTAAAAAAGATAAACACCCACACAGAACGAGAACGAAGAAAGAACATGCGATGAAGCACACACACAATCAAACATATACGGTTCAAATATACACCATACACTTTGTGACCATCGGGCCTCTAATACAGACTGATGTCTGGAGGGGATTTACTGGAATCTGTTCAATGAAGTGCCGGGGAGGATCCGAGGCCACACTGTGTTTGCAGCTGGTGAAATGGATAGAAAGCATTCGGAAATCGCACTTAACTTCCGTAACCTGGATCTACACACCGGGTCATGCGGGCGTAAAGGGAAATGAGCGAGCGGACCAACTGGCAAGCACAGCACTAATGATTGCGGGAAAAAGCATGGACAGAGCAGATATAGTTAACGCTGTACGTACTGGGCTAGTGGATAATATCGAATCCCTGACACTAACACGATTGCGTGACATGGGAGTTAAGCATGGTGAAGCACGTCTTTGCCGTCTGCGAGGCCGAGAAAGGAGACAATATAACCAGCTTCTCATGGGGACAATTAGTAGAAGTACTTTGGAGTGGCTGCTGCTTCGGAGGACTGCGCACGCATGGGTATGCCCAATGTGCAGTGACGTCGATTGTGATAACAAAACACAAAATAACATTTTATAGGAAGTCGGCATTCTGAAACCCAAGTTCAAGGTGTCTCCTTCGTGCCAAAGAACTGCATGGCTGTTGGGTGAACAGTCGTTAACGAAGGCAGTCAGGTCGTTGTAGGGGCGACGCCTGCTGGTGGATGTAATGTCCTAAGTCCCTTTCCCAGCTAATAGTGAGGGTACTGCTGGGGTGACCATTTGTTAACCCCTCACATAATGCTTCAAGTCACAGTGGACACTAGGCACGACCACTTTTTTTTTTTTTTTTTTTTTTTTTTTTTTTAAAGCCGTGGCAGTTCTGCCAGGCGGTGGCCGTTGCATTTTTGCTCCATTTGTAGACTGGAAGGATATAGTTTCGTCACCCAGCTTCTGAGTTGAGTGCATGGTGTGACACTGTGAGCTACGAGTGTTTTTCGTTGGCACAGGAGCGGAGCAACAATGGGGTGACCCGTTTGCTATGATGCTGAAACTAGGATTACCAGATTACCAGATTACCAGCTGGTGAACCATAATCAGAACATTGCCCTCCTTGAGATGTTGTTACTGCGCACGGCAATCCTGTCTGCGATCAATTGCAAACTTTAAACATCTGCAACCGGCTTTCTCCACGCTGGTTATATTTCTCAATGACTCTGTTTACGTCTCCACAACATGTTGCAGTCTTGTGCTGGCTGCTATCATGTGTTACTGATGACCTGCTGGTTGCTCTCTCCTGTTACTGATGACCTGCTGGTTGATCTCTTCTGTTACTGATGACCTGCTGGTTGCTCTCTTCTGTTACTGATGACCTGCTGGCTGCTCTCTTCTGTTACTGATGACCTGCTGGTTGCTCTCTTCTGTTACTGATGACCTGCTGGTTGCTCTCTTCTGTTACTGATGACCTGCTGGCTGCTCTCTTCTGTTACTGATGACCTGCTGGCTGCTCTCTTCTGTTACTGATGACCTGCTGGTTGCTCTCTTCTGTTACTGATGACCTGCTGGCTGCTCTCTTCTGTTACTGATGACCTGCTGGTTGCTCTCTTCTGCTACTGATGACCTGCTGGTTGCTCTCTCCTGTTACTGATGACCTGCTGGTTGCTCTCTTCTGTTACTGATGACCTGCTGGTTGCTCTCTTCTGTTACTGATGACCTGCTGATTGCTCTCTTCTGTTACTGATGACCTGCTGGTTGCTCTCTTCTGTTACTGATGACCTGCTGGTTGCTCTCTTCTGTTACTGATGACCTGCTGGTTGCTCTCTTCTGTTACTGATGACCTGCTGGTTGCTCTCTTCTGTTACTGATGACCTGCTGGTTGCTCTCTCCTGTTACTGATGACCTGCTGGTTGCTCTCTTCTGTTACTGATGACCTGCTGGTTGCTCTTTTCTGTTACTGATGACCTGCTGGCTGCTATCATGTGTTACTGATGACCTGCTGGCTGCTATCATGTGTTACTGATGACCTGCTGGTGGCTCTTTCCTGTTACTGATAACCTACTGGTTGCTCTCCTCTGTTACTGATGACCTACTGGTTGCTCTCCTCTGTTACTGATGACCTACTGGTTTCTCTCCTCTGTTACTGATGACCTGATGGTTGCTCTCCTGTGTTACTGATGACCTACTGGTTGCTCTCCTCTGTTACTGATGACCTACTGGTTGCTCTTTCCTGTTACTGATAACCTGCTAGTTGCTCTCTGCTGTTACTGATGACCTGCTGGTTGCTCTTTCCTGTTACTGATGACCTACTGGTTGCTCTCCTCTGTTACTGATGACCTACTGGTTGCTCTCCTCTGTTACTGATGACCTGTTGGTTGCTCTCTCCTGTTACTGATGACCTACTGGTTGCTCTCTCCTGTTACTGATGACCTACTGGTTGCTCTCCTCTCTTACTGATGACCAGCTAGTTGCTCTCTCCTCTGTTACTGATGACCTACTGGTTGCTCTCCTCTGTTACTGATGACCTGATGGTTGCTCTCCTCTGTTACTGATGACCTACTGGTTGCTGTCCTCTGTTACTAATGACCTACTGGTTGCTCTCCTCTGTTACTGATGACCTACTGGTTGCTCTCCTCTGTTACTGATGACCTACTGGTTGCTCTCCTCTGTTACTGATGACCTACCTACTGGTTGCTCTCCTCTGTTACTGATGACCTACTGGTTGCTCTCCTCTGTTACTGATGACCTGCTGGTTGCTCTCCTCTGTTAGTGATGACCTACTGGTTGCTCTCCATTACTCTGAAAAATGAGTACTTAGAAGGGCCGAATGTCAGACGGGCCTGCGTGCCCAATTTGTAACCCTTTGAAAATAAAGTTTGTTCGTTCGTTCGTTCGTTCGTTCTCCTCTGTTACTGATGACCCACTGGTTGCTCTCCTCTGTTACTGATGACCTACTGGTTGCTCTCCTCTGTTACTGATGACCTACTGGTTGCTCTCCTCTGTTACTGATGACCTACTGGTTGCTCTCCTCTGTTACTGATGACCTGCTGGTTGCTCTCCTTTATCACTGATGACCTGCTGTTGTTCTCGTCTGCTCAGCATGTTTCCCACATTGTTTAGGCTTTGATAGCAGTGTACTGAGCCTTTGTTCCTTATTGATGTCCGCACATCTTGCCAGCTGTAGCATTGGTGGATGGCCCGGATAAGAACCCAGCGATGACTTCCGCCTTTTTTCGTCTATGGAAAAGTTGCCAAGGTGTAGCGACTAGAATCTCTTCTGCGGACTTGCATGTCATGGGTTCAAGTCTGCACTGTATCGGACTTTCTTTCTTTCTCTACAATGACCGACTCTCCCAGTTCCACCCAGCCGAAAATGTATACCAGGTGAAGTCCTGGGAAGTAAAGGCAGCCGATATGACGCTTACATCGCGCATCGAGTCCTAACGGGTCTATAAAAATATATGCCTTATAAAATTGGTCTAAGAGTCTCAAACAAGTCCTATACTTGACACTTCCTTTTCAAAGAGCTTTTACCGAGGCTCCAGACACTGCATCAGTTGCACTTCTGTCGCCTGCCTATCCTTGGAAGTCTCCTTCCTCGCTACAGGGAATGTTTCAGTGGGCGGCATCCTTCCCTCCCGCTACAGGTAATGTTTCAGTGGGCTGCATCCTTCCCTCCCGCTACAGGTAATGTTTCAGTGGGCTGCATCCTTCCCTCCCGCTACAGTTAATGTTTCAGTGGGCGGCATCCTTCCCTCCCGCTACAGGTAATGTTTCAGTGGGCGGCATCCTTCCCTCCCGCTACAGGTAATGTTTCAGTGGGCGGCATCGGTAACACGTCTCATGGAAAACTTGCCTCACTGGAAACCAGAAAAATGTTTCACTGCAGGAAACTGGAAGCAAGTCTCACTGGAAACATGTCTCACTGGAAATGGAAACATGTCTCACTGGAAATGGAAACATGTCTCATTGGAAATGGAAACATGTCTCACTGGAAATGGAAACATGTCTCACTGGAACTGGAAACATGTCTCACTGGAAGTGGAAACATATCTCACTGGAAATGGAAACATGTCTCACTGCAAAAGGAAACATGTCTCACTGGATATGGAAACATGTCCCACTGGAAATGGAAACAAGTCTCACTGGAAATGGAAACATGTCTCACTGGAAATGGAAACAAGTCTCACTGGAAATGGAAACATGTCTCACTGGAAATGGAGACATGTCTCATTGGAAACTAAAAAATGTCTGGTCAGAAACAGGAAAAATGTGTCTTTGGAAGCATGTCTCACTAGAAACGGGGAAAACGTCCTATTGGAAACACGTCTCATTGAAAATTGGAAACATGTCTCTTTCGAAACATGTCTCACTGGAAACGGGTGATATGTCTTAGCAGAAACACATTTTATTGAAGACTGGAATTATATTTCATGAGAAAGAAGCCTTATTGGAAAGGGAAAATAGTTTCCGTGGAAACAGGTCTGATTGGAAACGGAAAACATGTCACATTGGAAACCTGACTCATTGAGAAAATGTCTCATCTGAAACACGTTTTTAGTGAAACATGTCTCACTGCAAACGAAGCATGTCTCATCGGAAACTAGAAACATGGCTTACTGGAATCTGAAAACATGTCTAACTGAAACTGGAAACATATCTCACTTGAAAAAGGTCACTGTGGACACAAGGTTTAGTGAAACATGTTTCAACGGAATGTAATTTCACAGTCTTAAGTGATAAAGATGTCATGTTGGAAACCATATATCACATTGAAAAAAAAAAGTCTCACTGATATTAGGATGGCTTGCAAAGAGTATGCCACATGAGACTGTGTGCGCGCGCAAGCGTGTATGTGTGGGTTTAGTTCAACATTTTAAACCATAGGATAGCATTTCGAAAAAAATAACCTCTAGTGACTTAGAAAGAACGTTTTACATAACCTGACTGTGACATCCACCCACCCACACATCTACGAAAAACGAAACTTTGTGTCAAATACGTTGGCTAAGAAATGGTAATTGCCCCAAAACTAGAGGCTTAGAGCAGTCCCTAGTGAGGGTTGTTGGAAAGGGAGCTGGTATGCAATATACACACCTTTACACATATATAGACATACATGTACAATTGTACATATATACATAACATACACAGTCCAGTGTATGCCGGGTGGTACGAGACACGCAAGACTGGACTTACTGTCTTCCCAGTGAACAGGCGAGGCCGTCTCGTTCTGCCCCGTGCCCTTGGAGAAGTGGACGAGGACACAGACCAGACCGATGAAGACTCCGACTCCCATGATGCAGAAGACAATACACATCACAGCATTGACCGCGTCCTCATCTTCTCCCGTCGTCAGTCCTTCTTCCTGCTGGCTGCCGCCGTTTTGATAGAGCGAGTATCTGCCTGTGGACCAACAGAAGTATAACTTACATTCACTGTCAGTGTTGTTACATTCTATATCAGCGTTGCCTCATTCTATATCAGTGTTGCTACATTCTATATCGGTGTTGTTACATTCTATATCAGTGTTGTTACATTCTATACCAGTGTTATTACATTCTATATCGGTGTTGTTACATTCTATATCAGTGTTGCCTCATTCTATATCAGTGTTGCTACATTCTATATCGGTGTTGTTACATTCTATATCAGTGTTGTTACATTCTATAGCAGTGTTATTATATTCTTTATCAGTGTTTTTACATTCTATATCAGTGTTGTTACATTCTATATCAGTGTTGTTACATTCTATATCAGTGTTGTTACATTCTATATCAGTGTTGTTACATTCTATATCGGTTTTGTTAAATTCTATATCGGTGTTGTTACATTCTATATCAGTGTTGTTACATTCTATATCGGTGTTGTTAAATTCTATATCGGTGTTGTTAAATTCTATATCGGTGTTGTTAATTTCTACATCAGTGTTGTTACATTCTATACCAGTGTTGTTACATTCTATATAAGTGTTGTTACATTCTATAGCAGTGTTATTACATTCTATATCAGTGTTGTTACATCCTATATCGGTTTTGTTAAATTCTATATCGGTGTTGTTACATTCTTTATCGGTGTTGTTACATGCTATATCGGTGTTGTTACATTCTATGTCGGTGTTGTTACATTCTTTATCGGTGTTGTTACATTATATATCGGTGTTGTTACATTCTTTACTGGTGTTGTAACATTCTATATCGGTGTTGTTACATTCTATATCGGTGTTGTTACATCCTATATCGGTGTTGTTACATTATATAACGGTGTTGTTACATTCTATATCAGTGTTGCTACATTCTATACCAGTGTTGTTACATTCTTTAACAGTGTTGTTACATTCTATATCAGTGTTGTTACATTCTATATCGGTGTTGTTACATTCTATATCAGTGTTGTTACATTCTATATCGGTGATGTTACATTCTATATCGGTGTTGTTACATTCTATATCAGTGTTGCTACATTCTATATCTGTGTTGCTACATTCTATATCAGTGTTGTTACATTCTACATCAGTGTTGTTACATTCTATATCAGTTTTGTTACATTCCACATCAGCGACATGGTTAAATCCCGTCTGAACCAAAGATGGTAAATGCTGGTGGCATCGAGAGAGTCGCCGTGGCGGAGCGGCTAGACGCTCGCCGCGGATCTGAAGGTCGTGGGTTCGCTTCCTGGAGTAGCCGGACATTTTTCAAAAATGACCTTGGTGCCCAGGTCGACCCAGCCTTGAGTGGGTGCCGGGTGCAGTTCCGGGAATAAAGGCGGCCGGCGTGATACTGACCACATCACTATCTCGTGTCGATTGGTCTATAAAATATAGGTCTAACCCTATATGCCCTATACGCCAAAAGGCGTTGAAAGGGGTCCTTTATTTTACTACTGGTGGCATTGAGGTACGGGAAAGAGCAGGTACTACAGCAGTCTTCTCAATGCTCAGTCTACAAAGGCTCAGGTGGCTTGGTCACATCTGGAGAATGAAAGAGTCCCTAAGGACATCCTTTGCTGTGAACTAAAGACGGATAGAAGATGTCGAAACCGGCCTCTACTACGATATAAAGACGTGTACAAGGGGGCATGAATGATACATGTACTGAAGTGGACTTGTGAAAACACAATTACATGGACCGTGTTGAGTGGGCATATTAGGGCGGAAATGAGAATAAAGGAAAAAATGAAAGATCAATACTCAATAGTGGGACCGCGTTAAATCTATTCTTTACTGGAATAGCATTCAATCTTTTCTGGCTAGCGTTTAGTCTTATGCCTACGCGGAGAACGTTCAATACCCTGCCTCTACCCGGGGAACGTTAAACACCCTGCCTCTACCCGGAGAACGTTTAATACCCTGCCTCTACCCGGAGAACATTAAATTACCTGCCTCTAGCCGGGGAACGTTAAATATCCTGCCTCTACCCGGACAACGTTAAATACCCTGCCTCTACCTGAAGAACGTTCAATACCCTGCCTCTACCTGAAGAACGTTCAATACCCTGCCTCTACCCGGAGAACGTTCAATACCCTGACCCTACTGAGAAGCCTTCAATTTACTATCACTTCTCAGAGGGCGTTAAATAATTGTCTCTGTTGATGTCAACGTAACATTCGTAACATTACGTGAAAGAGGGCCGGAGACTATCCAAGAACAAGCCAACAGACACACAGGTATAAGAAGGTCCTAGTCTATTCTAGAACAAGCAAACAGACACACAGGTATAAGAGAGTTCCAGTCTATTCTAGAACAAGCAAACAGACACACAGGTATAAGAGAGTCCCAGTCTATTCTAGAACAAGCAAACAGACACACAGATATAAGAGAGTACCAGTCTATTGTAGAACAAGCAAACAGACACACAGATATAAGAGGGTCAAAGTCTATTCTAGAACAAGCAAACAGACACACAGATATGAGATGGTTCCAGTCTATTCTAGAACAAGCAAACAGACACACAAATATAAGATGGTCCCAGTCTATTCTAGAACAAGCAAACAGGCAAACAAATATAAGAGGGTTCCAGTCTGTTCTAGAACAAGCAAACAGACACACAGGTATAAGAGGGTCCCAGTCTATTCTAGAACAAGCAAACAGGCAAACAAATACAAGAGGGTTCCAGTCTATTCTAGAACAAGCAAACAGACACACAGGTATAAGAGGGCCCCAGTCTATTCTAGAACAAGCAAACAGACACACAGGTATAAGAGGTTCCCAGTCTATTCTAGAACAAGCAAAAGAGGTTCCCAGTCTATTCTAGAACAAGCAAACAGATAGAACAAGCAAACACACAGATGGTATATTGTAGAACAAGCAAACAAATACACAGATATGAGATGGTTCCAGTCTATTGTAGAACAAGCAAATAGACACACAGGTTTAAGAGGGTCCAAGTCTATTGTAGAACAAGCAAACAGACACACAGATATGAGATGGTCCCAGTCTATTGTAGAACAAGCAAACAGACACACAGGTATAAGATGGTCCCAGTCTATTCTAGAACAAGCAAACAGACACACAGATATAAGATGGCCCGAGTCTATTGTAGAACAAGCAAACAGACACACAGATATGAGATGGTCCCAGTCTATTGTAGAACAAGCAAACAGACACACAGGTATAAGATGGTCCCACTAAGAACAATCAAACAGACACACAGATCAACAGATGGCCCCAGTCTATTGTAGAACAAGCAAACAGACACACAGCAAAGTATAAGATGGTCCCAGTCTATTGTAGAACAAGCAAACAGACACACAGGTCCGTCTAATTTAGAACAAGCAAACAGACACACAGATATAAGATGGTCCCAGTCTATTGTAGAACAAGCAAACAGACACACAGATATGAGATGGTCCCAGTCTATTCTAGAACAAGCAAACAGACACACAGATATTAGATGGCCCCAGTCTATTGTAGAACAAGCAAACAGACACACAGATATGAGATGGTCCCAGTCTATTGTAGAACAAGCAAACAGACACACAGGTATAAGATGGTCCCAGTCTATTCTAGAACAAGCAAACAGACACACAGATATAAGATGGTCCCAGTCTATTCTAGAACAAGCAAACAGACACACAGATATAAGATGGCCCCAGTCTATTGTAGAACAAGCAAACAGACACACAGATATAAGATGGCCCCAGTCTATTGTAGAACAAGCAAACAGACACACAGATATAAGATGGCCCCAGTCTATTGTAGAACAAGCAAACAGACACACAGATATAAGATGGCCCCAGTCTATTCTAGAACAAGCAAACAGACACACAGATATAAGATGGCCCCAGTCTATTGTAGAACAAGCAAACAGACACACAGATATAAGATGGTCCCAGTCTATTGTAGAACAAGCAAACAGACACACAGATATAAGATGGTCCCAGTCTATTCTAGAACAAGCAAACAGACACACAGATATAAGATGGTCCCAGTCTATTGTAGAACAAGCAAACAGACACACAGATATAAGATGGTCCCAGTCTATTGTAGAACAAGCAAACAGACACACAGATATAAGATGGACCCAGTCTATTGTAGAACAAGCAAACAGACACACAGATATAAGATGGTCCCAGTCTATTGTAGAACAAGCAAACAGACACACAGGTATAAGATGGCCCCAGTCTATTCTAGAACAAGCAAACAGACACACAGATATGAGATGGTCCCAGTCTATTGTAGAACAAGCAAACAGACACACAGGTTCGAAGTTAGAAAAATGACTCAAAAGTGAAAAAGTGAACGAACTAACAATCATACTCTGACCTCAACGAGCTACCACTTGGACACGCAGAACGGTCTCACATCCGGCTCTTCATACCACTCGTTTGCGATCGGCAATTGCGTGTTTCAGTACGTGTGTTGTTTCATAAACATTAATTTCCGCCACACACACACAACACCCTAAACACACACACACGATAAAACGCGCATGTACCTTAGACAATGGGCAAATTGTGCATTTTGTGGCTGCCCATAAAGGATGAACGCGGTTTGTGGGCTTGTGCTGTTAGTCGTTATAAAAAACCAAGGCTGTTTGTGGGTTTGGGCTTTAGGTCGCCCTAAAGGAAAAACGCGGTATGTGGGCTTGTGCTTTTGGTTGCCCTAAAGGATGAACGCGGTATCTGAGCTTGTGCTTTTGGTTGCCCTAAAGGATAAACGCGGTATGTGGGCTTGTGCTTTTGGTTGCCCCAAAGGATGAACGCGGTATGTGGGCTTGTGCTTTTGGTTGCCCTAAAGGATGAACGCGGTATGTGGGCTTGTGCTTTTGGTTGCTCCAAAGGATGAACGCGGTATGTGGGCTTGTGCTTCTGGTTGCCCTAAAGGATAAACGCGGTATGTGGGCTTGTGCTTTTGGTTGCTCCAAAGGATGAACGCGGTATGTGGGCTTGTGCTTTTGGTTGCTCCAAAGGATAAACGCGGTATGTGGGCTTGTGCTTTTGGTCGCCCTAAAGGATAAACGCGGTATGTGGGCTTGTGCTTTTGGTTGCCCCAAAGGATGAACGCGGTATGTGGGCTTGTCCTCTTGGTCGAACTCAAGGATGAACGCGGTATGTGGGCTTGTCCTCTTGGTCGCCCTCAAGGATAAACGCGGTATGTGGGCTTGTCCTCTTGGTCGCCCTCAAGGATGAACGCGGTATGTGGGCTTGTCCTCTTGGTCGCCCTAAAGGACGAACGCGGTATGTGGCTTGTCCTCTTGGTCGCCATCAGCAACGACAGTCAAACCTTCAGGTCCTGTTCGTCTGATTGAGATGGCCTGATTGAGATGGTCTGATCTCAGTGTCAGACTGTTCAGGTAGCAGCTCAGAGAGGACAAACGGCATGCAGACACCTGTGTTTGGCTTGGTTCAGCACTGGACACGCCTAGACTAGACCAACAATTTGCTGACGCTATTCTGGAAACATACCCTCTACAGTATGAGTACACAAACATACACTGGCCCACTGTACACAAACATACACTGGCCCACTGTACACAAACATTCACAGGCCCACTGTACACAAACATACACTGGCCCACTGTACACAAACATACACTGGCCCACTGTACACAAACATACACTGGCCCACTGAACACAAACTACTATTACCATTTCTACTACTGCTACTATTACCACCTCATCTTCTCCCTCTTCTTCTTTTTGTCCTCCTCATCCCGCTTTTTCTCCTTCTCTTCCACCGGCTGTTTTTTCTTGGCATTTAGCGGTTGTAAACTCCGGCTAAAAGTAATGGTTGTTCGTCCACTTCTACGACTTCGGCCTTTCCAGAACTTGAGTTTTGCATCATCATGTAACAGATCCTTTGCAGAACGTCGCTCTCATCACAGTCTGCTTGAAAGAAACTCGGTCTCTCGCCAGTTCTCCCGCCTCATGCACTTTCATACTCAAGGAGTCATTTATATCTTGTGCCCATCTTTGTGTTGGTCTTCCCCTGCCCCTCCTTCCTGGTACCATGCCTTCTGCTATTATTTTTTTCCAATCCGTCTTGGTGCTTGATCTGACGCATCTGTGTACACATTTGTTTATTAATGCCTTTTCTGTAAGCAGATTGTTGGCTGGTCGTCTCTCAGGTAGATGCACTGTGACATCCAGCAACACAAATCCGAATTATTCACCTATTACGACATGTTTGTTGGGGCCAGTGGATCTGGTCTTTCATAGGTTCTCGACACCCGCACGGGGAGAATTATTTTCCTAAACCGCTTTTGATGACAGCAACAGCCGTCATGCCAGTGTAATAACCAAGGTTGTCTTCTCAAGGACGATGGAAACAGTTGGGGCCGGGGGGGGGGGGGGGGAATGAAGACGAAGTGCAGTGTGATAAGACAAAGAAAGTAGAGCAGATTGTGAAATCAACAATGTAAGACGAAAACAAATGATTGCAAAGACAAGTATGACATTCGGTAAAAATAGAGAACAGAGCAGGCGAAATGAGAAGAAAAAAGAAAAAGAAGAAAGAGAAAAAGAAGAAGGAGGAGGAATGTGAACCAAAAGAACAGTAGAGCTCAAAACTAGATAATTAAAAATTAAATAGTGAAACATACTTTTACCTTCACCCGATCACTCTCACATAATCCTAGATTCTACAGGCTCGCGTTATTTGAACAAGCAATTGCCAGTTTACACATAGACAAACCGGATGGCCATTGTATCACTGAGTCAGCTGAAGATCTAGTCAAACCTCATGGGCTTGTGTCAACTGCACAAAGACAGTCACGTGTCGGCTTCATCTACATCGTAAGATTGACAGCGAGGGGGAAACAGGAGAAGGCTCAAGTCAAGAAGTGTTAATCTAGACCTCATGATAAACTGGTGAAACAGAAGAGTTAATCTCATGTCAGTCAACGGTGGGACGGAGGAGAGGCAGGTGCAGACATAGAGAGGACTGACATCCACCTGCCTGGTGGCTGAAATGTGGTGAAGTCACAGTGATGGGGCGTGTGGTGCCCATTGTGACAGGGTGTGTGGTGTCCATTGTGACAGGGTGTGTGGTGGAGTCCACTGTGACAGGGTGTGTGGTGGAGTCCATGTGACAGGATGTGTGGTGGAGTCCACTGTGACAGGATGTGTGGTGGAGTCCATGTGACAGGGTGTGTAGTGGTTCACTGTGACCGGGTGTGTGGTGGTTCACTGTCACAGGATGTGTGGTGGAGTCCACTGTGACAGGGTGTTGGTGGAGTCCACTACGACAGGGTGTGTGGTTGAGTCCACTGTCACAGGATGTGTAGTGGAGTCCAATGTGATAGGGTGTGTGTTTGAGTCCACTGTGACAGGGTGTGTGGTGAAGTACACTGTACAGGGTGTGTGGGGGAGTCCACTGTGACAGGGTGTGTGGTAGAGTCCACTGAGACAGGGTGTGTGGTGGTCCACTGTGACAGGGTGTGTGGTGGAGTCCACTGTGACAGGGTGTGTGGTGGAGTCCAATGTAACAGGGGGTGTGGTGAAGTCCACAGTGACAGAATGTGTGGTGGAGTCCACTGGGACAGGGTGTGTGGTGGTCCACTGTGACAGGATGTGTGGTGGTCCACTGTGACAGGGTGTGTGTTTGAGTCCACTGTGACAGGTTGTGTGTTTGAGTCCACTGTGACAGGGTGTGTGGTGGAGTCCACTGTGACAGGGTGTGAGTTTGTGTCCACTGTGACAGGTTGTGTGTTTGAGTCCACTGTGACAGGTTGTGTGTTTGAGTCCACTGTGACAGGGTGTGTGGTGGAGTCCACTGTGACAGGGTGTGAGTTTGAGTCCACTGTGACAGGCTGTGTGTTTGAGTCCACTGTGACAGGGTGTGTGGTGGAGTCCACTGTGACAGGGTGTGAGTTTGAGTCCACTGTGACAGGTTGTGTGTTTGAGTCCACTGTGACAGGGTGTGTGGTGGAGTCCACTGTGACAGGGTGTGAGGTGGAGTCTGCTGTGACATTGTGTGTGGTAGAATTCACTGTGACAGGGTGTGAGGTGGAATCCACTGTGACAGGGTGTGTGGGGAAGTCCATTGTGACAGGGTGTTTGGGGAAGTCCATTGTGACAGGGTGTGAGGTGGAGTCTGCTGTGACAGGGTGTGTGGTGGAGTCCAGTGTGACAGAGTGTGAGGTGGAGTCTGCTGTGACAGGGTGTGTGGTGGAGTCCACTGTGACAGGGTGTGTGGGGAAGTCCATTGTGACAGGGTGTGTGGGGAAGTCCATTGTGACAGGGTGTGTGGGGAAGTCCACTGTGACAGGGTGTGTGGGGAAGTCCATTGTGACAGGGTGTGTGGGGAAGTCCACTGTGACAGGGTGTGTGGGGAAGTCCATTGTGACAGGGTGTGTGGGGAAGTCCACTGTGACAGAGTGTGTGGAGTCCATTGTGACAGGGTGAGTGGGGGAGTCCGTTGTGACTGGGTGTGTGGGGGAGTCCGTTGTGACTGGGTGTGTGGGGGGAGTCCATTGTGACAGGGTGTGTGGAGTCCATTGTGACAGGGTGTGTGGGGGAGTCCGTTGTGACTGGGTGTGTCAGGTGTGCACTGGCCGTTTAATGACAATGGATCTAGTGATGACAGCAACAGTAGCGTACGGCACAAACACCAGTAGGCAGGAGAGGACCATGGAGAAGATGGGCTGAAGGAAATCACTGAGGCCTCGACACTTCACACAGTAGGCAGGAGGGGACCATGGAGAAGATGGGCTGAAGGAAATCACTGAGGCCTCGACACTTCACACAGTAGGCAGGAGAGGACCATGGAGAAGATGGGCTGAAGGAAATCACTGAGGCCTCGACACTTCACACAGTAGGCAGGAGGGGACCAATGAGAAGATGGGCTGAAGGAAATCACTGAGGCCTCGACACTTCACACAGTAGGCAGGAGAGGACCATGAAGAAGATGGGCTGAAGGAAATCACTGAGGCCTCGACACTTCACACAGTAGGCAGGAGGGGACCATGAAGAAGATGAAGGAAATCACTGAGGCCTCGACACTTCACAACATTAAGGCATACCGGGCAAGCGATCATGCCCTACCTCGGATACCGATTACCGGTTAACCAGCGATGTCTAGCGGCAAACAACAACAAAAAAAAAAACAGAAAATTGACCCACAGGTTGACTGGGCACGCAGGCTCTTAATGGCGAGTGGTCAAGCCATTTGTCCCTTGCTTTAGTGATTGTCGGTTCGTTTCAGAAACTTCCAGTTCACGAATGTAGTTTGTAAGCAAATCCCTGGGGATCGTAGCTGTTTGTCCTATACCATAAAACCCGGGCCTTTAATCGATCATCTAACCTGAAATGATACCCAGCATATCCTGACACCAAGCGTACACAGAAAATTAGTTATCGATTACATCAGAAGATAGAGAAGGACTGATGGTGGAGTGAAACAGGAGCGGTGCAAGACTGTGCTTAGTCAATCAAACAAGGACAAAGTGGGTGAATGGGCCATCAATGATCTGACCTGTCAGACAGCAGTAATAAACATGGGTACCACACCTGTGCTCTACTAGCTGCTTGTGTAAACGTTAGATTAATTAGACACTGCGCTTGAAGTCTTGACAGCCGCCCGTGGTGTAGTGGCTAGACGCCCGCCCGCGGATCGGAAGGTCGTGGGACGAGACATGACAGAGCAAGGCTTCTTTTTTTTTTCTTCTTCAAAAATGACCTTAGCTCTCAGTCGACTCAACCTTGAGTGGGTACAAGGTTCACTCCTAGAAAGTAAAGGCAGCCGGCGTGATACTGACCCAGTGCTGATTTCTCTATAAAAAATGGTCTTGCCTAACATGCCCAATGAGCCTGACAGCGGTAAATAGTCCTCTACTTTACTTTGTTTTTTTTTTTTTTTGCATTCTTCGTCTTCTCCTAATGTTACTCTGCTCAGGATTTGCATTCTTCGTCTTCTCCTAATGTTACTCTGCTCAGGATTTGCATTCTTCGTCTTCTCCTAATGTTACTTTGCTCAGGATTTGCATTCTTCGTCTTCTCCTAATGTTACTCTGCTCAGGATTTGCATTCTTCGTCTTCTCCTAATGTTACTGCTCAGGATTTGCATTCTTCGTCTTCTCCTAATGTTACTGCTCAGGATTTGCATTCTTCGTCTTCTCCTAATGTTACTGCTCAGGATTTGCATTCTTCGTCATCTCCTAATGTTACTCTGCTCAGGATTTGCATTCTTCGTCTTCTCCTAATGTTACTCTGCTCGGGATTTGCATTCTTCGTCTTCTCTCCCTAATTAAATCCGCAGCTCAGAGTGTCGCGCCATGCACTAAAATTTAGTAGATGAGCGACAGAACTATGTCATTTTAGTGTATATCTGGAGGAATATAATTACAGCTAATTACAGTCTGACGCAAAAAAAAAAATGGCTACGAATTAGCACTGAAAGCCTGCATATCCTACATACTGACCGGTACAGTAGCAATGTGGAACAATCATTACATCTCACCACATCTCGATGAGGTAAATGGTGGAATAGAAGACGAAGACAAAGACGAAGACAAAGACGAAGACAAAGAAGAAGAAGGAGAAGAAGAAGAAGAAGAAGAAGAAGAAGAAGAAGAAGAAGAAGAAGAAGAAGAAGAAGAAGAAGAAGAAGAAGAAGAAGAAGAAGAAGAAGAAGAAAGAAGAAGAAGAAGAAGAAGAAGAAGAGAAGAAGAAGA
Organism: Candidula unifasciata; assembly: GCA_905116865.2. NCBI lineage: Eukaryota > Metazoa > Mollusca > Gastropoda > Stylommatophora > Geomitridae > Candidula > Candidula unifasciata. The sequence continues at coordinate 40,846 of CAJHNH020001842.1, forward strand.
AGAAGAAGAAGAAGAAGAAGAAGAAGAAGAAGAAGAAGAAGAAGAAGAAGAAGAAGAAGAAGAAGAGAAGAAGAAGAAGAAGAAGAAGAAGAAGAAGAAGAAGAAGAAGAACAAGAAGAAGAAGAAGAAGAAGAAGAAGAAGAGAGAAGAAGAAGAAGAAGAAGAAGAAGAAGAAGAAGAAGAAGAAGAAGAATAAGAAGAAGAAGAAGAAGAAGAAGAAGAAGAAGAAGAAGAAGAAGAAGAAGAAGAAGAAGAAGAAGAAGAAGAAGAAGAAGAAGAAGAAGAAGAAGAAGAAGAAGAAGAAGAAGGAAGAAGAAGGAAGAGGAAGAAGAAGAAGAAGAAGAAGAAGAAGAAGAAGAAGAAGAAGAAGAAGAAAAAGAAGAAGAAGAAGAAGAAGAAGAAGAAGAAGAAGAAGAAGAAGAAGAAGAAGAAGAAGAAGAAGAAGAAGAAGAAGAAGAAGAAGAAGAAGAAGAAGAAGAAGAAGAAGAAGAAGAAGAAGAAGAAGAAGAAGAAGAAGAAGGAGGAGGAGGAGGAGGAGAGGAGGAGGAGGAGTAGAAGGAAGAGGTTTAAGTTGTCAGAGACTGCAAAGGGGAGAATCGTGGATGGCTCAAGCAGAAGATACAATAAGACAAGTATGCATGCTGGAAAACATTCGGCGAGGAGAGGAGTGGGTCAAAGTACCAGCGGAAAAGGCTGACCTTAAGGTTATGATCAATTGGACCGGGTGTGCAGAGAGTGGCCAGCAGGTGCTACTGAGATGAAAGTCCAACAGTTGATTCACGACAATTCACGCCCAGATGATCTCATTATCTATACAGATGTTTCGGTGCTGAGAGGAAAGAGAAGTGCCTGGGGGTTCGTAGCGAAAGCCAGTGGAAAATCTTTAGTGAAGGACAGCCTAGCATATGACACCACAACATCTAGCATGAGAATGGATGTGGAGGCAGTAACTGTAGCTCTCCGGTGGCTAAAAAACAAGATGCATACACATGTCGCAATTGTAACAGACCTGAAAGCATGCTAAGAAAGGTGAAGACAGGGATGCTTCGAGCAGAGTGGCAAGCTTCAATGAAAAGGTCACGTGCACTGAGCATACTTTGGACCTTTTTTCCAGGCTATGGTGGGTAATGAACAGGCAGACAGAATGGCTGGATCTGCTCCACCGGGTGATGAATTGATACATGACAAGTCAAATATGGTCGAGGCTCGTTGAGAACTAGCAACGGAATCAGTAGAGACAGACGATTACTATGGCCTGGAGAGAATGAAGCACCAGTGTGTAACCAGAGGGTCTGGCCGGCTGATTACACTCAGACATTTAACCAAATTGTGTCCGGTACCATCAGTATTGAACTCTGCGCTGGCTGCTAAAGATAAGGACGAAGCATGCATGGGATCTCCTGATCTCACGCGTGATCTGACATAATGTTGCAGACTTGCACCCATATAAGACAACCTTCTCTATGTGATCTCTGAATGACAAACTTCTGTCAAAGGTGATTCCCAGGTACCGCAGTCTGCTGTCTCTTTTGATGTCCCTGCCATTTATTTTGAGTCTGGGAACATCAACTTTAACAATTCTGTTGTGTAAAGAACACCACAGGGTGGTTGCCTTTTTTTGTGTTAATTACAGCACTCATCTCTGTGCACCAGTCGATCACCTTATCTACTGTTGCCTGTAACTCTTCAGCTCTTTGATTCCGATCTCCCCCCTTCCTATATACAAGAACGTCATCTGCAAATGTCAATATTCTGCCAACTCCAGGTGTTTCTAGGTATGCAATCTTGCTCGTGAAAACATTGAACAGTACAGGTGAAGTTGCAAATCCCTGTGGCAGACCTAGGGCTATAATACATGGTTCAAAGGTCCATGAACCCAGGCGAAGAGCTACCCGGCAAGTACACAAAACAGCTGCTATCCAGTTCAAAAACCAAGGACAGACTCCTTTCTCCACAAGAGATTTCATCAAGATACTGTATCTAACTCTGTTGTAAGCGTCTTCTAAATCGAGTGCCACTGACACCGTTTCCTGTATGTTCTGGAAACCTTCGAAGATATAAAAGGCAAAAGTGGCTGCATTTGACAGTGTGTCCTTTCCTGGTCGGTAACTTCCCAATCCTCATGGAATGAGATTTCTCTGCTCAAAAAATTATTGTAGCTTTGCCACCACTATCTTCTCCAGCACTTTACAGAAGGTGTTTTGTAGGGTTATGATCCTAAAGCCCCCGAGTGTTGAATGATTCTTGCCAGACTTAGGAAGTGGAATCAGATAGCTATGCATCCACTCTTCTGGGACTGAAGCTGTTCTAATGCTCTGGTTGAAGCAAGCAGTCATCTTTAACAGGTTTGCATCACTCATGTCTTTCAGGTGGGAATATCTAACCCCGTCGGGCCCGGGTGCAGTGTCTTTCGCCCTTTTCAGAAGACGTTTTATATCTGCCACCTGTATGATGTCTTCATAATGTTTGATCTTTAGGATGGCTGCTAGATCTTCTCTAACTCTATCTCTGTTATCTCCATCATTGTGGTCTGTCTGTGAAATGAACCTCTTCAGGAAAGCCTCCCCCTTCTTTTTGTCTGTAGTTAATAATATACCGTCATCTCTATGAAGAACGGTTAGAGCAGGAAGAAACAACACTTTTCTGATGCAGCAGTTTGAAGAGATCGTTACAAATATCAAGAACTCGCCTTCTGCTGAGTGTTCACTGGCTGTCAATCCCGGTGGAAAGTTCTGGTTTTTCGTTCATTTCTTCAGTTTGGAATTGTTTTAGTTTAGCGTGCATTTTAGTTTTACATATCAGGCTTGTTTGTTTGCAGGCTGTTGGTTCCTGACTCTAAGGCAGATGTACTGTGAATTCAAAGGAAAATCCCCAATTAGGGGGGCGGTGGGTCTAGTCTGTTACATGAGGCCCTATAAACGCGTATGGAGCCATAGAACTATCAAAGGAAAGTGTCAATAAAAACTCGGAATACGACAGTAGATACCTTTCAAAGATGGCAACCAAGTGCTAATATGGAGAACACAAAAACTGGGCACCATTACCAATGAGCACAACAATCACTGAGCACTACAACTAATGAGCACTATTACCACTGGGCACCACAACCACCGGGCACAACAACCTTTGGGCACCACAATCACCGAGCACTACAACCACTGGGCACTACAACCACTGGGCACCACAATCACCGAGCACTACAACCACTGGGCACTACAACCATTGGGCACCACAATCACCGAGCACTACAACCACTGGGCACTACAACCATTGGGCACCACAACCACTGAGCACAACAACCACTGGGCACTACAACCACTGGGTACTACAACCACTGGGCACCACAACCACTGGGCACCACAACCACTTGTCACTACAACCACTGGGCACTACAACCACTTGTCACTACAACCACTGGGCACTACAACCACTGGGCACTACAACCACTGGGCACTACAACCACTGGGTACTACAACCACTGGGCACTACAACCACTGGGCACTACAACCACTGGGCACTACAACCACTGGGCACTACAACCACTGGGCACTACAACCACTGGGCACTACAACCACTGGGCACTACAACCACTGGGCACTACTACCACTGGGCACTACAACCACTGGGCACTACAACCACTGGGCACTACAACCACTGGGCACTACAACCTGGGTACTACAACCACTGGGGTACTACAACCACTGGGCACTACAAACCACTGGGCACTACAACCACTGGGCACTACAACCACTGGGCACTACAACCACTGGGCACTACAACCACTGGGCACTACAACCACTGGGCACTACAACCACTGGGCACTACAACCACTGGGCACTACAACCACTGGGCACTACAACCACTGGGCACTACAAACAACGGGCACTACAACCAGGGCACTACAACCAAACTGGGCACTACAACCACTGGGCACTACAACCACTGGGCACTACAACCACTGGGCACTACAACCACTGGGCCCTACAACCACTGGGCCCTACAACCACTGGGCCCTACAACCACTGGGCACTACAACCACTGGGCACTACAACCACTGGGCACTACAACCACTGGGCCCTACAACCACTGGGCACTACAACCACTGGGCACCACAACCACTGGGCACCACAACCACTGGGCACTACAACCACTTGTCACTACAACCACTGGGCACTACAACTACTTGTCACTACAACCACTTGTCACTACAACCACTGGGCTCTACAACCACTGGGTACTACAACCACTGGGCACAACAACCACTGGGTACTACAACCACTGGGTACTACAACCACTGGGCACAACAACCACTGGGTACTACAACCACTGGGTACTACAACCACTGGGTACTACAACCACTAGGCACTGGGCACCACAACCACTGGGCACCACAACCACTTGTCACTACAACCACTTGTCACTACAACCACTGGGCACTACAACCACTGGGCACTACAACCACTGAGCACTACAACCACTGGGCACTACAACCACTGGGCACTACAACCACTGGGCACTACAACCACTGGGCACTACAACCACTGGGCACTACAACCACTGGGCACTACAACCACTGGGCACTACAACCACTGGGCACTACAACCACTGGGCACTACAACCACTGGGTACTACAACCACTTGGCACTACTACCACTGGGCACTACAACCACTGGGTACTACAACCACTGGGCACTACAACCACTGGGCACTACAACCACGGGCACTACAACTACTTGGCACTACTACCATTGGCACTACAACCACTGGGCACTACAACCACTGGGCACTACAACCACTGGGCACTACAACCACTGGGCACTACAACCACTGGACACCATAAACACTGGGCTCTACAACTATTGGGCTGTTTTACTTTGTCTCTCTTTATACGTGGGCCAAAGTGGTCCCAACGTGCTCCATTGTCCCTCTTTTCATACCATGACTAAAGACTGATGTGTGTGATACTCTGTCTTTACAAAACATCTGGGCAGCTCTTCTTTGCTGTCCAAAGAATGCTAAGGATTCTTCTGTAAAACCACATCTCCGAGACCTCCAGATATTGTTAGGCTTGTTTACTGATTGTCCAGGATTCTACAGCTGTGTGTTAAAACTGGCTCCATACAGCATGCGAGAATTCCGTTCCTAACTTTCAATGACATGGATTTATTGCTCAAAATGTTAATTTTCTAAAATGCAGTTGTGGCCTGTCCTATTCTATTCTTTACCTTTGTGACACATCTTCAATCGGATGTTATCCATGTGCCTAGATACATAAATGTTTGTACTTGTAACGCCTTTGACTTTTTTTTCACATTAAAATAATATTAGGAGTTTTAATGCAAAAGTTGGGAAAGAGAGAACGAGAGATGTAGTTGGGCAATATGGTTTAGGATAAAGAAATGTAAGAGGTGAAACTCTGATAGAGTTGGCGAAAATAAATGATCTGATAATTGGAAACACCTGGTTTAAACAACATAAGAGACGATTATACACGTGGAAAAGTCCAGATAGGAAAACATTTCAATCAAATAAATGATATACTAATTAATAAAATGTTTAGAAATGTGAAGACATGAAGATGTGAACACATGTGAAGACAAGGCCTAGTGCTGATTGTAACAGTGACCATGTACTATTATGTGGAAAATTAACTGTGCGACTGAAGAGGGGGAAGAAAGAGATGAAAAACTGTAGACTAAACAAAAATATTCGAGGAGAGGATAAAGACATTCGTGAGGAACATGTACAATGCAATACCAAAAATACAAACGATAAACGATCAGTGGGAAATGCTGCAAAAGTCTATCCGTCAAACAAGCACAGAGATTTGACCAGAAAGAAGACAAATAGCTAAACAGAAATGGATGACCGAAGAAATTTTAAAGTTCATGGATGACAGAAAGCAGTGTATGAATGGCAAAGAAACCAATGGCAAGATAAAGAGATAACGCTTGTCTATAACGACAAAAGAAGATTGGCTAGATGAAAAATGCAATACAATTGAACACTGTCCCATTAAATATGCAAAAAGTATCCATAAACAAATTAACGATCTAACAGGAAGAAAGCTGCGAGTAAACACAGGATGTCTAAAATCCAAAGCAGGGGAGATATTAATGGAGGAAGATGATATAATAACTGGATGGAATGAATACATAAGAGAGTTAAATGATGGAAAGAGAGCAGAATTACCAGAAGAAGAAAAATTTGAAGGTCCGTCTATACTAAAGGAAGAAGTTAACGATGCTTTAAAACAAATGAAGAACGGAAAGTCAACTGGGCCAGATGAAATTTCAATAGAAGAATTAGAAGTACAGTACTGGGGGAATTTGAGGTAGAAATATTAACTACTCCAGCAATTGACATTTATAACACTGGGTGCATATCACGTGACATGGAATCTGTATCTACAGGGGTCCCCAAAAGACCAGGAGCAATTAAGTGTGAAGAATTTCGTACAATCAACTTAATAAATCATGTCACAGAATTTCTACTTATAATTATAATTAGAAGAACAAAAAGAAAAATAAGAATGGAAATAAGTGAAGAGCAGTATGGATTTATGAAAGGTAAAGGTACAAGTAATGAAATATACATATTACGAACACTGATAGAAAGATCAATGAACACACAACAGGACTTATATTTGTGTTTTTGGAGATTATACCAAAGAATATAACAAAGTCAAAGATGAAGAGATGATAAAAATGTTGGAAGATATCAATGTAGACGGGAAATATGTCAGCATAATTAAAAATATTTACTGGAACCAAGTAGCAGTAATTAAAGTGGGAAACAGATTGGCTACTTTTGAACGAATGAGTAAGACAGGAAAGTTTCTTATCCCCAGACCTTTTCTCTCTATATAGTGAAATAATTTTGAGGGAAATTAAAGAGTGCAGGAGTAAGAGTTGGAGGATACAATATAAACAATTTGCGTTATGCAGACGATGCAGTCTTGATAGCTGAAAATGCAACTGATTAACAGCAACTGCTGGATATTATGGGAAGGAGAGTGCTAAGAAAGGACTTTCATTGATTATTAGGAAAACGGAAGTAATGGTTAAATCAAAGAAGAAGATAATTCCACGTTGTGATATCTCAACAAAAGGACAAAGACTTAACCAAGTCAATAAATGTAAATATCTGGGAACAATCATATCATCAGATGGAAAATGTGTGACAGAAATTAAAAGCATAATAGGTCAAGCGAAAGCTGTATTTCAGAAAATGAAAAATATCTTAAGCAATAAATCGCTGTCATTTAATGTCAGAAAGAGGGTGCTAAAATGTCACACAGAACCTGTTCTGCTGTATGACAGCCAATCTTGGAATGTCAGTGAACAAATTAAGAAGAATTTGGAAGCAACAGAAATGTGGTTTCTGAGATGCGTGTTACGAATACCTTGGACGGCTAGAGTAACTAACAACGATTGCTTGAAAGAAGCTAATGAAAGTAGATCTCTATGTACAACAATAAGAAAGAGACAAACACTGTTCTTTGGCCACATAATGAGAAGAGAGACATTGGAGAACATCGTGACAACTGGAAAGATCAGCGGGAAAAGGGTTAGAGGCAGACCAAGAGAAATAATGCTGGATGGGTTAAAACGATGGCACGTCGGGATATCATCAATAAAGCTGTTCCAGGCAACCAGGGATCGTGATCTGTGCAGACGCATGAGCGCCTACGCCAGTTGGCAGGGCACATGATGATGATGATTAGGCAGTATTCTGTTCTTGGAAATCACCATTACGTCTGTATTTCCATTATTCAAACTGAGACCCATCTTTTACTTTCTACACCAGCGCGTCTATCAATTCCTGTAATTCTTTCTGACTGGTCGCTATCAAGACGATGTCGTCAGCATAACGCAGGTTGTTTCTGTGATGCCCACCAACCACAATTCCTGGTATATCCATGATAGATCGCATTATATATTCACTTGTATAATGAAAACAAATCAGGAGATAGTACGCATTCTTGTTTTACTCTTCTCTTTATGCTTTGAAATGATTCCAACTGGGTTTTATTTATAATTCATAAATCTTTTCCATCAATGTTTAACTTTTCCAATAGTTTGATAATTTCTTCATGTTTCACACAATCAAATGTTTTCGCATAGTCAATGGAACACAAGCACAATCGTTTTTTACTTCTATAGATCTTTCCCAAAGAGTCCTGAGGATGTATATGGCATTGTTTGTATCTTTTCCTTCCACACATCCACACTGGTCTTCACCAATTTCTGGTTTAATTTGGTTTCGATTTCTCCTCATAATTATTCTTAGCAACATTTTTGTCACATGACCCAGATGACTTATGGTACGATAGCCTTCACATTTTGAAGTAGCCGCTAACTTTGGCAGAGTTAAAAATATAGATTTTATAGTTCATTAGGAATGTACCCACTATTATAAATGTTATTTTTTATTTAATAACCAATACATGCTGCAGGAGATCGCAGATTGTGGAGAGGCATGATCGCCCACGCCAGTCGACGTAATGATGACAATAATGAAGTGTTGTTTTTTTCCATTCCAAAATATCACAAAGCTTTAATATCTTTCAGTGACGTCGCAACAACATTATAAACTACAGTTGTTAGTGAAAGCAAGAGAAATCACAACTACACACAGGCTAAGAGACACAATCCGATTCATCTAGTAGTAACTGCCAGATCACGGACTGGATACTTAACGACCGCAGGCTTCTGGCGACCCAGCCCTGCAACCTCTCACTTATCCATCACCTGTGTCTATAGAAGGATTGTGGTCTTGGCCCACATTTGTTATTAAGTGTAGGCGGAGTGTGGCGATTGCACACAAAATGTGGTTAATGTATGCCCTAAACAGAATCAATAGAGTTTATTCTTATATTTTTTCCCTAGCTCTGTGGTCAGATTTCTTGTTGTGTCTATTAATTCACTGCAGTTTGTGGATCGTTTATTGGATCGTTGAGTTCAGAAACAAAATCTAGTTGAGTGCTGATTATAACTGATTGAGATTTGGTTTGCTTTGCAGAATCAATGTTTACTTCATGGCTGCGGCCGGTGCGTGTTCACCTGGTTTGTCCAGCCATCCATGTTAGTTACAGTCTGTGCCCGTCACCCAGCCATGTCAGTTACAGTCTGTGCCCATCACCCAGCCATGTCAGTTACAGTCTGTGATCGTCACCCAGCCACGTCAGTTACAATCTGTGCCAGTCACCCAGCCACGTCAGTTACAGTCTGTGCCAGTCACCCAGACACGTCAGTTACAGTCTGTGCCCGTCACCCAGTCATGTCAGTTACAGTCTGTGCCCGTCACCCAGCCATGTCAGTTACAGTCTGTGCCCGTCACCCAGCCACGTCAGTTACAGATTATGCGCGTCACCCAGCCATAGCAGTTACAGTCTGTGCCCGTCACCCAGCCATGGCAATTACAGTCTGTGTCCGTCACCCAGCCATGTCAGTTACAGTCTGTGCCCGTCACCCAGCCATGTCAGTTACAGTCTGTGCCCGTCACCCACCCATGTCAGTTACAGTCTGTGCCCGTCACCCAGCCATGTCACTTACAGTCTGTGCCCGTCACCCATCCATGTCAGTTACAGTCTGTGCCCGTCACCCAGGCACGTCAGTTACAGTCTGTGCCCGTCACCCAGCCACGTCAGTTACAGTCTGTGCCCCCCGTCACCCAGCCACGCCAGTTACAGTCTGTGCCCATCACCCAGCCATGTCAGTTACAGTCTGTGCCCGTCACCCAGCCACGTCAGTTACAGTCTGTGCAAGTCACCCAGCCACGTCAGTTACAGTCTGTGCCAGTCACCCAGCCACGTCAGTTACAGTCTGTGCCAGTCACCCAGCCACGTCAGTTACAGTCTGTGATCGTCACCCAGTCATGTCAGTTACAGTCTGTGCCCGTCACCCAGCCATGTCAGTTACAGTCTGTGCCCGTCACCCAGCCATGTCAGTTACAGTCTGTGAGCGTCACCCAGCCATGTCAGTTACAGTCTGTGCGCGTCACCCAGCTATGTCAGTTACAGTCTGTGCCCGTCACCCAGCCATGTCAGTTACAGTCTGTGCCCGTCACCCAGCCACGTCAGTTACAGTCTGTGCGCGACACCCAGCCATGTCAGTTACAGTCTGTGCCCGTCACCCAGCTATGTCAGTTACAGTCTGTGCCCGTCACCCAGCCATGTCAGTTACAGTCTGTGCCCGTCACCCAGCCATGTCAGTTACAGTCTGTGCCCGTCACCCAGCCATAGCAGTTACAGTCTGTGCTGCCCGTCACCCAGCCATGTCATTTACAGTCTGTGCGCGACACCCAGCCATGTCAGTTACAGTCTGTGCATGTCACCCAGCCATGTCAGTTACAGTCTGTGCTGCCCGTCACCCAGCCATGTCATTTACAGTCTGTGCCCGTCACCCAGCCATGTCAGATACAGTCTGTGCCCGTCACCCAGTCATGTCAGTTACAGTCTGTGCCCGTCACCCAGCTATGTCAGTTACAGTCTGTGCCCGTCACCCAGCCATGTCAGTTACAGTCTGTGCCCGTCACCCAGCCATGTCAGTTACAGTCTATGCGCGTCACCCAGCCATGGCAGTTACAGTCTGTGCCCGTCACCCAGCCATGTCAGTTACAGTCTGTGCCCGTAACCCAGCCATGTCAGTTACAGTCTGTGCCCGTCACCCAGCCATGTCAGTTACAGTCTGTGCCCGTCACCCAGCCATGTCAGTTACAGTCTGTGCCCGTCACCCAGCCATGTCACTTACAGTCTGTGCCCGTCACCCAGCCATGTTACAGTCTGTGCCCATCACCCAGCCATGTCAGTTACAGTCTGTGCCCGTCACCCAGCCATGTCAGTTACAGTCTGTGCCCGTCACCCAGCCATGTTACAGTCTGTGCCCATCACCCAGCCATGTCAGTTACAGTCTGTGCCCGTCACCCAGCCATGTCAGTTACAGTCTGTGCCCGGAGGATGGTTGCTAGTCCTTGAGGGGGCCTTGTCCTTTCACTCTGCTGCTGGGTCCGCTCAGCCTTATGCCGTGTAGCTTTGCTTTCTGACTATCTGGGTTTTTTCCCAGACTGAATGAATGAATCAAGAACCGACACCCCTACCCCCAGAACAGTACCAATCGATATACTGACAGTACCAGTCGCTATACTGACAGTACCAGTCGCTATACTGACAGTACCAGTCGATATACTGACAGTACCAGTCGCTATACTGACAGTACCAGTCGCTATACTGACAGTACCAGTCGCTATACTGACAGTACCAGTCGATATGCTGACAGTACCAGTCGCTATACTGACAGAACCAGTCGATATACTGACAGAACCAGTCGATATACTGACAGTACCAGTCGCAATACTGACAGTACCAGTCGCTATACTGACAGTACCAGTCGCTATACTGACAGTACCAGTCGCTATACTGACAGTACCAGTCGCTATACTGACAGTACCAGTCGCTATACTGACAGTACCAGTCGCTTTACTGACAGTACCAGTCGCTATACTGACAGTACCAGTCGCTATACTGACAGTACCAGTCGCTATACTGACAGTACCAGTCGCTATACTGACAGTACCAGTCGCTATACTGACAGTACCAGTCGCTATACTGACAGTACCAGTCGGTTTACTGACAGTACCAGTCGATACACTGACAGTACCAGTCGATACACTGACAGTACCAGTCGCTATACTGACAGTACAAGTCGCTATACTGACAGTACCAGTCGATACACTGACAGTAACAGTTGGTATACTGACAGTACAAATCACTATACTGATAGTACCAGTCGCTATACTGACAGTTCCAGTCGATACACTGACAGTACCAGTCGATACACTGACAGTACCAGTCGATACACTGACAGTACCAGTCGATACACTGACAGTACCAGTCGATACACTGACAGTACCAGTCGATACACTGACAGTACCAGTCGATACACTGACAGTACCAGTCGCTATACTGACAGTACCAGTCGCTATACTGACAGTACCAGTCATATACTGACAGTACCGGTCGATATACTGACAGTACCAGTCGATATACTGATAGTACCAGTCATACACTGACAGTACCAGTCATACACTGACAGTACAAGTCATACACTGACAGTACCAGTCGATATACTAACAGTACTAGTCGACATTCTGACAGTACCAGTCGATATACTAACAGCACCAGTCGATATACTGACAGTACCAGTCGATATACTGACAGTACCAGTCGATATACTGACAGTACCAGTCGATATACTGACAGTACCAGTCGCTATATGACAGTACTAGTCGCTATACTGACAGTACCAGTCGCCTTACTGACAGTACCAGTCGCTATACTGACAGTACCAGTCGCTATACTGACAGTACCAGTAGCTATACTGACAGTACCAGTCGATATACTGACAGTACCAGTCGCTATACTGACAGTACCAGTCGCTATACTGACAGTACCAGTCGATATACTGACAGTACCAGTCGATATACTGACAGTACCAGTCGATATACTGACAGAACCAGTCGATATACTGACAGTACCAGTCGCTATACTGACAGTACCGGTCGGTATACTGACAGTACCAGTCGCTATACTGACAGTACCGGTCGCTATACTGACAGTACCGGTCGCTATACTGACAGTACCAGTCGATATACTGACAGTACCGGTCGCTATACTGACAGTACCAGTCGATATACTGACAGTGCCAGTCGCTATACTGACAGTACCAGTCGATATACTGACAGTACCAGTCGCTATACTGACAGTAATAGTCATACACTGACAGTACCAGTCATACACTGACAGTACAAGTCATAAACTGACAGTACCAGTCGATATACTAACAGTACCGGTCGCTATACTGACAGTACCAGTCGATATACTGACAGTACCGGTCGCTATACTGACAGTACCAGTCAATATACTGACAGTACCAGTCGCTATACTGACAGTACCAGTCGCTATACTGACAGTACCGGTCGCTATACTGACAGTACCAGTCAATATACTGACAGTACCAGTCGCTATACTGACAGTACCAGTCGCTATACTGACAGTACCGGTCGCTATACTGACAGTACCAGTCGATATACTGACAGTACCATTCAATATACTGACAGTACCGGTCGCTATACTGACAGTACCAGTCGCTATACTGACAGTACCGGTCGCTATACTGACAGTACCAGTCGATATACTGACAGTACCAGTCAATATACTGACAGTACCAGTCGCTATACTGACAGTACCAGTCAATATACTGACAGTACCAGTCGATATACTGACAGTACCAGTCGCTATACTGACAGTACCAGTCGCTATACTGACAGTACCAGTCAATATACTGACAGTACCAGTCCCTATACTGACAGTACCAGTTACAATTTGTTTAAAAGCCTTTCTATGTTTCTCAGTCATGGTTAAATAGTATACAGAACCTCTGCTCATGTGTGTGTGTGTGTGTGTGTGTGTGTGTGTGTGTGTTGTGTGCGCTGACATGTGTGTGTAGGCAGACACTATTTAGAGCTTGATTTCAGAAGGGCTAAACGGGAAAACTTAGTGACAAACGAGAAACTGCACAGGGAAAGAGATGGGGGAAGGAGTGGGTGGACTGGTCACAGAAAATCATGCCCTCTCCACATCCAGCGTCATATCGGTTGAGGGAATTACCAGTCAGAGCAATCAAAGGCGCTAATACCATCTGCAGGAAACAGGTTTGGATCCTTATGCTGTCTATGTGTGTCGGTGTCACGTACGGTGTAAGACAGCCAGATAACTTATGATACCGTGGATACCGTATGTTAGTGCGTCCTTTCCAAATCTAGTTTGTACAGACCTAGTTCACTCTTTACAATCGTGATATCAATGTGTCAATCAGAAGGTTGTACCACTTTCTCCCTCTTGCTCGCCTGACATGTCTACCCTCCTTCTAACCCGGATGGTTTCTACAAGAGAAGATATACGCCTTTAATCAGCCAGTTACTTCTATAAGTGCGCGTCAATATTCGCTGAACCAATGGTGATTGTAGATGTGCTGCTGGCAACATAACCACACACTGCCAAGTGTTATCGCAGACTGGGTCAGGTAATAGCTCTACCCTTGGTGCCCGTGGATACAACTCTGTCCACTTTCACCACATCTCTGATAAATTATTGATAATATTGATAGGGATGATGGAGACACAGACGATGGTGATACTGATGATGGTGATACTGGTGATGGTGATACTGATGATGGTGATACTGATGATGGTGATACTGATGATGGTGATACTGATGATGGTGATACTGATGATGGTGATACTGATGATGGTGACACTGATGATGGTGATACTGATGATGGTGATACTGATGATGGTGATACTGATGATGGTGACACTGATGATGGTGATACTGATGATGGTGATACTGATGATGGTGATTACTTGAATGAGGGTGTGCAGTGATAACTTGAATGATGGTGTACTTGAATGATGGTGTGCACTGGATACTTGAATGAGGGTGTGCAGTGATTACTTGAATGATGGTGTGCAGTGATGATGATGACTTGTGATGAGTGATAACTTGATGATGGTGACTGTGAGTGAACTTGAATGATGGTGTGCAGTGATGATAACTTGATTGATGGTGTGCAGTGATTACTTGAATGATGGTGTGCAGTGATTACTTGAATGAGGGTATGCGGTGATGATAACTTGAATGATGGTGTGCAGTGATTACTTGAATGATGGTGTGCACTGGGTACTTGAATGAGGGTGTGCAATGATGATAACTTGATTGATGGTGTGCAGTGATTACTTGATTACTTGATGATAATGAATGATGTGCAGTGATGATACTTGAATGATGGTGCAATGATGTACTTGAATGATGGTGTGCAGTGATACTTGAATGAGGTGTGCAATGATGATAACTTGAATGGGTGTGCAATGATGATAACTTGAATGATGGTGTGCAGTGATTACTTGAATGAGGGTGTGCAGTGATGATAACTTGAATGATGGTGTGCAGTGATTACTTGAATGAGGGTGTGCAATGATGATAACTTGAATGATGTGCAGTGATGATACTTGAATGAGGGTGTGCAGTGATTACTTGAATGATGGTGTGCAGTGATTACTTGAATGATGGTGTGCAGTGATTACTTGAATGATGGTGTGCAGTGGATACTTGAATGAGGGTGTGCAATGATGATACTTGAATGATGGTGTGCAGTGATTACTTGAATGAGGGTGTGCAGTGATGATAACTTGATTGATGGTGTGCAGTGATTACTGATGTGCAGTGATTACTTGAATGATGTGTGTGCATGATGAACTTGATGATGGTGTGCAGTGATGATACTTGAATGATGGTGCAGTGGTGTGATGTGATTGAATGTGTGGAGTGAGTGAACTTGAATGATGGTGTGCAGTGATGATAACTTGATTGATGGCATGATGATGACTTGAATGATGTGTGCAGTGATTACTTGAATGGTGTGCATGTGAGTGATGAACTTGAATGATTGTGTGGAGTGAGTGTACTTGAATGATGGTGTGCAGTGATGATAACTTGATTGATGGTGTGCAGTGATTACTTGAATGAGGGTGTGCAGTGATGATAACTTGAATGATGGTGTGCACTGGATACTTGAATGAGGGTGTGCAGTGATTACTTGAATGATGGTGTGCAGTGATTACTTGAATGAATGTGCATGCACTTGAATGATGGTGTGCATACTACTTATGATGGTGTGCATGTGATGATTACTTGATGATGGTGTGCAGTGCACTTGATTATGATGATGGTGTGCAGTGATGATAACTTGATTGGTGTGGTGTACAGATGACTTGCACTTGAATGATGTGTGCAGTGATTACTTGAATGGTGTGCAGTGGTACTTGAATGATGGTGTGCAATGTGATACTTGAAATGTGTGTGTGATGATACTTGAATGATGGTGTGCAGTGATTACTTGAATGATGTGTGATGATGATTACTACTTGAATGAGGGTGTGCAGTGATGATGATTGATGGTGTGCAGTGATTACTTGAATGATGGTGTGCACTGGGTACTTGAATGAGGGTGTGCAATGATGATAACTTGAATGATGGTGTGCACTGGATACTTGAATGAGGGTGTGCAGTGATTACTTGAATGATGGTGTGCAGTGATTACTTGAATGATGGTGTGCAGTGATTACTTGAATGAGGGTGTGCAGTGATGATACTTGAATGATGGTGTGCAGTGATGATGATTGATGGTGTGCAGTGATTACTTGAATGAGGGTGTGCGACACTGATGATGGTGATACTGATGATGGTGATACTGTAGATGGTGATATCATTGATGGCGATAATGACGATTGTGATAATAATAATGGCAATAATGATTACGGTGAAACAGATGATGGTCATATTATTGATGGTGATACTAATGATGGTGATATTAATTTTGGTGATACTGATGTTGGTGATATTGA
This sequence comes from Candidula unifasciata, assembly GCA_905116865.2. Classification (NCBI taxonomy): domain Eukaryota; kingdom Metazoa; phylum Mollusca; class Gastropoda; order Stylommatophora; family Geomitridae; genus Candidula; species Candidula unifasciata. Next base: position 57,310 of record CAJHNH020001842.1, read on the forward strand.
TGATAGTGATATTAATTATGGCAATACTGATGATGGTAATATTGGTGATGATGATGATGTTAAAGTTGACTTTGATACTGCTGATGGTGGTGATATTGATGACAAAGTTAAAGATGATAGTGATACTGATGGTGGCAGTGATAGTGAACACGTTGGTGATGATACTGATGACTTTAATAATGATGATGGTGATGATTATGCTATTGGTAATGATGATAGTGTACTTATGATAATGATGATCGTGATAGTGATTACGATGATAATGATTCTGAATGTGATACAGTGATAATGATGGTTGTCATTGTTATGATGATAATAATGATCATTGTGATAGTGGTGTGATACTGATAATGAAGATTGTAATATTGATTGTAATATTGCTGATTATGACACTCATGGCGATGATGATACTGATGATTAGATGATGGTGATACTGATGAGAGTGATACTAATGGCGGTGATACTGACGAAGGGGTGATAATGATGGTGATACTGATGATGATACTGATAACAGTGACAATGATGATGGTGATAATCAGGATGATGACGGTAATATTGATGAATTTAAAAATGATAATAATAATGATGATTATACTGATAATGGTGATACTAATGATGGTGATACTGATAATGGTGACAATAATAATGATGATTTTGATACTGATGATGATGGTGCTTTCGGTGATAACGTTAACAGTACACTTGATGATGGTTGTTCTAGTGATAGTTATCATGATACTGGTAGTCGTGGTGGCTGAGATATCATTTGCAGGTGAACTACTTACAATTATTACAAAACTATACAAATATCAGACTACCCCAAAGGAAAGTCACAACTGGTAGGTCAACTCTCACAAGCGAAGAAAATTCACACAATAAAACGGACACAGGCTGTTAACTAACACAGAATTGATACTCCTGCAAGATCTGACTTGATACTCCTGCAAGATCTGACCAAAACAGCACGAGATAGGTTTCCTGTGACAGCCACAGTCTTGTCTCTATGTATCCGGCTTTAGCCCAGGAAATATCACATCCTAGTGTTTGAAAAATGTAGGGCACGAAATACTGATAACTTAATATACAAAATTATAGGTTGGGTGGGGGGGGGGGGGGGGGGACAAAGACATTGTATTAGTGACTTGGGGTACAATAGAGAATATGGTAAATTTTATTGGGGTCATCTCTGATAACACAGACAGAATGACAGAAAAGCTTTCCTGGTGTGCTTCTTCAGGAGGTGTTGGTGGGAGGGGGGGGGGGGGCGCTAAGACATCATATCTTAGCATACCAACCAGTAGGTATGTTTATGACAGATAGAATTGGGTCACACGTAAATCCTGGGACACACGAATCCTTCTGCGGCAAAGTCTGAGGTATCGAGCTGTTCAATGTGCGGAGATCGTGTAAGTCTGAGGTATCGAGCCCAGTGCCAAGTCTGCGTCTTGTTGGTCGTGTGTACACTCATTTACAGAAATATACCGCGTCATCGCCTTGTGGGATGCCATTTTTCGTTATTGGAAGCCCAACTCTGGCCTTTGCCAGGGGCGCAATATAGACCGGCCATAAATATGGTCTAATATCTGAGCGCGGTTTCTGGGACCTCTCCACGTGTGATCCTCACATCTACCCATCTGGTAGCACTTTGTGTCATCGCGTGTCTATCGCTAGTGTGATGTCCTGGTGGGGTAAAAGAAGATAGATAGAAATAAGTTTCATCTGTCAAGCGCATGATGTGGCGTTTTTTGTCGGTGAGACCAGTGACACAGTGGCATGGTTGGCTTTGCATCCGAGTTTATCGGTTGGAGTTTCCATCTAGAAGTGTTAGAGACGAGCGTGGGAATTAGAGTTTCTGTCTGGAAATGTGGGAGACGGGCGTGGGAATTAGAGTTTCCATCTAGAAGTGTTTGAGACAGGCGTGGGAATTAGAGTTTCCATCTAGAAGTGTTAGAGACAGGCGTGGGAATTAGAGTTTCCATCTAGAAGTGTTTGAGACAGGCGTGGGAATTAGAGTTTCCATCTAGAAGTGTTAGAGACGGGCGTGGGAATTACAGTTTCCATCTAGAAGTGTTTGAGACAGGCGTGGGAATTAGAGTTTCCATCTAGAAGTGTTAGAGACGAGCGTGGGAATTAGAGTTTCCATCTAGAATCGTTAGAGACGGGCGTGAGAATTAGTGTTTCTGTCTGGAAATGTGGGAGACGGGCGTGGGAATTAGAGTTTCCATCTAGAAGTGTTAGAGACGAGCGTGGGAATTAGAGTTTCCATCTAGAAGTGTTAGAGACGAGCGTGGGAATTAGAGTTTCCATCTAGAAGTGTTTGAGACAGGCGTGGGAATTAGAGTTTCCATCTAGAAGTGTTAGAGACGAGCGTGGGAATTAGAGTTTCCATCTAGAAGTGTTAGAGACGAGCGTGGGAATTAGAGTTTCCATCTAGAAGTGTTAGAGACGAGCGTGGGAATTAGAGTTTCTGTCTGGAAATGTGGGAGACGGGCGTGGGAATTAGAGTTTCCATCTAGAAGTGTTTGAGACAGGCGTGGGAATTAGAGTTTCCATCTAGAAGTGTTAGAGACGAGCGTGGGAATTAGAGTTTCCATCTAGAAGTGTTTGAGACAGGCGTGGGAATTAGAGTTTCCATCTAGAAGTGTTAGAGACGGGCGTGGGAATTACAGTTTCCATCTAGAAGTGTTTGAGACAGGCGTGGGAATTAGAGTTTCCATCTAGAAGTGTTAGAGACGAGCGTGGGAATTAGAGTTTCCATCTAGAATCGTTAGAGACGGGCGTGAGAATTAGTGTTTCTGTCTGGAAATGTGGGAGACGGGCGTGGGAATTAGAGTTTCCATCTAGAAGTGTTAGAGACGAGCGTGGGAATTAGAGTTTCCATCTAGAAGTGTTAGAGACGAGCGTGGGAATTAGAGTTTCCATCTAGAAGTGTTTGAGACAGGCGTGGGAATTAGTGTTTCTGTCTGGAAATGTGGGAGACGGGCGTGGGAATTAGAGTTTCCATCTAGAAGTGTTAGAGACGAGCGTGGGAATTAGAGTTTCCATCTAGAAGTGTTAGAGACGAGCGTGGGAATTAGAGTTTATGTCCGGAAGTGTGAGAGACAAGCTTCTGTCAACAACAACAACTGCGTGGCTATGGGCTGCGTTCAGTTTTCCTAAATAATACCGGGAATCAAATGAGTCAAGTGCCAATAACAGCACAAGAGTAGAGCACCGTCAGCACAATTCATCAGAGACGGGGAGAAGCCAGACATACAGACAACACAAGACATCAGAGATGGGGAGAAGCCAGACATACAGACAACACAAGACATCAGAGATGGGGAGAAGCCAGACATACAGACAACACAAGACATCAGAGATGGGGAGAAGCCAGACATACAGACAACACAAGACATCAGAGATGGGGAGAAGCCAGACATACAGACAGGACAAGACATCAGAGATGGGGAAAAGCCAGACATACAGACAACACAAGACATCTGAGACGGGGAGAAGCCAGACATACAGACAGCACAAGACATCACCCGACGGGAAGAAGCCAGCTATAAAGACAGCACAGACAGCACAAGACATCAGAGACGGGGAGAAGCCAGACATACAGACAGGACAAGACATCAGAGACGAGGAGAAGCCAGACATACAGACAGCACAGACAGCACAACCATCAGCACATGACAGCGACGGGGAGAGGCCAGATATACAGACAGCACAACGATCAGCACAAGACATCAACCGACGGGGGGATGCCAGACATACAGACAGCACAAGACATCACCCGATGGGGAGAAGCCAGACATACAGACAGCAAAAGACATCACCCGACGGGGATAAGCCACACATACAGACAGCACAATACATCACCCGACGGAGAGAAGCCAGACATACAGACAGCACAACGATCAGCACAAGACATCACCCGACGGGGAGAAGCCAGACATACAGACAGCACACGACATCACCCGACGGGGAGATGCCAGACATACAGACAGCACAACGATCAGTACAAGACATCACCCGACGGGGAGAAGCCAGACATACAGACAGCACAAGACATCACCCGACGGAGAGAAGCCAGACATAGAGACAGCACAACGATCAGCACAAGACATCACCCGATGGGGAGAAGCCAGACATACAGACAGCACAAGACATCACCCGACGGGGAGAAGCCAGACATACAGACAGCACAAGACATCACCCGACGGGGAGAAGCCAGACATACAGACAGCACAAGACATCACCCGATGGGGAGAAGCCAGACATACAGACAGCACAAGACATTACCCGACGGGGAGAAGCCAGACATACAGACAGCACAAGACATCACCCGACGGGGAGAAGCCAGACATACAGACAGCACAACGATCAGCACAAGACATCACCCGACGGGGAGAAGCCAGACATACAGACAGCACAAGACATCACCCGACGGAGAGAAGCCAGACATACAGACAGCACAAGAGATCACCCGACGGAGAGAAGCCAGACATACAGACAGCACAAGACATATGAGACGGGGAGAAGCCAGACATACAGACAGAGCACAGGTCGGTGCTGATGTGGCACTCACCAAGCAAATACTCATGGTAATGATCTTTATCCTTCTGGTACTCGTGCAGGGTGTATGTCCGAGACAAACTGCTGTTTCGGGGATTAACTTCTGAGTACTTCTGTATACCATTGGAGGCACTTGATAAGTTTTCAGGTTGACTAGACTCTCTCAACGACGTTAACCTGTCGTTAGCAGTGTCTGACTGGAGACTGGCTGACTGGAGACTGGCTGACTGGAGACTGGCTGACTGGAGACTGGAAGAATTAGATGGCACAGCTGAAGGCAGCAGGGTGTTTCCTCTCACCTGAACTTCTTGGTTTTCTGTGCCATGACTTGTCTGAGACTTCGATCCGTCATTCATGACTCTATGCTTTCGCTTAGACCGAGGTTTAGAATCTGTCCTCATAGTTTTCTCATGGCTGTCGAAAGACTTTGCTTTAGGCACTGCTGTTTTTGAGTAAGTCTTCTTCCTGCGCATATCTGTAGACTTGAGTTTGCTATTTGCTGTTGTCTTCGGTGAAGGCACTTGTACACTGTTGCCGTCTGAGGGTGTCTGTGCAGCTCCAGACTGCGACAGCTGCCATGCTGCTGTTTCATTTTCGCTTGCCGAAGAAGTCTCTCGTGTCAGGCCTATAT
>CAJHNH020001842.1:65000-87500 GCA_905116865.2 Candidula unifasciata
GTGTCTGTCCCTGTATAACCGTGTGTCTGTCCCTGTATAACCGTGTGTCTGTCCCTGTATAACTGTGTAAGTGTCTGTCCCTGTATAATAACTGTCCCTGTATAACTGTGTCCCTGTATAACTGTGTCTGTCCCTGTATAACTGTGTGTCTGTCCCTGTATATGTAAAGTGTCTGTCCCTGTATAACTGTGTGTCCCTGTATAACTGTGTCTGTCCCTGTATAACTGTGTGTCTGTCCCTGTATAAATGTGTGTCTGTGTCTGTCCCTGTATAACTGTGTCTGTCCCTGTATGTGTGTCTGTCCCTGTATAACTGTGTGTGTCTGTCCCTGTATAAATGTGTGTCTGTCCCTGTATAACTGCGTCTGTCCCTGTATAACTGTGTCTGTCCCTGTATAACTGTGTGTCTGTCCCTGTATAACTGTGTGTCTGTCCCTGTATAACTGTGTAAGTGTCTGTCCCTGTATAACTGTGTCTGTCCCTGTATAACTGTGTCTGTCCCTGTATAACTGTGTCTGTCCCTGTATAACTGTGTCTGTCCCTGTATAACTGTGTGTCTGTCCCTGTATAACTGTGTGTGTCTGTCCCCTGTATAAACTGTGTCTGTGTAACTGTCTGTTCCCTGTATAACTGTGTCTGTCCCTGTATAACTGTGTGTCTGTCCCTGTATAACTGTGTGTCTGTCCCTGTATAACTGTGTGTCTGTCCCTGTATAACTGTGTCTGTCCCTGTATAACTGTGTGTCTGTCCCTGTATAACTGTGTGTCTGTCCCTGTATAACTGTGTGTCCCTGTATAACTGTGTGTCTGTCCCTGTATAACTGTGTAAGTGTCTGTCCCTGTATAACTGTGTCTGTCCCTGTATAACTGTGTGTCTGTCCCTGTATAACCGTGTGTCTGTCCCTGTATAACTGTGTAAGTGTCTGTCCCTGTATAACTGTGTCTGTCCCTGTATAACTGTGTCTGTCCCTGTATAACTGTGTCTGTCCCTGTATAACTGTGTGTCTGACCCTGTATAACTGTGTAAGTGTCTGTCCCTGTATAACTGTGTGTCTGTCCCTGTATAACTGTGTCTGTCCCTGTATAACTGTGTCTGTCCCTGTATAACTGTGTGTCTGTCCCTGTATAACTGTGTGTCTGTCCCTGTATAACTGTGTGTGTCTGTCCCTGTGTAACTGATGTGTGTCTGTCCCTGTAGAACTGTGTGTCTGTCCCTGTATAACTGTGTGTGTCTGTCCCTGTATAACTGTGTATAACTGTGTGTCTGTCCCTGTATAACTGTGTGTCTGTCCCTGTATAACTGTGTGTCTGTCCCTGTATAACTGTGTGTCTGTCCCTGTATAACTGTGTAAGTGTCTGTCCCTGTATAACTGTGTGTCTGTCCCTGTATAACTGTGTCTGTATCTGTGTAAGTCTGTCCCTGTATAACTGTGTGTCTGTCCCTGTATAAACTGTGTGTCTGTCCCTGTATAACTGTGTGTGTCCCTGTATAACTGTGTGTCTGTCCCTGTATAACTGTGTGTCTGTATCCCTGTATAACTGTGTGTGTCTGTCCCTGTATAACTGTGTGTCTGTCCCTGTATAACTGTGTGTGTCCCTGTATAACTGTGTGTCTGTCCCTGTATAACTGTGTGTCCTGTCCCTGTATAACTGTGTCTGTCCCTGTAACTGTGCCCTGTATAACTGTATACTGTGTGTCTGTCCCTGTATAACTGTGTCTGTCCCTGTATAACTGTGTCTGTCCCTGTATAACTGTGTCTGTCCCTGTATAACTGTGTGTCTGTCCCTGTATAACTGTGTGTCTGTCCCTGTATAACTGTGTCTGTCCCTGTATAACTGTGTCTGTCCCTGTATAACTGTGTGTCTGTCCCTGTATAACTGTGTGTCTGTCCCTGTATAACTGTGTGTCTGTCCCTGTATAACTGTGTGTCTGTCCCTGTATAACTGTGTAAGTGTCTGTCCCTGTATAACTTTGTGTCTGTCCCTGTATAACTGTGTAAGTGTCTGTCCCTGTATAACTTTGTGTCTGTCCCTGTATAACTTTGTGTCTGTCCCTGTATAACTGTGTAAGTGTCTGTCCCTGTATAACTGTGTGTCTGTCCCTGTATAACTTTGTGTCTGTCCCTGTATAACTGTGTGTCTGTCCCTGTATAACCGTGTGTCTGTGTATAACTGTGGTCTGTCCCTGTATAACTGTGTGTCTGTCCCTGTCCCTGTATAACTTTGTGTCTGTCCCTGTATAACTGTGTGTCTGTCCCTGTATAACCGTGTGTCTGTCCCTGTATAACTGTGTAAGTGTCTGTCCCTGTATAACTGTGTGTCTGTCCCTGTATAACTGTGTGTCTGTCCCTGTATAACTGTGTGTCTGTCCCTGTATAACTGTGTGTCTGTCCCTGTATAACTGTGTGTCTGTCCCTGTATAACTGTGTGTCTGTCCCTGTATAACTGTGTGTGTCCCTGTAACTGTGTCTGTCCCTGTATAAAACTGTGTAAGTGTGTCTGTCCCTGTATATGTCTGTCCCCTGTATAACTGTGTGTCTGTCCCTGTATAACTGTGTAAGTGTCTGTCCCTGTATAACTGTGTCTGTCCCTGTAACTGTGTCTGTCCCTGTATAACTGTGTGTCTGTCCCTGTATAACTGTGTGTCTGTCCCTGTATAACTGTGTGTCTGTCCCTGGTTGAGTCGTTTGCCTCGCACTCTAAAGGCCTTAAGTTTAATTCACCGCATCGTTCGGTTCAAGACTTGACATTTTTGCGGTGGTATCTAGGGATCGGTGCTAACACTATAGTTAGTGCTTTGTGCGACACTTGTCTTTAAGAGTCATGTAAACAATAGGCGAGTCATGTGGAGTCAAACCCGGTCATAAATGAAGTCGCTTCTCCCGGAAGTGAATGTTAAACTTTATCTAGAGCACAGTATTGTCGAATCTGAAAACAAATACAGGAACAAAAGGTTTCACAGAGACTAACAATAAATGCCCGATCTACGATTGCAGCGGGGAGATAACCATTCTGAGAATTCCACAAGCTGTTTCACATTTCTGTTTCTAGGTGACTTTGCCGAGCCTCTAAAATTATCTCACCTGTTAAAGACTTGTCGAAAGGTTCGGGTGTATTAATGTCCCTCTTCTGGCTTGCTTTTTGTGCAGCCGTACGCCCGGTCAGATAGATCTCTTGAGATTGAAACGCAGAAGTTGACTAGAGATAGATTTATGGACATTTAGACAGAAAGGCGGTCACAGCGACTGACGGACAGACAGACATACAGATTCATAGATAAAACAGAGGCATGTTACTAAGAGTAGATGACTGGGAAAGGGGGAGTGGCTGGGTAGACAGACAACTAGACAGACTAATGATTTTATACAATGTGGTGTGCAAACGACTGTAGTGACGTGAGTTGAACCGCTAGACCCACCACCACCTAGGTCGCGTTTTAATCACTGAAGCACAGACGACAAATGTCCAATAATTGGAGCAGATCAATTAGTGAGTGGCAGGCTGAAGTGTTGGACAAACATGGAGACGGGCCACGACTGATTGCCTGACTCGAGGTTTCAATATTTGATCATTCATTCAGTAGCATGTCCCTCGCGGAACCTCGCTGCCATAACAACCCTCCGGAAAACTTTCCTATCCTGAGCAAGATGTCCTGCGTCTGATACACCCATCTGGAGATCATCTGCCACATCCTGCACCCATCTTCTCCTTGGCCTTCCTCTTCCTCTCTTCCCAGGCATATACCCCTCCATTATTGTTCTCTCTAGACTTCCATGACGTTTCAAGTGACCAAAATATTTCAATTTTCTTTGTTTTATTGTCTTTACTAGCCAACCATCTTCAATATTCAGCTCTTGAAGTATGGATGCATTTGTTCTTTTCTTTACCCAAGATATTCTTAGAACCTGTCTGTAACATTTAATATTTGATCAACAGGAGTAAAACGTCGAGTTGACTTAGATGGAGACAGGCCACGACTGATTGCCTGACTCGAGGTTTGAATATTTGATCAACCGGAGTAAAACGTCGAGTTGACTTAGACGGAGACAGGCCACGGCTGATTGCCTGACTTAAAGTTTACATTTTTGAACAAAAGAAGTAAAACGTCAAGTTAGCCTAGACGGAGACAGGCCACGACTGACTGCCGGACTCGAGGTTTGAATGTTTGATCAACATAAGTAAAACATCAAGTTAGCCTACACGGAGACAGGCCACAACTGACTGCCGGACTCGAGGTTTGAATGTTTGATCAACATAAGTGAAACGTCAAGTTAGCCTAGACGGAGACAGGTCACCACTGATTGTCTGACTCGAGGTTTGAATGTTTAATCAACAGAAGTGAAACGTCAAGTTAGCCTAGATGGAGACAGGCCACGACTGACTGCACGACTCGAGGACCCAATGTCTGACCAGCAGAGGTCCCCAGTGGTAACCAACCTGCAGAATTTAGACATTCATTACCATCTGGTGCCCTGTTGATAAGTCAGAGGGAAGGCTGGCTCGACACCAGATACGATCACCAGGGTCGAGATCATGTCTGTGCTTCTTGACCACCTTATTCCAGGAAGTCATAAACTGTTCCAGGTCCCAGTGTGTCTGCTGTATAACTGTCTTCCTTGTTCTGTCCTCACTGTGTCTAACCATAGTCAGAGTCCCCTAGTCAATGTGTTACCACACTTTTAGCCCTAGTCAATGTGCTCCCACATAACTTTTAGCCCCTAGTCAATGTGTGTTACTACACTCAGAGCCCCTAGTATAAAGTGTTACTACACTCAGAGCCCCTAGGCAAGTGTATGTTACTACACTCAGAGCCCCTATAGTCAAAGTGTTACTACACTCAGAGCCCCTAGTCAATGTGTTACTACACTCAAGAGCCCCTAGTATAATGTGTTACTACACTCAGAGCCCCTAGTCAATGTGTTACTACACTCAGAGCCCCTAGTCAATGTGTGGTACTACACTCAGAGCCCCTAGTCCCTGTGTTACTACACTCAGAGCCCCTGTATAATGTGTTACTACACTCAGAGCCCTAGTCAATGTGTTACTAACTGTGTCAGTCCCCCTAGTCAACTGTGTCTTACTACACTCAGAGCCCCTAGTCAATGTCTTTCCCTATAACTCAGAGCCCCTAGTCAATGTGTTACTGTACTACACTCAGAAGCCCCTAGTCAACTGTGTTACTACACCTCAGAGCCCCCTAGTATAATGTGTTACTATAACTCAGAGCCCTAGTCAATGTGTTACTACACTCAGAGCCCCTAGTCAATGTGTTACTATACACTGTGAGCCCCTAGTCAATGTGTTACCACGCTCAGAGCCCCTAGTCCAAAGTGTTACTACACTTAGAGCTGCCTAGTCAATGTGTTTACTACACTCAGAGTCCCTAGTCAATGTGTTACTACACTCAGAACCCCTAGTCAATGTGTGTACTACACACAGAGCCCCTAGTCAATGTGTTACTACACTGTAGAACCCCTAGTCAATGTGTGTACTACACTGTGTCAGAGCCCCTAGTCAATGTGTCTTACTACACTCAGTCTGCACCTAGGCAATGTGTTACCCACTGGCTCAGAGCCCCTAGGCAATGTGTGTACCACGCTCAGAGCCCTAGTCAATGTGTTACCATGCTCAGAGTCCCCTAGTCAATGTGTTACCACGCTCAGAGCCCCTAGTCAATGTGTTGTCCCATGCTCAGAGCCCCTAGTATAATGTGTTGTCCCTGTATAACAGAGCCCCTAGGCAATGTGTTACCATGCTCAGAGCCCCTAGGCAATGTGTTACCATGCTCAGAGCCCCTAGGCAATGTGTTACTACACTCAGAGCCCTTAGGCAATGTGTTACCACGCTCAGAGCCCCTAGGCAATGTGTTACCATGCTCAGAGCCCCTAGGCAATGTGTTACCATGCTCAGAGCCCCTAGTCAATGTGTTACCATGCTCAGAGCCCCTAGTCAATGTGTTACCATGCTCAGAGCCCCTAGGCAATGTGTTACTACACACAGAGCCCCTAGGCAATGTGTTACTACACTCAGAGCTCCTAGGCAATATATTACTACACTCAGAGCCCCTAGGCAATGTGTTACTACACTCAGAGCCCCTAGGCAATATGTTACTACACTTAGAGCCCCTAGGCAATGTGTTACTACACTCAGAACCCCTAGTCAATGTGTTACTACACTCAGAGCCCCTAGGCAATATGTTACTACACTCAGAACCCCTAGTCAATGTGTTACTACACTCAGAGCCCCTAGTCAATGTGTTACTACACTTAGAGCCCCTAGTCAATGTGTTACTACACAGAGAACCCCTAGTCAAAGTGTTACTACACTTAGAGCCCCGAGTCAATATGTTACTACACTCAGAGCCCCTAGGCAATGTGTTACTACACACAGAGCCCCTAGTCAATATGTTACTACACACAGAGCCCCTAGTCAATGTGTTACTACACTCAGAGCCCCTAGGCAATATGTTACTACACTTAGAGCCCCTAGGCAATGTGTTACTACACACAGAGCCCCTAGGCAATATGTTACTACACTCAGAACCCCTAGTCAATGTGTTACTACACTCAGAGCCCCTAGTCAATGTGTTACTACACTTAGAGCCCCTAGTCAATGTGTTACTACACACAGAACCCCTAGTCAAAGTGTTACTACACTTAGAGCCCCTAGTCAATATGTTACTACACTCAGAACCTGTAGTCAACTGTGTTACTACACAAAGAGCCCCTAGTCAATGTGTTACTACACTCAGAGCCCCTAGGCAACTGTGTGTGTCCCTACACACCGAGCCCCTAGTCAATATGTTACTACACACAGAGCCCCTAGTCAATATGTTACTACACTCAGAACCCCTAGTCAATATGTTACTACACACAGAGCCCCTAGTCAATGTGTTACTACACTCAGAACCCCTAGTCAATGTGTTACTACACTCAGAGCACCTAGGCAATATGTTACTACACTCAGAACCCCTAGTCAATGTGTTACTACACTCAGAACCCCTAGTCAATATGTTACTACACTTAGAGCCCCTAGTCAATATGTTACTACACTCAGAACCCCTAGTCAATATGTTACTACACAAAGAGCCCCTAGTCAATGTGTTACTACACTCAGAGCCCCTAGGCAATGTGTTACTACACACCGAGCCCCTAGTCAATATGTTACTACACACAGAGCCCCTAGTCAATATGTTACTACACTCAGAACCCCTAGTCAATATGTTACTACACACAGAGCCCCTAGTCAATGTGTTACTACACTCAGAACCCCTAGTCAATGTGTTACTACACTCAGAGCACCTAGGCAATATGTTACTACACTCAGAGCCCCTAGTCAATGTGTTACTACACTTAGAGCCCCTAGTCAATGTGTTACCATGCTCAGAGCCCCTAGTCAATGTGCTACTACACTCAGAGCCCCTAGGCAATGTGTTACTACACTCAGAGCCCCTAGGCAATGTGTTACTACACTCAGAACCCCTAGTCAATGTGTTACTACACTCAGAGCCCCTAGGCAATGTGTTACTACACTCAGAACCCCTAGTCAATGTGTTACTACACTCAGAGCCCCTAGTCAAAGTGTTACTACACTCAGAACCCCTAGGCAATGTGTTACTACACTCAGAGCCCCTAGTCAAAGTGTTACTACACTCAGAGCCCCTAGTCAATGTGCTACTACACACAGAGCCCCTAGTCAATGTGCTACTACACACAGAGCCCCTAGTCAATGTGTTACTACACTCAGAACCCCTAGTCAATGTGTTACTACACTCAGAGCCCCTAGGCAATGTGTTACTACACTCAGAGCCCCTAGGCAATGTGCTACTACACTCAGAGCACCTAGGCAATGTGTTACTACACTCAGAGCACCTAGGCAATGTGCTACTACACTCAGAGCCCCTAGGCAATGTGTTACTACACTCAGAGCCCCTAGTCAATGTGCTACCACACTTCCAGTCCCTAGTCAATGTGTTACCACACTCCCAGCCCCTAGTCAATGTGCTACCGCCACCCCCCCCCCAGTCCCTAGTGATTGTGCTACCACACTCTCAGCCCCTAGTCAATGTGCTACCACACTCCCAGCCCATAGTCAATGTGCTACCACACTCCCAGGCCCAAGTCAATGTGCTACCACAATCCCAGCCCCTAGCCAATGTGCTACCACACGCCCAGCCCCTAGTCAATGTGTTACCACACTCCCAGCCCTTAGTCAATGTGTTACGCCTCCCCCCCCAGTCCCTAGTGATTGTGCTACCACACTCCCAGCCCTTAGTCAATGTGTTACCACACTCCCAGCCCCTAGTCAATGTGCTACCACACTCCCAGCCTCTAGTCAATGTGTTACCACACTCCCAGTCTCTAGTCAATGTGCTACCACACTCCTAGCCCCTAGTGATTGTGCTGCCACACTCCCAGTCCTTAGTGATTGTGCTGCCACACTCCCAGTCCTTAGTGATTGTGCTGCAACACTCCTAGCCCATAGTGATTGTGCTGCAACGCTCCCAGCCCCTAGTGATTGTGCTGCCACACTCCCAGTCCTTAGTCAATGTGCTACCACACTCCTAGGCCCTAGGCAATGTGCTACCACACTTTAAGCCCCTAGTCAATGTATTACTACACTCAGAGCCCCTAGGCAATGTGTTACTACGCTCAGAGCCCCTAGTCAATGTGTCACCACACTCCCAGCCCCTAGTTAATGTGTTACCACACTCCCAGGCCCAAGTCAATGTGCTACCACACTCCCAGTCCCTAGCTAATGTGCTACCACACTCCCAGCCCCTAGTCAATGTGTTACCCGCCCCCCCCCCCCCAGTCCCTAGTGATTGTGCTACTACACTCCCAGCCCTTAGTCAATGTGTTACCACGCTCCCAGCCCCTAGTCAATGTGCTACCACACTCCCAGCCCCTAGCCAATGTGCTACCACACTCCCAGCTCCTAGTCAATGTGCTCCCACAATCCTAGCCCCTAGTGATTGTGCTGCCACACTCCCAGTCCTTAGTGATTGTGCTGCCACACTCCCAGTCCTTAGTGATTGTGCTGCAACACTCCTAGCCCGTAGTTATCGTGCTGCAACACTCCCAGCCCCTAGTGATTGTGCTGCCACACTCCCAGTCCTTAGTCAATGTGCTACCACACTCCTAGGCCCTAGTCAATGTGCTACCACACTCCCAGCACCTATACTACCATGCGATGTTAGGTGCCCAAATAGTTTCCACGCGTGTCTAAAATAACTAGTGGCCACTGCCAACACAGACAATGACACTACCTGCTAGAAGACAAGTGTCTCCGAGACAAGCAATGACACTACCTGCTAGAAGACAAGTGTCTCCGAGACAAGCAATGACACTACTTGCTAGAAGACAAGTGTCTCCGAGACAAGAAATGACACTACCTGCTAGAAGACAAGTGTCTCTGAGACAACCAATGACACTACCTGCTAGAAGACAAGTGTCTCCGAGACAGACAATGACACTACCTGCTAGAAGACAAGTGTCTCCGAGACAAGCAATGACACTACCTGCTAGAAGACAAGTGTCTCCGAGACAGACAATGACACTACCTGCTAGAAGACAAGTGTCTCCGAGACAAGCAATGACACTACCTGCTAGCAGACAAGTGTCCAGAATTATGCAAGCGGTGTGTCCTGACAGCTACAGGAATGCTACAGCGATCTAGACCAGCGTTTCTCAAACTTTGTTCCCTGCGGCACCTAGTTTGAGAACCTATGACCTGGACAACTGACTACACAAATATACACACTGACAGACGGGGACACGGTGGGGAGCATTAGTCCAGGAAGATAACCCCAAATAAAGTACACACACTCAGTTGCCAAGGGAGATAGCCACATCAATAATATGCAATAGCCGTCAAATGTGTTAGCGAACTGTAAGACAAGGAGAAATGGCAACGGAAAGGAGGTCAAAGGATTTATTCAAGTGAGTCAACAATTATCCGTCAGATGGATCAGGGACAGGTGACTCAGCAACAATCACAGTCAGATTGGTCAGGGACTTAACTGACAGCAACAGTCACAGTCAGATTGGTCAGGGACTTAACTGACAGCAACAGTCACAGTCAGATTGGTCAGGGACTTAACTGACAGCAACAGTCACAGTCAGATTGGTCAGGGACTTAACTGACAGCAACAGTCACAGTCAGATGGCGAATTATTATTGAATAGTCATATAACTAGTCATTTCCTTGTGGGATGCAATTTTTCGTTATTTTGAAACTCCACTCTGGCTCTTGCCACGGTCCGCAATATAGCCCGGCCATAAATATGGTCTAATGGTTGGACTCGATTTCTGGGACCTCTCCTCGGGTGATCCTTATACACATGGTGCCACTTTGTGTCATCGGGTGTTTATCGCTTGTTTGATTTCCTGGTGGGGTAAAATGAACTACTACTACAACCACAGCCAGATGGGTAAAGCACTCAAGTGACTCATCAACAATCACAGCCAGATGGGTAAAGGACTCAAGTGACTCATCAACAATCACAGTCAGATGGGTAAAGGACTCAAGTGACTCATCAACAATTACAGTCAGATGGGTAAAGGACTCAAGTGACTCATCAACAATTACAGTCAGATGGGTAAAGGACTCAAGTGACTCATCAACAATCACAGTCAGATGGGTAAAGGACTCAAGTGACTCATCAACAATCACAGTCAGATGGGTAAAGGACTCAAGTGACTCATCAACAATCACAGTCAGATGGGTAAAGGACTCAAGTGACTCATCAACAATCACAGTCAGATGGGTAAAGGACTCAAGTGACTCATCAACAATCACAGTCAGATGGGTAAAGGACTCAAATGACTCATCAACAATCACAGTCAGATGGATCAGGAACACAAATGACTCATCAACAATCACAGTCAGATGGATAAGGGAGTCAAATGACTCAGTAACAATCACAGTCATATGGATCAGGGACACAAATAACTCAGAAACAATCACAGTCATATGGATCAGAGGCGCAGGTGACTCAGTAACAATCACAGTCAGATGGATCAGGGGCGCAGGTGACTCAGTAACAATCACAGTCATATGGATCAGAGGCGCAGGTGGCTCAGTAACAATCACAGTCAGATGGATCAGGGGCGCAGGTGACTCAGTAACAATCACAGTCATATGGATCAGAGGCGCAGGTGGCTCAGTAACAATCACAGTCAGATGGATGAGGGACACAAATGACTCAGTAATAATCAGTCAGATGGATCAGGGGACACAAATGACTCAGCAACAATCACAGTCAGATGGATCAGGCACAAAGGTGACTCAGCAACAATCACAGTCAGATGGATCAGGGACACAAATAACTCAGCAACAATCACAGTCAGATGGATCAGGCACAACGGTGACTCAGCAACAAGAACAGTCAGATGGATCAGGGACACAAATGACTCAGCAACAATCACAGTCAGATGGGTGAGGCAAAAAGGTGACTCAGCAACAATCACAGTCAGATGGATCAGGCACAACGGTGACTCAGCAACAAGAACAGTCAGATGGATCAGGGACACAAATGACTCAGCAACAATCACAGTCAGATGGGTCAGGCACAAAGGTGACTCAGCAACAATCACAGTCAGATGGGTCAGGCACAAAGGTGACTCAGCAACAATCACATCACAGTCAGATGGGTCAGGCACAAAGGTGACTCAGCAAAAAGGTGGAACAATCACAGTCAGATGGGTCAGGCAAAAAGGTGACTCAGCAACAATCACAGTCAGATGGGTCAGGCACAAAGGTGACTCAGCAACAATCACAGTCAGATGGGTCAGGCACAAAGGTGACTCAGCAACAATCACAGTCAGATGGGTCAGGCACAAGGTGACTCAGCAGACAATCACAGCTCACATGGAAGTTTTTCTAGACAAAACACCCAACAACGTCCTAGATGAAAGGACACAAAGCTAACTATGGAAGTTTTCTAGACAAAACACTCACCAACCAACGTCGTAGATGAAAGATGACACAAAGCTAACTATGGAAGTTTTCTAGACAAAACACTCAACAACGTCCTAGATGAAAGATGACACAAAGCTAACTATGGAAGTTTTCTAGACAAAAAACACTCAACAAAACGTCCTAGATGACAAGATGATGACACAAAGCTAACTATGGAAGTTTTCTAGACAAAACAGCTCAACAACGTCCTAGATGAAAGATGACACCCAAAGCTAACTATGGAAGTTTTCTAGACAAAACACTCAACAAACGTCCTAGATGAAAGATGACACCAAAGCTAACTATGGAAGTTTTTAGACAAAACACTCCAACAACGTCCTAGATGAAAGATGACACAAAGCTAACTATGGAAGTTTTCTAGACAAAACACTAGATGAAAGATGACACAACAACTATGGAAGTAGACAAAACCTAGTCCTATGAAAGATGACACCAAAGCTAACTATGGAAGTTTTCTAGACAAAACACTCAACAACGTCCTAGATGAAAGATGACACAAAGCTAACTATGAATTTTTCTAGAAACAACAACGTCTAGAACAGACGACACTAAGCTGAACTATGGAAGTTTCTAGAAAACACTCAAAACGTCCTAGACTGACACAAAGCTAACTATGGTTTTCTAGACAAAACACACTCAACAACGTCCTAGATGAAAGATGACACAAAGCTAACTATGGAAGTTTTCTAGACAAAACACTCCAACAACGTCCTAGATGAAAGATGAACTATGGGAAGTTTTCTAGACAAAAACACTCAACAACGTCCTAGATGAAAGATGACACAAAGCTAACTATGGAAGTTTTCTAGACAAAACACTCAACAACGTCCTAGATGAAAGATGACACAAAGCTAACTATGGGAAGTTTTCTAGACAAAACACTCAACAACGTCCTAGATGAAAGATGACACAAAGCTAACTATGGAAGTTTTCTAGACAAAACACTCAACAACGTCCTAGATGAAAGATGACACAAAGCTAACTATGGAAGTTTTCTAGACAAAACACTCAACAACGTCCTAGATGAAAGATGACACAAAGCTAACTATGGAAGTTTTTCTAGACAAAACACTCAACAACGTCCTAGATGAAAGATGACACAAAGCTAACTATGGAAGTTTTCTAGACAAAACACTCAACAACGTCCTAGATGAAAGATGACACAAAGCTAACTATGGAAGTTTTTCTAGACAAAACACTCAACAACGTCCTAAAGATGACACAAAGCTAACTATGGAAGTTTTCTAGACAAAACACTCAACAAACGTCCTAGATGAAAGATGACACAAAGCTACTATGGAAGTTTTCTAGACAAAAAACACTCAACAACGTCCTAGATGACAAAACACTCAAAGATGACACAAAGCTAACTATGGAAGTTTTCTAGACAAAACACTCAACAACGTCCTAGATGAAAGATGACACAAAGCTAACTATGGAAGTTTTCTAGACAAAACACTCAACAACGTCCTAGATGAAAGTAACCTAGACAACAAAACACTCAAACAACGTCCTAGATGAAAGATGACACAAAGCTAACTATGGAAGTTTTCTAGACAAAAACACTCAACAACGTCTAGATGAAAGATGACACAAAGCTAACTATGGAAGTTTTCTAGACAAAACACTCAACAACGTCCTAGATGAAAGATGACACAAAGCTAACTATGGAAGTTTTTTCAACAACGTCCTAGATGAAAGATGACACAAAGCTAACTATGGAACTAGACAACACTCAACAACGTCCTAGATGACACAAAAAGATAGACAAAACACAAAGCTAACTACTGGAAGTTTTTTCAACAACGTCTGAAAGATGACACAAAGCTAACTAAGTTTCTAGACAAAAAAACACTCAACAACGTCCTAGATGAAAGATGACACAAAGCTAACTATGGAAGTTTTCTAGACAAAACACTCAACAACGTCCTAGATGAAAGATGACACAAAGCTAACTATGGAAGTTTTCTAGACAAAACACTCAACAACGTCCTAGATGAAAGATGACACAAAGCTAACTATGGAAGTTTTCTAGACAAAAACACTCAACAACGTCCTAGATGAAAGATGACACAAAGCTAACTATGGAAGTTTTCTAGACAAAACACTCAACAACGTCCTAGATGAAAGATGACACAAAGCTAACTATGGAAGTTTTCTAGACAAAACACCCAACAACGTCCTAGATGAAAGATGACACAAAGCTAACTATGGAAGTTTTCTAGACAAAACACTCAACAACGTCCTAGATGAAAGATGACACAAAGCTAACTATGGAAGTTTTCTAGACAAATGACACAAACACTCAAACAACGTCCTAGATGAAAGATGACACAAAGCTAACTATGGAAGTTTTCCTAGACAAAACTAACTCAAAACACAACACGTCCTAGATGAAAGATGAACTATGGAAGTTTTCTAGACAAAACACAACAACGCTAGATGAAAGATGACACAAAGCTAACTATGGAAGTTTTCTAGACAAAAACACTCAACAACGTCCTAGATGAAAGATGACACAAAGCTAACTATGGAAGTTTTCTAGACAAAACACTCAACAACGTCCTAGATGAAAGATGACACAAAGCTAACTATGGAAGTTTTCTAGACAAAACACTCAACAACGTCCTAGATGAAAGATGACACAAAGCTAACTATGGAAGTTTTCTAGACAAAACACTCAACAACGTCCTAGATGAAAGATGACACAAAGCTAACTATGGAAGTTTTTTCTAGACAAAACACTCAACAACGTCCTAGATGAAAGATGACACAAAGCTAACTATGGAAGATGACAAAACACAAAAGCTAACTATGGAAGTTTTCTAGACAAAACACTCAACAACGTCCTAGATGAAAGATGACACAAAGCTAACTATGGAAGTTTTCTAGACAAAACAAACACTCAACAACGTCCTAGATGAAAGATGACACAAAGCTAACTATGGAAGTTTTCTAGACAAAACACTCAACAACGTCCTAGATGAAAGATGACACAAAGCTAACTATGGAAGTTTTCCTAGATGAAGATGACACAAAGCTAACTATGGAACTAGACAAAACAACAACAACGTCCTAGATGAAAGATGACACAAAGCTAACTATGGAAGTTTTCTAGACAAAAAACACTCAACAACGTCCTAGATGAAAGATGACACAAAGCTAACTATGGAAGTTTTCTAGACAAAACACTCAACAACGTCCTAGATGAAAGATGACACAAAGCTAACTATGGAAGTTTTCTAGACAAAACACTCAACAACGTCCTAGATGAAAGATGACACAAAGCTAACTATGGAAGTTTTCTAGACAAAACACTCAACAACGTCCTAGATGAAAGATGACACAAAGCTAACTATGGAAGTTTTCTAGACAAAACACTCAACAACGTCCTAGATCAAAGATGACACAAAGCTAACTATGGAAGTTTTCTAGACAAAACACTCAACAACGTCCTAGATGAAAGATGACACAAAGCTAACTATGGAAGTTTTCTAGACAAAACACTCAACAACGTCCTAGATGAAAGATGACACAAAGCTAACTATGGAAGTTTTCTAGACAAAACACTCAACAACGTCCCTAGATGAAAGATGACACAAAGCTAACTATGGAAGTTTTCTAGACAAAACACTCAACAACGTCCTAGATGAAACAGATGCACACAAAGCTAACTATGGAGTTTTCTAGACACAAAGCTAAACTATGAAAGATGAGTTTTCTAGACAAACACTCACAACGTCTAGATGAAAGATGACACAAAACTATGGAACTAGACAAAACAACAACGTCCTAGATGAAAGATGACACAAAGCTAACTATGGAAGTTTTCTAGACAAAACACTCAACAACGTCCTAGATGAAAGCTAACTATGGTAAGTTTTCACAAAGCTCAAACTGAAAGATGACACAAAGGAAGTTTTCTAGACAAAACACTCAACAACGTCCTAGATGAAAGATGACACAAAGCTAACTATGGAAGTTTTCTAGACAAAAACAAACACTCAACAACGTTTCCTAGACAAAAACATGACAAGATGACACAAAGCTAACTATGGAAGTTTTCTAGACAAAACAACCTCCAACAACGTCCTAGAATGAAAGATGACACAAAGCTAACTATGGAAGTTTTCTAGACAAAAACACTCAACAACGTCCTAGATGAAAGATGACACAAAGCTAACTATGGAAGTTTTCTAGACAAAACACTCAACAACGTCCTAGATGAAAGATGACACAAAGCTAACTATGGAAGTTTTCTAGACAAAACACTGACACAAACAACGTCCTAGATGAAAGATGACACAAAGCTAACTATGGAAGTTTTCTAGACAAAACACTCAACAACGTCCTAGATGAAAGATGACACAAAGCTAACTATGGAAGTTTTCTAGACAAAACACTCAACAACGTCCTAGATGAAAGATGACACAAAGCTAACTATGGAAGTTTTCTAGACAAAACACTCAACAACGTCCTAGATGAAAGATGACACAAAGCTAACTATGGAAGTTTTCTAGACAAAACACTCAACAACGTCCTAGATGAAAGATGACACAAAGCTAACTATGGAAGTTTTCTAGACAAAACACTCAACAACGTCCTAGATTAGATTGAACAAAGCTAAACAATGGAAGTTCTAGACAAAACACTCAACAACTATGAAAGATGACACAAGCTAACCTATGGAAGTTTCTAGACAAAACACTCAACAACGTCCTAGATGCTAAAGATGACACACTCAACAAGCTAACTATGGAAGTTTTCTAGACAAAAACACTCAACAAACGTCCTAGATGAAAGATGACACAAAGCTAACTATGGAAGTTTTCTAGACTATGGAAAAAAACACTCAACAACGTCCTAGATGAAAGATGACACAAAGCTAACTATGGAAGTTTTCTAGACAAAAAACACTCAACAAACAACGTCCTAGATGAAAGATGACACAAAGCAAACTATGGAAGTTTTCTAGACAAAACACTCAAGGAAAACAGACTGAAGTTTGTTAAAGACCGCCATCAATTTGTCAAAGAAACTCCCGTACGATGGTTGAGAAAAGGAGAGATGGGAGGAGGATGAGGAGGAAGAGGAGGAGAGTAATAGTAGCAGCAGTTGTAGAGTGAGTAAGAGAGAGAAAGTCGGGTATAATAAATGAGAGAGAAAGAGACACACAGAGACAGAGAGAGAAAGTCGGGTATAATGGATGAGAGAGAGAGAGAGACACAGAGACAGAGAGAGAAAGGGAGAGAGAGAGAGAGAGACACGGAGACAGAGAGAGAAAGTCGGTTATAATGGATGAGAGAGAGACACAGAGACAGAGAGAGAAAGTCGGGTATAATGGATGAGAGAGAGAGACACACAGAGACAGAGAGAGAAAGGGAGAGACACAGAGACAGAGAGAGAAAGGGAGAGAGAGAGACACACAGAGACAGAGAGAGAAAGGGAGAGAGAGAGACACAGAGACAGAGAGAGAAAGGGAGAGAGAGAGAGACACAGAGACAGAGAGAGAAAGGGAGAGAGAGAGAGACACAGAGACAGAGAGAGAAAGGGAGAGAGAGAGAGCTTATGACAGAATGCGCAGGAAGAAGCAAGAAAGAGAAGATTCCAGAGAGGGGGTAGGGCGATTTTGAGAGACACAATGTACGACAGAGTAGGTAAGAGACAGAGACAGAGAGAGAGAGAGAGATAGAGAGAGAGAGACACACACAATGTACGACAGAGTAGGTAAGAGACAGAGAGAGAGAGACACAATGTACGACAGAGTAGGTAAGAGACAGAGAGAGAGAGAGAGAGAGACACACACACAATGTACGACAGAGTAGGTAAGAGACAGACAGAGAGAGAAAGAGAGAGAGAGAGAGGGAGAGAGAGAGAGAGAATTACGACAGAGTAGGTAAGAGACAGAACGAACGAACGAACGAACTTTATTTTCAAAGGGTTACAGAGAGAGAGAGAGAGAGAGAGAGAGAGAGAGAGAGAGGGAGAGAGGGGGAGAGAGAGAGAATGGAGAGAGAGGAGAGAGAGAGAAGAGAGAGAGAGGAGAGAGAGAGAGAGGGAGAGAGAGGAGAGAGAGAGAGAGAGAGAGAGAGAGAGAGAGAAAGGTACGAAAATTATAGGGGATCGCCACCGCAGCTACAGTTCGCCTATTGTGTGACACTCTCAACAGTCTGCTAGCCTGTCTGCACCTGTAGTGCACCCGGGACCAATGAAATCATCGTCTTGACAGTAACTGTTTCATTGTTTTCCATGATCACTTGAATTAGACAAGAACCTTTATGTAAAAGCTCACCTTTTTCCAGACAGTAGAATATTAAACAGTTTCTTGAAGACACAATCCAGTGTTGTCTTTAAGACAGAATCCAGCGTTGTCTTGAAGACAGAACCCACTGTTGCCCTGAAGACAGAATCCAGTGTTGTCTTTAAGACAGAATCCAGCGTTGTCTTGAAGACAGAATCCAGTGTTGTCTTTAAGACAGAATCCAGCGTTGTCTTGAACACAGAATCCAGTGTTGTCTTTAAGACAGAATGCAGCTGGTGCCAGTGAAACAAGTCACGGCTATGATGCGTTGACGGGCTGTGCTCCCTCGAGGTTCACACACCACACTGTTGTTGCCGATAGGGCGCCATTGTTACCTGACACAGGAGGCACAGGACAAGAAGGTTACAATAGCTGGGAAGTAATTAGACATGGCTGAACTTCTCTACGCGGAGTTACTGAAGCCTAACTGGCAGCGATTCTCAACTTGCTGCCGAGTCTTGCCTCCTGGCATATTTCAGGAATGTCGAGTGGTGTTAGCAAACCTGCGACAGGCTGACTGTTGGGATTTTAGGAATTTTCAATAAAGACAAAGAAAACAAGAAAGAATAGACCACATTCCCATAAAAGCAAGATGCAAAAAGCGACTGATTTGCGGTTTGATAAAATGTGATGTTTTGGGGAGAAAGGTGCAGATATCGCAACGTGGCTGTAAACCACATCAGAGCATCCAACAAGCAGATGAAGATCGGGGCAGGTAATGAGCAGAGGCGACACATACAAAACATGGGGCGGGGGCGCTCAGACCTCTTACATATTTTCGGGGCGGGGTGGGGGGAAAGATGGGGTTGGGGGGGGGTGGGGGGGTGCTTATGTGGCCTAAGCACGCAGTGCTACTATTCATGGTAAAAGGGCGGGGGGGGGGGTTAGTCCTTTACAAATAGGTGAAAGGGAAAAAAAAATAAGACAGACCAAGACTGCTGCTAACTGTACAGAAACCATCTGTGTGTTGACTGCTGCTAACTGTACAGAAACCATCTGTGTGTTGACTGCTGCTAACTGTACAGAAACCATCTGTGTGTTGACTGCTTAAATCTCGTAGAGGAATAGACTGTGCAAAGACTTTCACTAAACTTCACAAAGTGAACCCTGCGTCTATAAACAGATGCCCCATTTTTAGGAAGTCTAACAAAGAAGTCACAGTTACAGGGGAGGAGCAGCTCAGGAAGGTTACAATGAAAAGACAGGTATTCTCAAAGAGAGATATTTTGAACAATGCACCGGATGTGCACTGATAGGTAAGGGCATGTGTTTTCTAGACTATCCCCCAGCTTCCTCTCTGATTGTTGTTTGTGCTCAGGTGTTCGGCGCTCTACTGGTGCTGGCTTTGCCTTATCTTCACAGAATCTAAGTCCTGTCGTGCTATGATAATATAGTTCGCTATTCTTGGAGTCTAGGTACACAGAGGTGACATCGATGTTTAATCTCACAGATGTCAGAGCTACTTATTTTTTCTGTACATCTATGCAGATAGGGTTTTGTGGGGAATTTAGGCCGTGTGCCTCCCGCTTTGGGGATCGTGATCTCATTTATTTGCAGCGTCGGGTGCAATTTTTATGCAGATCCGTGGAGATCGTCGCTTGAGCCACGGAGGTCGTACTTTGTAGAGGAGGCTAGAGATTCTGTTGGCAAAGGTCGAATTCACTGCGATGACCCCACGACAACGAGGTTGATCCTCTTGACTGTGGCGCCCATGTCACTTCCAATGTATGTCTACAACAGCTGGCCAGTTTGTGGCTTCCATGTATGTCTACAACAGCTTGGCAATTTGTGGCGCCCATGTCACTTCCATGTATGTCTACAACAGCTGGCCAGTTTGTGGCGCCCATGTATGTCTACAACAGCTGGCCAGTTTGTGGCGCCCATGTCACTCCCATGTATGTCTACAACAGCTGGGTAGTTTGTGGCGCCCATGTATGTCTACAACAGCAGGACAGTTTGTGGCGCCCATGTATGTCTACAACAGCAGGACAGTTTGTGGCGCCCATGTATGTCTACAACAGCAGGACAGTTTGTGGCGCCCATGTATGTCTACAACAGCTGGCCAGTTTGTGGCGCCCATGTATGTCTACAACAGCTGGCCAGTTTGTGGCGCCCATGTATGTCTACAACAGCAGGACAGTTTGTGGCGCCCATGTATGTCTACAACAGCAGGACAGTTTGTGGCGCCCATGTATGTCTACAACAGCAGGACAGTTTGTGGCGCCCATGTATGTCTACAACAGCAGGCCAGTTTGTGACGCCTATGTCACTTCCAATGTATGTCTACAACAGCAGGCCAGTTTGTGGCGCCCATGTATGTCTACAACAGCTGGGCAGTTCGTGGCGCCCATGTACGTCTACAACAGCTGGGCAGTTTGTGGCGCCCATGTATGTCTACAACAGCAGGACAGTTTGTGGCGCCCATGTCACCTACAATGTACGTCTACAACAGCTGGCCAGTTTGTGGCGCCCATGTCACTTCCATGTATGTCTACAACAGCTGGCCAGTTTGTGGCGCCCATGTCACTCCCGTGTATGTCTGCAACAGCTGGGTAGTTTGTGGCGCCCATGTATGTCTACAACAGCTGGGTAGTTTGTGGCGCCCATGTATGTCTACAACAGCTGGGCAGTTTGTGGCGCCCATGTATGTCTACAACAGCTGGCCAGTTTCTGGCGCTCATGTATGTCTACAACAGCTGGCCAGTTTGTGGCGCTCATGTATGTCTACAACAGCTGGCCAGTTTGTGGCGCCCATGTATGTCTACAACAGCTGGCCAGTTTGTGGCGCCCATGTATGTCTCACAACAGCAGGACAGTTTGTGGCGCCCATGTATGTCTACAACAGCAGGACAGTTTGTGGCGCCCATGTATGTCTACAACAGCAGGACAGTTTGTGGCGCCCATGTATGTCTACAACAGCAGGACAGTTTGTGGCGCCTATGTATGTCTACAACAGCAGGACAGTTTGTGGCGCCCATGTCACTTACAATGTATTTATAATTCTCTTCTAGAGAAACTGCGAGTCTCTTTCCCTTTTTGGGGGTGGGGGGAGGGGGGGGGGGTTCTTTGTCGTGTCCTGAGGGGGGGGGGATATTCTCTTTCTCCAGCATTCAATGTTCCCGTGGTTCTTTGTCGTGTCCTGCATCCTGGTGTCTTCCATCTTGCCAGGCAAGCAGACAGAGACCCTGGTCCCCTGTCGTGTCCTCCATCCTGGTGTCTTCCATCTTGCTAGGCAAGCAGACAGAGACCCTGGTCCCCTGTCGTGTCCTTTCGTCCTGGTGTCCTTCCATCTTGCCAGGCAAGCAGACAGAGACCCTGGTCCCCTGTCGTGTCCTCCATCCTGGTGTCTTCCATCTTGCCAGGCAAGCAGACAGAGACCCTGGTCCCCTGTCGTGTCCTCCATCCTGGTGTCTTCCATCTTGCCAGGCAAGCAGACAGAGACCGTGGTCCCCTGTCGTGTCCTCCATCCTGGTGTCTTCCATCTTGCCAGGCAAGCGCAGACAGAGACCGTGGTCCCCTCGTTGTCCCCTGGTGTCGTGTCCTCCTTCCTGGTGTCCTTCCGTCTTCTTGCCAGGCAAGCAGACAGAGACCGTGGTCCCCTGTCGTGTCCTCCATCCTGGTGTCTTCCATCTTGCCAGGCAAGCAGACAGAGACCGTGGTCCTCTGTCGTGTCCTCCATCCTGGTGTCTTCCATCTTGCCAGGCAAGCAGACAGAGAACGTTGTCCCCTGTCGTGTCCTCCATTCTGGTGTCTTCCATCTTGCCAGGCAAGCAAACAGAGACCGTGGTCCCCTGTCGTGTCCTCCATCCTGGTGTCTTCCATCTTGCCAGGCAAGCAGACAGAGACCGTTGTCCCCTGTCGTGTCCTCCATCCTGGTGTCTTCCGTCTTGCCAGGCAAGCAGACAGAGACCCTGGTCCCCTGTCGTGTCCTCCATCCTGGTGTCTTCCATCTTGCCAGGCAAGCAGACAGAGACCCTGGTCCCCTGTCGTGTCCTCCATCCTGGTGTCTTCCATACCAGCTTATTCGTGAGTTCTTAACCACGTCTTTCTACTCTTTACCATGATGTCTTTTATTTACATTTTAAAAATCTGAAAATAATATGACTGCTCTCTTTTTGTCTTCTACTTGCGCATCCACGTGTCTAGTCAGTCTACTGACAAGACACCGACCTGGTCGTTTCGGGATACTAAACTAAGTGATTTGTGTGTATTTGTGTGG
>CAJHNH020001842.1:92500-141440 GCA_905116865.2 Candidula unifasciata
GGGCCTATGCTCCACCGGCAGATATAAAACAGAAATGGAAGAACAAATAATAAGGAGAAGAAGAAAAAAGAAGAAAGGAAATAAAGGCAGCTATTTTTTGTATGTGTGGATTATTATTTCAAGGCAACGTGCACTAATAAGTTTGTTCCAAGGGTTTGTTCCAGAATTAAAGGAAAACAGAGGGACGGGTTGGTGTTGGAAATGTTGGCTCGTGATTACAGATGGCTGCAACTGTCTAGCTCGTGACTAGTGGCGTTTTATCTCAACACATGCGCGTACACGCACATACATACACAAACTTGGCTTGTAATCAACGTGCTGTGCAGTGTGTGTGTGCGCGCGCGCTACCAGTAGTAGTAACTGGTAGTCTCACAAGTTAAAGTTTCTATATGACTGGCCAAAGCACGCAGTGAACGTTCTTCTGGCTTAGTTAACAAATGAAACAAGCTCTACAGATTCGGTCAGAGGTCAGCGAGATGGCTTATTTGAAATAAATAGAGTACTTTAATTTTATATGATCACATCTCATCGGCATGAAGATTTGGTAGGGAAATCCCCAGAACGTCTCACAACCGGGAGAGGGGGGTGTGTTGGGGCTGGGTTAGAATTAGTAGTCGCTATTCATTTAAGACTAGGCCTAACCCTTACCCCCCTCCCCGCACAATATGGTATTGTCTAGGAAAAACCCTAGGGATCCTTAGAAATTCCCTACGAAATCTCGAAGCCAACGAGATGTGGTCGTATAAAATTAAAGTACGATAAATAATAAACAGAAATAATAGATAGTAAAATAATGCATTTGTCGTCTGTAATAGAAAGTGCAAGTGCCAGCTGGGCTA
The DNA here is from genome assembly GCA_905116865.2 of Candidula unifasciata. Lineage (NCBI taxonomy): Eukaryota > Metazoa > Mollusca > Gastropoda > Stylommatophora > Geomitridae > Candidula > Candidula unifasciata. The sequence goes on from CAJHNH020001842.1 coordinate 93,340, forward strand.
TTACATGGCCACCGTTACAGGGGTCACATCAGTGAGAACAGGTCGGTAGTTGAGTACTGGACATTAGACCGTTACAGGGGTCACATCAGTGAGAACAGGTCGGTAGTTGAGTACTGGACATTAGACCGTTACACGGGTCACATCAGTGAGAACAGGCCGGTAGTTGAGTACTGGACATTAGACCTTTACATAGGTCATATCAGTGAGAACAGGCGGGTAGTTGAGTACTGGACATTAGACCGTTACAGGGGTCACATCAGTGAGAACAGGTCGGTAGTTGAGTACTGGACATTAGACCGTTACATGGGTCACATCAGTGAGAACAGGCCGGTAGTTGAGTACTGGACATTAGACCTTTACATGGGTCATATCAGTGAGAACAGGCCGGTAGTTGAGTACTGGACATTAGACCGTTACAGAGGTCACATCAGTGAGAACAGGCCGGTAGTTGAGTACTGGACATTAGACCGTTACAGAGGTCACATCAGTGAGAACAGGCCGGTAGTTGAGTACTGGACATTAGACCGTTACAGGGGTCACATCAGTGAAAACAGGCCGGTAATTGAGTACTGGACATTAGACCGTTACAGGGGTCACATCAGTGAGAACAGGCCGGTAGTTGAGTACTGGACATTAGACAGTTACATGGGTCACATCAGTGAGAACAGGCCGGTAGTTGAGTACTGGACATTAGACCGTTACAGAGGTCACATCAGTGAGAACAGGCCGGTAGTTGAGTACTGGACATTAGACCGTTACAGGGGTCACATCAGTGAGAACAGGCCGGTAGTTGAGTACTGGACATTAGACCGTTACAGGGGTCACATCAGTGAGAACAGGCCGGTAGTTGAGTACTGGACATTAGACAGTTACATGGGTCACATCAGTGAGAACAGGCCGGTAGTTGAGTACTGGACATTAGACCAGAGGGTGGACACAGATAAATCACTACCGTCTCTAGAGGTAGGAGCAGGGGGTCCAGCCAACACACAACCCTTGAGGAGGGGGAAGGTGGGGGGTAGAGAACAAGCCGAATATACCATCAGACTCCCACTTGTACCATTGGAACTGAAAGGGATTTGACTGCTCGGAAATTGACGCACAGATGACGGCTACATCCCAAGTTCTTTTCTTCTCCCTTTTCTGCTTCACATTCACTGGATGCAAAGTCCAAGGGAAAAACTTTGGTGTTTCGTCCACTTTCGGCATTTGTATCTTATTCCGAGTGCTATGATGTTGGTTGGTAACCCAGGAGCGAGTGAACAGTGCGGAAGCGCAATAGATAATAACGGCTTGAGGAGAATGGCAGGGATCTGGCCGACGCTCAACACTCAAGGGAAAGGCGAGACGGATACACTATCAGACAGTTACTGGTGCCATCGAAATTGAAAGTCTTCGTTTGCTGCTGAAGATGGAGACGGAGCGCTTATGGGAGTGTCCCGAGTGCTATGATGTTGATTCCTAATTCAAGATTTAACAACATTCGGGAGGTAGTGAATATACTTGGGATAATATTTGGAACTGAAAATGTAACACGCCAAGCAAGTCAGTTGAAACCCCTCCGCTGACTACAATCATGCTGTCAGAATAATGCACATTCAAACTGAATCTAATTAGTGATATTCAACCCGAACCACTGATCTATAGACAAAGCAACACGGGCTTTAACATCACGTGCCGTGTCGATAAGCGTAGGCTGTTTTGTTTCACCATCTCACACGATCACCAGAATCACGGATCAGGCCAATGTTCCTGATTCAATTGAAATTGACGTTAACACATTTTGGCACTGGAAGAATGTAACTAATGAAATCGAATCAGGTCTACAGATAAACAGCAACTACAAGTGGCTGGTTGTGTGTGTGTGAGTGTGTGTGTGTGTGTATGTTTTTTTTTTTTTTTTCTCCAGCTTGTTCCTAGATTTGAATTTTCTGTAGCATCTAGGGGACGGCCGCCTCCGACATCTAATTAACAAAAGTGTCCCGTTGAAAATGGGACGGGTAGACATTGCTGAGACACTGTGCTAACGAGAAAATTGTTGCCGACTCCTCTGTTGGAACTATATTTTCATGGGAAGGGATTATAACCGCTGAAGTATTTCTCATGAATGGTGCGGATTAATTCGCCTCAGAAGATATGCGCTGACAGAGAGGACCTGGATGTGAAGATTTCCCAAACAGATACCAAAGCTTAGAACATGTCGCCTCGAAGTGTGTCAAGTAGTAAAGTCATGTGTGTAGCCTCACTGTGTGTCAACTAGTAAAGTCATGTGTGTAGCCTCGCTGTGTGTCAAATAGTGAAGTCATGTGTGTAGTGAAGTCATGTGTGAAGTGAAGTCATGTGTGAAGTGAAGTCATGTGTGTAGCCTCACTGTGTGTCAAAGTAGTGAAGTCATGTGTGTAGTGAAGTCATGTGTGTAGCCTCGCTGTGTGTCAAAAAGTGAAGGCATGTGTGTAGTGAAGTCATGTGTGTAGTGAAGTCATGTGTGTAGTGAAGTCATGTGTGTAGTGAAGTCATGTGTGTAGTGAAGTCATGTGTGTAGTGAAGTCATGTGTGTAGTGAAGTCATGTGTGTAGTGAAGTCATGTGTGTAGTGAAGTCATGTGTGTAGTAAAGTCATGTATGTAGTGAAGTCATGTGTGTAATGAAGGCATGTGTGTAGTGAAGGCATGTATGTAGTGAAGTCATGTGTGTAATGAAGGCATGTGTGTAGTGAAGGCATGTGTGTAGCCTCGCTGTGTGTCAAATAGTAAAGTAATGTTTGTAGCCTCACTGTGTGTCAAGTAGTAAAGTCATGTGTAGCCTCACTGTGTGTCAAGTAGTAAAGTCATGTGTAGCCTCACTGTGTGTCAAGTAGTAAAGTCATGTGTAGCCTTGCTGTGTGTCAAGTAGTAAAGTCATGTGTAGCCTCACTGTGTGTCAAGTAGTAAAGTCATGTGTGTAGCCTTGCTGTGTGTCAAGTAGTAAAGTCATGTGTAGCCTCACTGTGTGTCAAGTAGTAAAGTCATGTGTAGCCTTGCTGTGTGTCAAGTAGTAAAGTCATGTGTAGCCTCACTGTGTGTCAAAGTAAAGTCAATGTAGTGGTAGCCTTGCTGCTGTGTGTCAAGTAGTAAAGTCATGTGTAGCCTCACTGTGTGTCAAGTAGTAAAGTCATGTGTAGCCTCACTGTGTGTCAAGTAGTAAAGTCATGTGTAGCCTTGCTGTGTGTCAAGTAGTAAAGTCATGTGTAGCCTTGCTGTGTGTAGTGTTGGCATTTGTGTAGCCTTGCTGTGTGTAGTGAAGTCATGTGTGTAGCCTTGCTGTGTGTAGTGAAGTCATGTGTGTAGCCTTGCTGTGTGTAGTGAAGTCATGTGTGTAGCCTTGCTGTGTGTAGTGAAGTCATGTGTGTAGTGTTGCTGTGTGTAGTGTAAAGGCATTTGTGTAGCCTTGCTGTGTGTAGTGAAGTCATGTGTGTAGCCTTGCTGTGTGCAGTAAAGGCATATGTGTACCCTTGCTGTGTGCAGTAAAGGCATATGTGTAGCCTTGCTGTGTGTCAAGTAGTAATGGCATGTGTGTAGCCTTGCTGTGTGTCAAGTAGTAAAGGCATGTGTGTAGCCTTGCTGTGTGTCAAGTAGTAATGGCATGTGTGTAGCCTTGCTGTGTGTCAAGTAGTAAAGGCATGTCTGAAGCCTTGCTGTGTGTCAAGTAGTAATGGCATGTGTGTAGCCTTGCTGTGTGTCAAGTAGTAAAGGCATGTGTGTAGCCTTGCTGTGTGCAGTAAAGGCATATGTGAAGCCTTGCTGTCTGTAGTAAAAGCATGTGTGTAGTCTTGCTGTGTGTAGTGAAGGCATATGTGTAGCCTGAATGTGCTGTAAGCTTCCTGTGTTAGATCACTCAAGTTGCTCTGTGTACGAACAGAACATAGTTCAGGGCTACTCAACTGAGTTTACTCAGAGGCCCAAAATGTTGAAAATGTGAATTGGCAGGGAACAGGAACAGGCAGTCATGGGTCCCACCCTCACCTAGACAGATCACTGATATGGTACACCTGGCAATAATCCACGGGCCACTTGCCAGAGCTCTGCGGGCTGGCTTTAACCAGGTGTCTGCGCAGAAACCCACCAGTCTCTAAAGGTCGTAACCACTTCTGACAAAAGCAGTTATAATAGTAACCACTTCTGGACAAAAACAGTCATAACAGTAACCACTTCCAACACAAATTGTTATTACAGTAACCATATCTGACTCAAATATTTGTTACATTAACCACTTCTGACACAAAAATTGGTTACAGTAACCACTTCATACATAAAATATTACTACTGTAACCACTTATGACATAAATATTTATTACTGCAAACATTTCTTAGGCAAAATGTTATTAATATAACCAGATGTGACATATATATGTATTAATTTAACCACTTCTGACACAAATATGTATTACTACAGCCACTTCTGGCTAAATATTTTAGACTGCATACACTTCTTAACTGCATCTTTACGTTGTTACTTATTCACATCCAGTTAATTTATTATGTAACCATTAATATCCCATGCATTTATTACATTATTTACTTCTGTTACATAATTATTTTACTTTATCTACTACTGTCCTAATTAGAAAACTTTATCCACTTATGTCCCACAATTATTACGGCTATACCTTTCAACACTACTGTCTTATGTGTATTAATTTAAGCAAATATTTCCCACAGTTATCATTTTAACCACATCTATCTCACAGTTATCATTTTAACCACATCTATCCCACAGTTATAATTTTAACCACATCTATCTCACAGTTATCATTTTAACCACATCTATCTCACAGTTATCATTTTAACCACATCTATCTCACAGTTATCATTTTAACCACATCTATCTCACAGTTATCATTTTAACCACATCTATCATTTTAACCACATCTATCTCACAGTTATCATTTTAACCACATCTATCTCACAGTTATCATTTTAACCACATCTATCTCACAGTTATCATTTTAACCACATCTATCTCACAGTTATCATTTTAACCACATCTATCTCACAGTTATCATTTTAACTACATCTATCTCACAGTTATCACTTAACCACATCTATCTCACAGTTATCATTTTAACCACATCTATCTCACAGTTATCATTTTAACCACATCTATCTCACAGTTATCACTTAACCAGAACTACCCTAGCTATAATACTTTCTCCACCTTTGTCCCACAGTCATCACTTTAATTACTTCTATACTAGAGTTATCATTTTAACCAGATCTATCTCAGTCATTACTTTAACCATTTCTATCCTACAGTTACTACTTTAAACATATCTATCTCATAGTTATCATTTTAACCACTTGTATCCCACAGTTATTACTTGAACCACTACTGGCGCATCCATAATATTTTCTCCACCCTTGTCCCACAGTTATCACTTTACGCACTTCTATCCCAGTTATCACTTTAACCACTTCTATCCCACATATGTGTTACTTTAACCACTACTGCCCTAACTATAATACTTTCTCCACATTTGTCCCAGTCACCACTTTAACCACTTCTATCCCCCGCCTTGCTAGCGCAGTTGGCTAAACCGGATATCGCTGTGACCGGGTGACGAACTCCTTCACCCCCGGGGGTGGGTAGAAAAGCCACATTTCTCCCAGATTTAAGCTATTTATCATGGAATCAAGGCCGAAGGGTTGCGATATCCATAATACCGAGCCTAAGGGTTAACAACTCATGGTCATTTCTGTCCCACATATGTGTTACTTTAATCACACCGTTACTAAATGTTCTACTTTAACCGTTTTGTCCACACACGATTATTATTTTATCTGACAGTTATCATTTTAACTCCTTATACCCATTAATATTCCAACACCGGCACATAACTGCTGGTTCCATGCCGGCTTCGCTGCTTGCTATGGCTGTTACCTTAACTCCTGTGACGAGCATTTTGTCACCACTATACTCAGTCACAGACGGAACATACCAATTGTAACATGGAGCACCCTTTATCAGAGTCTATACTCACAGATCGTTGGTTCAGGCGTTCTCTCTGAGTTACCTTGCCATTCTCTGCCTTACAAGTCCACGAATTTTACCTCAAACAACAACAAAATGTCAACCTGTGAACTAACTAACTACAATCCCTCGCTCCACTCAACCAGGCAATGCGAACATGAAACACCAGAAAATAGAACTAACTCACAGATTCCAGACTTATGACGCCATAATCTCAAAATGTCTAAAGTTCTGAATGGTTGCAGTAACAAACACAAGAAGTGGAACTAACGAGCAAACAAAAGCAAGTAGTGAAACTTGTCCCTTGCGCGCAAGTGTGTGTGTGCGCGAGCGCGCGCGCGCGTGTGTGTGTGTGTGTGTTGTTTTGTAACGGCGCTATCTAGCAGCTGACACTGATGACACTGACTGGAGGATGCTGATGACTGATCAATGATTGTACGGTTTAAACTGGAACTATTAGCAGAAAAAACATCACGACAACAGCTACAAGCACATCATTAATTAAGAAGACGAGCCTTGGACAGTCACAATCTTACCGTTGGTCACTATTACACGGACAGGACACTAGTACATCCCACACACGACTTCAGCGCGCAGATTGTGAACACACCACTTGTCTACTCTGCTCACTACACTACTACACATCCTTCACACACAGCTTCATTCATCTAAAGTGGGCCCTAGCACGATACTGTGTCGTCATATGGGTCGCTTGTGGAGGTTTCGTTTCGTCTGCTAGATATTCTTCTGCCAAATATACTGTCTGCCTGACTGTTAACTTGACATTGCTGAAGCGTTGCTGTTCAAATCCTTAAGAAAACACGCACTCTTTTAATGTATATTAATAAATTCAAAATGTATTCATAGGCAGTCATAGAAAGAAGCAGAAAGATAGAATACCATACTAGACAACAACAAAATCAAAAGCTATAGTTACCTTGCCGGGAATCGAACCTGTCAACTCCAGACTGCGTGTGCGCCTCGCTATGGAAACAAGTGCACTAAGAACATGGTCAACTAGACACCCCCAAACCTCTAACCTGAGGGCGAGGCCGCCCCCCCCCCCCCCCCCCAGTGAGGACGCGATCAGGTTTCAAAGGAAAGGGGTGTGGGGTACAGCAATTTTTGAAAGTGAGTGCTGGAGTACTTGTTGCTCGAGTACTGACTGACATTTTGTTTTCGTTCAATTCTAAATAAAAAAATATATTTGCAAACTATTCAACAAACCGACATGAGCTGTTTCTGGAAGGGTCTTGCAATATACTCAAGATGGGGGGAGGGGGGCGCAAGGGTCTTGTCTTGCAATATACTCAAGATGGGGGGGGGGGGGGGGGGGCGCAGCAAGTGTCTTGCAATATACTCAAGATGGGGAGGGGGGGGATAGCGCAAGGGTCTTGCAATATACTTAAGATGGGGGGGGGGGGCGTGAGTGTCTTGCATTATACTCAAGGGCGGGGGGGGGGAATAGCGCAAGTGTCTTGCAATATACTCAAGATGGGGGGGGGGGGGGCGCAAGGGTCTTGTCTTGCAAATATACTCAAGACGGGGGGGGGGCAAGGGAAGATGGGGGGGGGGGGCGCAAGTGTCTTGCAATATACTCAAGATGGGGGGGGGGGGGGTGCGCAAGTGTCTTGCAATATACACAAGATTGGTCGGGGGGGGGGTGTGAGGGTCTTGCATTATACTCAAGACGGAGGGGGGGGGGGCGTGAGGGTCTTGCATTAAACTCAAGATGGGGGGGGGGGGGGGGCGTGAGGGTCTTGCATTTAACTCAAGATGGGGGGGGGGTTGAGGGTCTATCTATAAACTCAAGAGGGCATGGTGGTCTTGCAATACACTTAAGATTAAGGGGAGAATGGGGAAAGGGAAGGGGGGGGGGCGATTTAGCTATACACTCAAGGGGACGCGACCTGATACAGATTAGCCACCACTCCTTTAATGCTTCGTTTTGCCCTCTCGCTGTTTTCTGTCGTTCACCACTTGGGAAAAACAGGGGCTGATTGTATGACGTGGCGGTGTGTATAGCTGGCCAAGGGCTTGCAACAATACCCGCAGGTAAACAGAGACGGGAATGGGGTCACCACGGTGGTTTCAGGAGGAGAGAGGGAGGTGAAGGAGTAAGTGGTTACAAGTTAACTCTTTAAATCTGTGAAACTACTTCAAGGTATACAAAACTGTCTCCATATTGACTTCACTTTGCACAGGCTGCCGGGGTTACCCTTGCGATTTGGGGACCCAGATAAAGGGACATGGGTCCTTCGTGCTCCCTCGTTGCCCTAGATGGGGGGGGCGAGAGGGTCTTCGCCTATACTCCACGTGGGGGGGGCTTCTTCTTGCGTTATACTCAAGACTGTCTTCGTGAGGGTCTTGCATTTATACTCAGATTGGGGGGGGGGGCTTCTTCTTCTTCTTCTGAGGGTCTGACACTCAAGATGGGGGGGGGGGGGTCGTTTCTTCTTCAAGATGTGGGGGGCGGGGCTGCTTCAAGATGGGGGGGGGCGTCTTCTTCTGCATTAACTCAAGATGGGGGGGGGGGCTCTGCATTAAACTCAAGATGGGGGGGGGGGGGGCGTGATTCGTCTTCTTCTTCTTCTGGTGGTCTTCTTCTTCTTTAAGATTAAGGGTGAGAATGGGGAAAGGAGAAGGGGGTTCTTAGCCATACACTCAAGTTTCTTCTTCTTCTATTCTTCTTCTTCGTTTTGCCCTTCTTCTTCTTCTTCTTCTTCTTCTTCATGACGTCTTATTCTGGCTTCTTTCTAACAAACCCGCAGGTAAACAAGGATACTTCTTCTTCTTCTTTAGGAGAGGGAGGTGAAGGAGTAAACTTCTTCTTCTTCTGTTCTTCTTCAAGGTCTTCTTCCTTCTCTCTTATTGACTTCTTTCTTCTTCTTCTTCTTCTTCTTAAAGGGTCATGTCTCTTAGTGCTCTCTTCTTCTTCTTCTTCTTCTTCTTCTTCTTCTTCTTCTTCTTCTTTCTCTTCTTCTTCTTCGTTTCTTCTTCTTCTTCTTCTTCTCTTCTTCTTCTTTTTCTTCGTCTATCGTCTTCTTTCCCTCTTCGTCTTCTTCTTGCTTCTTTTCTTCTTCTTCTTTCTTTTCTTCTTCTTCTTTCTTCTTCTTCTTCTTCTTCTTCTCTTCTCTTCTTCTTCTTCTTCTTCTTCTTTTCTTCTTCTTCTTCTTCTTCTTCTTCTTCTTCTTCTTTCTTCTTCTTCTTCTTCTTCTTCTTCTTCTTCGTCTTCTCTTCTTCTTCTTCTTATTCTTCTTCTTTTTTCTCCGTGCTTGCGTCCCCCTCCATCTTTTATGTTTCTAGACAACATTACAGATGTCGATAACCTATTTCAAGCGAACGGAAGAAGAAAAGAAAAAATTATATTTCTGTTTCTAATCCTGCTGCATCTTGTTGTCAAACAACATTGTTTATAAAGCCAGAAGCGGAGTGTCACAATGTTACCGTGTATGTGTCGATCTTGGACCCCAGACAACAAAGTTGTGACGACACTTCAGGTCACGAAAATGTGACTAGTTCCCAGAAACACACAGGCAGCTATGTGCGACTGGTGCGACGACGCAAATAAAACATTTGCAGGGCTTACCTGACCTGGTCGGCTTCTATAGTTTAGGCATTGCGAACGGGCTTCGTAATACCGGGGTGCCATGTTCAACTCCAGCTGAGCGCCTTGCGCCTTGCGTTGGTTTTGACAGAGGTATCAAGAAGCTGACCGTTTAGAAGTAATGGCAAACTACGGGACATAAGTTTGCTTAAAAAAACCACAAGAGCCAAAACATGCTGAAGTTGGTTCTGTAACGTCCTGTGAAGGATACACAACTGACTCGTTAACCCCACCTGGCCTGTTCGTATAGAGTGTCCAGGTACATAGGGATGTGTTAAGGTGACGTACACTTCTGGAAGTTGGTCGTGATTATTGTTCTTACCTTACGGATTTTGAATATGTAGGCTCAGTAATGAACAACAACGGCGACTGCAGAAAACCAGTTAGAAATAGACTTGCTTTAGCAATGCAGAAGCAAAACAACATGAAGAACCTATGGCATAGAACCTACAAGCAACTTACAGTAACAGTTTTGAAATCATGCTTCTTTCCCCTGGCAAATTACGGGTGTGAGTTTTGGACACTCATTTAGTTTTTGAAAAAAAAAAATATGGGTTTTCGAACTGAAATGTTACAAAAAGGTTTCAGAATACCGAGGACCAAGACAAGGAAAAACGTCAACATACAACGTCAACATGACCTGAACCTAGAGGAAAACTGGCTCATAAACAGCATCCTCTCGCGAAAGATGGTGTGTATGGACATGTCAAGCGATCCTGGCAGGTGTATTGGATGTGAAGGCACACAGGGCTGGAGAATTGACGGAAAGACATTCATGAGGAGAGCGACGTTCTGTAAAGGAACTGCTGATTGATTGATTGTTCATACAACTGTCGCTTTTGCAGTAAATAAATTGCCTCATTGTTTGTTCGCACTGATGCGTGACTAGACTTGGCCGGATGACGCTGTTTAGCGGTTCTGCGGTTTAGAGATAGGTGAACGTGTCTCACAAACTTCGACATCCTGGGGTTCGGAAAACCCTCGTTCTCGTTGCTTTCAACCAGTGGTACGAGAGCCTCACCGTGGCAGCAGACTTGCTGTCACACTCCACTGTGGAGACAGCATTTATGTTTTAATAAATAAAAGTGTTGATACGTGGCGTTCACTCGTACGTGACGAGAATTAATCACATCGGAGTGACCAGTTCTTGAAGGTCAAGGGTCCGGGTCTCAGATCGATCCGGTTGCTGTATTCTTGATTTAATGTTGCCAGATATCTGGCCAATATCTGCCAGACTTGTCCACGTATCGACCCGCCCTGGCAGCGCATGTTTTATTGAACAACGGTTCATTGCTGGGTTTATTTGCTCCCACGGTCGTCTTATTTCATCAGTGCTCATCAACTACACTTCATTTACTAAATAACTGATTGGGTGGGATCAGCAACCACGGTTACCCCGCCTCGGCACTGTGTTACTGTCTCCTCCTTTAGTTTGAGGCACGGAATTCCAGCACACTGACAGAAGCTTCGTGTTTTGAAACACATCACTGAAACACTTCCAGGCGTATTGTATTTAATGCATTCTTCATACTTCTTTTGACGAATCAAAACTCAATGAGCTATGTCGTCACTATAATACCGGATGATTTCGAGGAAGCCAAGGCGGCTGCACTGAAACCCGACACATCACTGTAAACATTCTGTTGTTGATTATTTTCATAAGTCTGATATTTTGCCAGGGCATGCCGGCACGACCTACGTGTTTGAAAGAAATAAAAACTACTTGTTTGAAGAAAGTCCATCTGCACTGAACGACTGTAGGTGTACAGGGTAGAAATGACTCGACTGATCTTCGCCTCAGGTATGCCAAAGGGGGGGGGGGGGGGGGTCAGAGACGCTGGAGAATTGTCATGACCGATCAGGCGCCGTCTTCACAAGAAAGGTTGGAGTTCAGGCAGTTTAGCACCCTGTGTCTCGACTTGGCTGTACATTCCATGAAACTACACTTCTCCTATCGCTTGATGTTATTCTCTCACTTGTATCACTTCTACTTTCAGCGTCTTTCTTCACTAACGGATTTATGATTATTATAACATCTGAATGGGGAGTCCCCGTGGAGGAGAGGCTAGACACTCGCCGCGGATCGGAAAGTCGTGGGTTCGCTCCCTGGCGGAGCCGGACTTTTTTCAAAAATGACCTTGGCTCCCAGGTCGACCCAGCCACATCACCCATCTTGTGCTGTCTATAAAAGATATAGGTCTAGCCCTATGTGCCCTATACACCTAAAGGCGTAGAAAAGGGTCCTTTAATTGTTCTAAATAACATCTGAAAGTGATCGAATTGGTTTACATGTTTCCCTTCTATCCCCTTCCACAATTCTTCTGCCAATGTCAGTCTCGTCAGAACTTCCGTCTATCGTTAAATTGCATGCAGGGAAATGACGACAGGGCCATGCTGTAGAAACAAGTGTACCAAGACGCATGTCTAACTCGTGACGCCAAGATTCACAGTATAGAAAATGAAGTAACGACCAATTTTATTCTTCAAATGGCTTTGAAACCTGGAGCACAACAAAATAGAGGAAGCTTTATTATAAATTTTTTTAAACAGTCTTAAGACGAATCGTTAGAGCAGCCAAGGATGTAAACATCCGGGATTGAGGAAAACAATGAAATTCAAAATCTGTTTAAATCCCACTTATCACTGGCATCATAAAAGTTAACAAACACTGGAACGACCTCTGTAGTTGTTATCTCGTTATGGCCCTTCATGTCGACGTTACGGCCCTTTGGATGCCATCAATTTTTGTCAAAGAAGCTTTTTTCTCAATGGCAACTTTAACTATTTGAGTGCCAGGGAGTTTAGCATCAGAGGCCCAAGGGGTAGTCAAGAGAGATGTAAAAGCGACGCATCCTGCGTTCAGTGGGGACCTAGGCTGAAACTTATGAACGTATGATGCGTTCCTTGGGACTCAAAGAGTTAATTTTGGGAATAGAAAATAGTCACATGGAAGCAAATCTGGGGAATAGGGTGGATGCTTAAGAACGCGCATCTGTGTACAACTACTGCCCTTTGAGCTGGTGCATTCTCATGAAGAGGGAACAGATTGCCATGTTAGTGAGTTAGTTAGTTAGTTAGTCGACAGACTATTCTCATTGGACGTCAGACCACTCAGTCATTAAGTGCTCGGATCCCCTCCTCAGTAAATCCCGCACCAGTACTGTGTTGGTTTATTATTCTTCTTTGGCTACCCGCGTAGTGTTCTTGTTTAGCGTCACCATATTTAACATGTTGTTCTTGCAGTCTGACTATGGTTGCAGATTCACAGTTTTCAGTTGGTTCATGCAAACGTCTTAACTATCTTAGAGCATTCAGTCTATCAGCCTGGTCCATGGCTTGTCCTGCTTTAACAGTAGCCTTACTTGCAAGCCTGTCAGCTTGCTCGTTTCCTTGTACCCCTACATGTCCTGGCATGAAAATGAAACTGATTATTGTCAGCCGTGAATTCTGTAGAGCCACCAACCACCCAGTCCGTCTCTATCTTTCCTGAGCATACTCATCGAGTCACCGAGAAAGCATGCTCCAGTGAAAGTCTGTGTCTCTAGCCAAGTTACTGCTTTAGTCACAGCCATGACCTCCATAGTCAGACTACTTGCTAGGTGTTGAATACCAACCGAGAAGCAACTTTTTTATTGCCTAAATCTTCCACTAGCATTTTACGAATTGTCTCTGAATTAACACCAAATTCATCTACTATCATTCTCACAGTGGAAAAACGATCTTCTTGTATCCGTTCTCGAAATTGTGCAATTACTTCCTCATTACGCACAGAAATTGGGCTTCCAGGTGTAGTTGCATTAGTCATCATTCCCACACCACTTTTGAATCGTGGATACAAGTTGAAAATCTGTGCACCAGATAAACAATTATCCCCAGGGAAAGTGTTCGCATCAATTTAACAATTGCAATAACGCTTTTTCTGAGTTTTAAACAGAATTTAATGTTAGCTGTTTTGCTCCATGCTGATTATCTAATAATGCACCTCTGACTAGGCCAACAAAATAGCGCCTTGTCTGTTGTATGCTTATCTCGGGCGGCGATGAAAAGTTGCAAGATCATAGACGAAGGTTGCTTCTTTGGATTCCATGCTGTGATTTATAGATGGCGTTTTTGTCTTGGCCAAAATAAAATCAATCTCATTACTTAATTGTTAGACCCTGTATCGAGAGAATTCCAGATGACAGAGAGGTCAAAACTGTATACACGAGGGAGCTGAATGACCGCAGGTAGACTAGGCGGCAGATAAATAAGATGACGGAAAGATAATTAATGTGGACTTGCAAACACGTGGAGTCGCCAACTGGAAAGAGAAGAAAACTCACAGAAATGAAGGAAGGTGGGTGACATCTGGAGCAGTCATCAACCTCAGTGGCTTGGAATGCTCAAGAACACACACACGCGAACGCGCGCGCGCACACACACACACAAGCGCGCGCACACACACGCACACATACACACACACATACACGAGCGCGCGCACACACACACATGCACACATACACACACACAAACGCACACATACAGGGTGATTAAAGTTATTCTTTTTTTTTTTTCAAAATACATATATATTTTTATTTACAGTACTTTTAGTCTCATTTGTGTGTGTGTGGGAGGATGTCGGTGGGTATGTGTGTGTGTGTGTGTGTGTGTGTGTGTGTGTTGTGTAATCTTTGATGTATCAGAATGTAATCTGTGAATGTAATCTGTTTTTGTCCGTGTTGCAGATTGATCATTTTATTTTGGAAGAACTTGAAGGGCGATTGCAACAAGTTATGGCTTCTATTTCACAAGAGTTTCTGTTGAAATCAGTTGATGCAATTACCGGCGGCTAGAGAAACTGCAAGCGAAATCTGGTGGCCAGATTGCATTTTAAACTGATCCTCATGCTAAATGATTTCATCTGGTATCCATTCCTTGTCGAAATTAAAGTTCATAAAAAAATACAAGTATTTTAAAAATAGGGATTTACTTTTCAATCAGCCCGCATATTGGCTTCTATGATCATCAACGACGTGCGAATGTGGGGTATTTCTACTTAGAAGCATAACTCCATCGTATGAGCCAGTTTTTATGTAAACTGTTGACACGTGCAGCCCATAAATATGAGGGGAAGTGTGTCACCCAGCGACGCTCGACTCAGACAGCAAACACAAATAGACGACCTTTATTGGTTGCCAATGTGTGTGTGTGTGTGTGTTGGGGGGGGGGGGGGCAGGGTAAGTCCAGTATTATAAAATTATTTTTCAGTTCATACGATAACGTGGTTTCGTGTGATCAGTGCATTTTTTTAAATTTCTTACTGATCCACTCATAGCACCATATTGTTGATACAGATGTTTCTTTATTATCCGCCTCTCTTTCTCTCTCTCTCTCTCTCTCTCTCTCTCTCTCTCTCTCTCCCTCACTCTCTTGGTCACGAAGTGTCGCTTTATTTTCCGACCCTGCTCTCTCTCTCTCTCTCTCTCTCTCTCTCTATCTCTCTCTGCTTTTGTTTTTGACTCAATATTCATAATATGCATATTATTACATGAACATAACATGCTTTATTGATAAAATACATCTGCTGTATGAAAGATGGAAGTTTGGGAGGGCCGAATTTAAGACAGGCATGCGTGCCTAATTTGTGACCCTTTGAAAATAAAGTTTCGTTCGTTCGTTCTCTCTCTCTCTCTCTCTCTCTCTCTCTCTCTCTCTCTCTCTCGCTCTCTCTCGCGAAATATTTGTCAGTGCCTTTATATCTTCCGCCCCTGTCTCTCTCTCTCTCTCTCTGTCTCTCTCTCTCTCATCCTCTCTCTTTCTCTTGCTCACGAGGTGTCGCTTCATTTTGCCGCCCCTTTCTCTCTCTCTCTCTCTCTCTCTCTCTCTCTCTCTCATCCTCTCTCTTTCTCTTGCTCACGAGGTGTCGCTTCATTTTGCCGCCCCTTTCTCTCTGTCTCTCTGTCTCTCTCTCTCTCTCTCTCTCTCTCTCTCTCTCTCTCTCTCTTTCTCTCTCTCTCATGCCCACAATCACATCACTTACCCGACAAACCTGTCAGAAAATATCCAAACAACAAAAAAAGTTACACAACCAAATAGGCAAGTGACTGACAACATACGTCACTCAATCAATATCGCAGCGTCTGACCCGCCAACACAAACCAGACCCGATAGTTCCCAGGCACCAACACGCAAGCCACCGTAACCAGGTTAACCAGGCCGGACTGGTTTAACCATGGACCCCAGAGGCCACAGATTTAATTCTGGCGATTGGCCGCCTGCCAGGGCGATGCCGTACCAGCAGTCAGGGTTGTGTTCGTCTCCTATCTTCTGGGTATCCCCTGACATCTGTCGAGTGGTTCTCTTTTGAGGGGCATTACATGCATTAACTGTTCATCTGCTTCGCCAGCATTCTGTACCTGACCAAGATGTGGAAGAAATCATTGATGTCTGATTTATGTGCTGTAAGAGCTAAGGTATGTGCACCAGTGTACCTGAGATGTGGAAGAAATCATTGATGTCTTGCTGTAGTAAGAGCAGGTTAGGCATGTACCTGAGATGTGGAAGAAATCATTGATGTCTTGCTGTAGTAAGAGCAGGTTAGGCATGTACCTGAGATGTGGAAGAAATCATTGATGTCTTGCTGTAGTAGGCATGTACCTGAGGCATGTACCTGACCTGAGATGTGGAAGAAATCATTGATGTCTTGCTGTAGTAAGAGCAGGTTAGGCATGTACCTGAGATGTGGAAGAAATCATTGATGTCTTGCTGTAGTAAGAGCAGGTTAGGCATGTACCTGAGATGTGGAAGAAATCATTGATGTCTTGCTGTAGTAAGAGCAGGTTAGGCATGTACCTGAGATGTGGAAGAAATCATTGATGTCTTGCTGTAGTAAGAGGTTAGGTTAGGCATGTACCTGAGATGTGGAAGAAATCATTGATGTCTTGCTGTAAGAGCAGGTTAGGCATGTACCTGAGATGTGGAAGAAATCATTGATGTCTTGCTGAGAGCAGGTAGGCATGTACCTGAGATGTGGGAGTGTCTTGCTGTAGTAAGAGCAGGTTAGGCATGTACCTGAGATGTGGAAGAAATCATTGATGTCTTGCTGTAGTAAGAGCAGGTTAGGCATGTACCTGAGATGTGGAAGAAATCATTGATGTCTTGCTGTAGTAAGAGCAGGTTAGGCATGTACCTGAGATGTGGAAGAAATCATTGATGTCTTGCTGTAGTAAGAGCAGGTTAGGCATGTACCTGAGATGTGGAAGAAATCATTGATGTCTTGCTGTAGTAAGAGCAGGTTAGGCATGTACCTGAGATGTGGAAGAAATCATTGATGTCTTGCTGTAAGAGCAGGTTAGGCATGTACCTGAGATGTGGAAGAAATCATTGATGTCTTGCTGTAAGAGCAGGTTAGGCATGTACCTGAGATGTGGAAGAAATCATTGATGTCTTGCTGTAGTAAGAGCAGGTTAGGCATGTACCTGAGATGTGGAAGGAAGAAATCATGTTGATGTCTTCTTGCTGTAGTAAGAGCAGGTTAGGCATGTACCTGAGATGTGGAAGAAATCATTGATGTCTTGCTGTAGTAAGAGCAGGTTAGGCATGTACCTGATGTGTGGAAGAAATCATTGATGTCTTGCTGCTGTAAGAGCAGGTTAGGCATGTACCTGAGATGTGGAAGAAATCATTGATGTCTTGCTGTAGTAAGAGCAGGTTAGGCATGTACCTGAGATGTGGAAGAAATCATTGATGTCTTGCTGTAAGAGCAGGTGAGGCATGTACCTGAGATGTGGAAGAAATCATTGATGTCTTGCTGCTGTAAGAGCAGGTGAGGCATGTACCTGAGATGTGGAAGAAATCATTGATGTCTTGCTGTAGTAAGAGCAGGTGAGGCATGTACCTGAGATGTGGAATGTGGAAAATCATTGATGTCTTGCTGTAAGAGCAGGTTAGGCATGTACCTGAGATGGAAGAAATCATTGATGTCTTGCTGTAGTAAGAGCAGGTTAGGCATGTACCTGAGATGTGGAAGAAATCATTGATGTCTTGCTGTAAGAGCAGGTTAGGCATGTACCTGAGATGTGGAAGAAATCATTGATGTCTTGCTGTAAGAGCAGGTTAGGCATGTACCTGAGATGTGGAAGAAATCATTGATGTCTTGCTGTAGTAAGAGCAGGTTAGGCATGTACCTGAGATGTGGAAGAAATCATTGATGTCTTGCTGTAGTAAGAGCAGGTGAGGCATGTACCTGAGATGTGGAAGAAATCATTGATGTCTGCTGTAAGAGCAGGTTAGGCATGTACCTGAGATGTGGAAGAAATCATTGATGTCTTGCTGTAAGAGCAGGTTAGGCATGTACCTGAGATGTGGAAGAAATCATTGATGTCTTGCTGTAGTAAGAGCAGGTTAGGCATGTACCTGAGATGTGGAAGAAATCATTGATGTCTTGCTGTAGTAAGAGCAGGTTAGGCATGTACCTGAGATGTGGAAGAAATCATTGATGTCTTGCTGTAGTAAGAGCAGGTTAGGCATGTACCTGAGATGTGGAAGAAATCATTGATGTCTTGCTGTAGTAAGAGCAGGTTAGGCATGTACCTGAGATGTGGAAGAAATCATTGATGTCTTGCTGTAGTAAGAGCAGGTTAGGCATGTACCTGAGATGTGGAAGAAATCATTGATGTCTTGCTGTAGCAGGTTAGGTGTAAGAGCAGGTTAGGCATGTACCTGTAGTAAGAGCATGTGTGAAGAAGAAGAAATCATTGATGTCTTGCTGTAGTAAGAGCAGGTTAGGCATGTACCTGAGATGTGGAAGAAATCATTGATGTCTTGCTGTAGTAAGAGCAGGTTAGGCATGTACCTGAGATGTGGAAGAAATCATTGATGTCTTGCTGTAGTAAGAGCAGGTTAGGCATGTACCTGAGATGTGGAAGAAATCATTGATGTCTAGCTGTAGTAAGAGCAGGTTAGGCATGTACCTGAGATGTGGAAGAAATCATTGATGTCTTGCTGTAGTAAGAGCAGGTTAGGCATGTACCTGAGATGTGGAAGAAATCATTGATGTCTTGCTGTAGTAAGAGCAGGTTAGGCATGTACCTGAGATGTGGAAGAAATCATTGATGTCTTGCTGTAGTAAGAGCAGGTTAGGCATGTACCTGAGATGTGGAAGAAATCATTGATGTCTTGCTGTAAGAGCAGGTTAGGCATGTACCTGAGATGTGGAAGAAATCATTGATGTCTTGCTGTAGTAAGAGCAGGTTAGGCATGTACCTAAGAGCATGTAGGGTACCTGAGATGTGGAAGAAATCATTGATGTCTTGCTGTAGTAGCAGAGCATGTTAGGCATGTACCTGTAGAGAGCAGTGAGGAGATGTGGAAGAAATCATTGATGTCTTGCTGTAGTAAGAGCAGGTTAGGCATGTACCTGAGATGTGGAAGAAATCATTGATGTCTTGCTGTAGTAAGAGCAGGTTAGGCATGTACCTGAGATGTGGAAGAAATCATGATGTCTTGCTGTAAGAGCAGGTTAGGCATGTACCTGAGTGTGGAAGAAATCATTGATGTCTTGCTGTAGTAAGAGCAGGTTAGGCATGTACCTGAGATGTGGAAGAAATCATTGATGTCTTGCTGTAGTAAGAGCAGGTGCTCTTGCTGTAGTAAGAGCAGGTAGGCAGGCTGTAGTAAGAGCATGTACCTGAGATGTGGAAGAAATCATTGATGTCTTGCTGTAGTAAGAGCAGGTTAGGCATGTACCTGAGATGTGGAAGAAATCATTGATGTCTTGCTGTGTACAGGTTAGGCATGTACCTGAGATGTGGAAGAAATCATTGATGTCTTGCTGTAGTAAGAGCAGGTTAGGCATGTACCTGAGATGTGGAAGAAATCATTGATGTCTTGCTGTAGTAAGAGCAGGTTAGGCATGTACCTGAGATGTGGAAGAAATCATTGATGTCTTGCTGTAGTAAGAGCAGGTTAGGCATGTACCTGAGATGTGGAAGAAATCATTGATGTCTTGCTGTAGTAAGAGCAGGTTAGGCATGTACCTGAGATGTGGAAGAAATCATTGATGTCTTGCTGTAGTTAAGAGCAGGTTAGGCATGTACCTGAGATGTGTTAGAAATCATTGATGTCTAGCTGTAAGAGCAGGTTAGGCATGTACCTGAGATGTGGAAGAAATCATTGATGTCTTGCTGTAGTAAGAGCAGGTTAGGCATGTACCTGAGATGTGGAAGAAATCATTGATGTCTTGCTGTAAGAGCAGGTTAGGCATGTACCTGAGATGTGGAAGAAATCATTGATGTCTTGCTGTAAGAGCAGGTTAGGCATGTACCTGAGATGTGGAAGAAATCATTGATGTCTTGCTGTAGTAAGAGCAGGTTAGGCATGTACCTGAGATGTGGAAGAAATCATTGATGTCTTGCTGTAGTAAGAGCAGGTTAGGCATGTACCTGAGATGTGGAAGAAATCATTGATGTCTTGCTGTAGTAAGAGCAGGTTAGGCATGTACCTGAGATGTGGAAGAAATCATTGATGTCTTGCTGTAGTAAGAGCAGGTTAGGCATGTACCTGAGATGTGGAAGAAATCATTGATGTCTTGCTGTAGTAAGAGCAGGTTAGGGCTGAGATGTGGAAGTAATCTGATGCTGTAAGAGCAGAAATCATTGATGTCTTGCTGTAGTAAGAGCAGGTTAGGCATGTACCTGAGATGTGGAAGAAATCATTGATGTCTTGCTGATGTAGGCATGTACCTGAGCTGTAGAAATCATTGAGAGCTGTAGTAAGAGCAGGTTAGGCATGTACCTGAGATGTGGAAGAAATCATTGATGTCTTGCTGTAGTAAGAGCAGGTTAGGCATGTACCTGAGATGTGGATTGAGTAAAATCATTGATGTCTTGTCTGTAGTAAGAGCAGGTTAGGCATGTACCTGAGATGTGGAAGAAATCATTGATGTCTTGCTGTAGTAAGAGCAGGTTAGTCATGTACCTGAGATGTGGAAGAAATCATTGATGTCTAGCTGTAGTAAGAGCAGGTTAGGCATGTACCTGAGATGTGGAAGAAATCATCGATGAAGCCTAACTATGATTCTAGACGTTATTTGTCGGTCCGGTTGTGGCGGTTTGGAATGGTGGATGAGGTCTGGTGTTTGAGTGCTTGGTGCGACACTGTAAGCTGTTGATTTAATATAATTGATTATATTGGTAATGTTGCGAGGACCCTTCAAGCGTGAGTGAACAGTGCGGAGGGGGGAGGCAGAAATAGAGCATTACCGTCAGGGAAGAATGGCTCTGTTACCAGGGGATCTGACCGACGCTCAACACTCAGGAAAAAGGCGAGACGGATGTACAATCAGAAAGTTACTGCTACAATCGGAATTGGAACTCTTCCTTTCATGCTGAAGATGGCGACGGAGCACTTATGTGAGTGTACTGAGTGCTGTGATGTCGATTCTTATTTGAACATTTTGTTTATTTGTGGAACGTGTCTGCATTAATTTTGCACCTGTTATGTTGTAAACTGCAATAAAAATAGCAATATGACGATTTAGTTGGGAATAGCAAGTACTTGTGCAGTACTTCATGTGCAAACGCGGGCTTTCTTGACTAACTGGTTGAATCAACAGTGACCTGCAAGACTAGCGGAAGACTGTTAGCGTTGGCACAACTGACGACTTTCTTATCCATTTACTTTGCGTGTGTGAGCTTCACTATTTCACATGCTTTTATAGGTTTTTCACTAGTTTTTGCAATGGGTCGGTAGAGAAAATTGTGTGTGATTTCTCCCAAACAGCACACGAACGGAGTAGTTTTGGGGTGACTCTACCCGTCTCCAGGGAAGTCTGAATCTCGACTAACGACGGCATAATGAGCCTGAGACAAAGCAATGCACCAGCACGTCTAAACAACACTCCCAGGAATTACCCGGAACAGTTTGATAATATAAAATGAGCTGGAGGCTGTTTGTTTGTAATAGCCAGCTAGGGAAACTGTCAAACGTGCCCAGGCATTCGACCGACACAAACGAGAGCAGAACACATGAATAGAGAGAAGTCTCGTAAAGTTACACTCTCTCCTGATCAGGACGAGACAAAAGAGCACTTGTTAAACTCGTGCAGTTCTAGATCTCTCTGCGGTTGGGGCCTCTTGACATTGAACGAAACCCTACATCACGAGGTGAAACATTGCTAGGCTAGACCGAATTTCGGCTAGTCTGTTGGGCTAGGCTGAAACATTGCCAGACTATTCCAAATCTCGGTTAGTTTGTAAGTGAAATACTGAAACATTGCTAGACTAGACCCAGTCTCATTTAGTTTGTATCAAATAAACGGACAGATTGCAAGACTAGACTGGACCTCGGTTAGTTTGTATGTCATATACGGACACATTGCAACACTAGACCGGATCTCAGTTAGTTTGTATGTGATAGACGGACACATTGAAAGACTAGACTGGACCTCAGTTAGTTTGTATGTGATAGACGGACACATCGCAAGACTAGACCGGATTTCAGTTTGTATGTGATAAACGGACACATTGCAAGACTAGACCGGATCTTAGTTAGTTTGTATGTGATAGACGGACACATTGCAAGACTAGACTGGACCTCAGTTAGTTTGTATGTGAAAGACGGTCACATTGCAAGAATAGACCGGACTTCAGTTAGTTTGTATGTGAAAGATGGACACATTGCAAGACTAGACTGGACCTCAGTTAGTTTGTATGTGATAGACGGACACATAGCAAGACTAGACCGGATTTCAGTTAGTTTGTATGTGAAAGATGGACACATTGCAAGACTAGACTGGACCTCAGTTGAGTTGAGTTGAGTCAAGAATTGACATCATAGCACTCGGGGCAATCCCATGCACACTCCCTCCTCATCTTCAGCAGCCAGTACAGTTAGCCTGCCGCACATTTAGCCTATCTGCCAACGTCGGCAATGCAAGGATGTATCGCATGCACACAATATTGGTGTCTTTTGTACAACCCAGGATCAGCCGCATTGCTTCATTCTGTAAGCGCTACAGTTTCTCTAGGGGACTCTTCAAGACAGTAAGTAAGCCCAGTCCATAATCAACCACTGAGATGATTAAATGCTGGTAAAGTGAGAACATGATTCTCTCCTCTATGTCCATCGCTGCCATAATCTTTAGGGCGTCTAGACCTTTTCGAGCCCATGTCACAATGTCCTCTTTATGACAAACTTCTGTCAAAGCTGATTCCCAGGTACCGCAGTCTGCTGTCTCTTTAGATGCCCCTGTCATTTATTGTGAGTCAGCTCTAACAATCCTGTTGTCCAAAGAACACCACAGGACGGTTGTCTTTACGGGGTTGATTACAGCGCTCATCTCTGTACACCTGTCGATCACCTTATCTGCTGTTGCCTGTAACTCTTCGGCTATTTGATTCCGATCTCTCCTCTTTCTATATACTCAGTTAGTTTGTATGTGATAGACTGAAACATTGTTGAACTAGACCCAGTCTGAATTAGTTTGCCTTTGATAGACTGAAACGGTGCTAAACTAGACAGGATATAAGTCTATCTGTCTAGGCTGAAACACAACCAAACTAGACCAAACCTGAGCCAGTTTGTAAGTGCTGGCCGAATTATGACCGACTTACATCCAACACGCCACCCCCAGCTCTTTTTTCCGTGTGCCAAGTCCTAATTCCTCTCGCCGAGGGCCAATTATTTAACTAACAATTCGTTGGGCCTCAATGATTAATGTCACGTGACTCATGACACATTGATCTAGGAATGGTGAATATTTGTTTCTCGTCTAGCCAGGGACTTTTGGGGAGTCACATTGGTATACCTGATATATGCTCGCCTGCGAATCAGATGGTCGTGGGTTCGAGTCCTGAAAAAAGCCTGACTTTTTTATTTCTTCAACAATGATACAGGCTCCCAGTTCGACCCAGCCTTGAGTGGGTACCAGGTACCGTCCTGGGAAGTAAATGTTGACTACTTCACCCATCAAGCGCCGTATGGTCTATAAAATATACGTCCAACCCTATATGCCCAATACCTCTAAAGGCGTGGGAAAGCATCCTTTACTTTTCTAGGTACGGTCAAGGTCAAGTCTAGAGATGTGAACCAGCGCCATTGCACACGGTTAAAAACCATAAGTGCTCTGCCACCAGCACGGACAGCTGATAAGAAACTGTCCGCCTGTGTCACTGTTCGCACGTAACTCTGTAGCTACAGCGACGTTCCTCCATTTACTCCAGAGTGTCACTCTGGTACCCATTTCCTAGAGGCTAGGTGAACCCCGGGAGCCGCCCGGTTTCGAACACCGACCGTGGCTGCAACGAGTCGCAGCTGGATTTGAAAGCGAGCCATTTATCGACTGCGCTAACGCGGCCCGTGACGGTATCAGCAGGTAGAAGCATTTAAAAATTGGTGACTATATTCCAAAAATTATGTTTCAGCTGTAGTAGAATATAAATGAATGAAATTATACATACATATTTATTTCATTCTCAAAGTTTTGTCCGATTTGTTTTCCCACACAACAAGTAATTAGAATGCATATTTGCTTATTCGATGTATATAAATATGTGATGATCCTTGTTGTATCACCTTCAAAGAGTTATACGGCACAAAGTACTAATGTAACCAATCGACGCTTAACAAAATCCTGTTTCTTTTGTTTGACCTTAATTCTACAACTGTTGCGATGTGTATCTTCTTCTTCCATTGTCGTCTTACTGATACCAGGTTGTGACCCAGTGTCGCGGTTTTCTGTATCTGTCTTTCGCTTCTCTTGTGGCTTGAATTATGGATTTATTTAACTTTTTTGATTGTTTCATCCATCTCTTTCTTGGTTTTCCTCTCGCTTTTCTCCCAGAGATTCTATCCTGAAAATTCTCATATGCAGTCTCGGCTCGCTGTATTCTCATTAGATGGCAGAACCATTTCATTCTTTGTCTGTCAATATAATCCAGACATGATCTTATTCCAGCTTTCTCTCTAATGCTTGGATTCGTAACCCTGTCTCATCTAGTGTTGTTAGTGACCTTCCGCAAGAGTCGGTCCTTTAATCGTTCAATGTTTCTTGAGTAGTAGCAGTCAAATACACCACTGCCTACTTGCTAGGTCCCTCGCATGACACGGCAGGACAAAATCTGACCTTTCAGGCGAGCCAGGGCCCCGCTACCTTTAAGCCTCGCGCCTTCATTTTTCCGGCGTGCACCACGAGGAGGTGAGCTTTAAGGGTTGAGTTGAGTTTAGTCAGGAATTGACATCACAGCACTTGGGGCATTTCCATGCATGCCCCGACCTCATTTTCAGCAGCCAACACAGAGTTCCAATACCCATGAACCGGTCACAATCTGGTTAAAAGTCCGTCTTGCCTTTCCTCTGAGTGTAGAGAACTGGCCAGACCCTCTAGTTACACCCAGGTGCCTCATTCTCTCCAGGCCATAAAAATCTTCTTTCTCTACTGATTCCGCTGCTTGTTCCCAAAGGGCCTTGACCACATCTGCCTTGTCATGTATCAGTTCACCACCCAGTGGTGCGGATCCGGCCAATCTGTCTGCCTCTTCCTTACCCACCAGGCCGGCATAGCCTGGAGAAAAGATCTAAAGTATGCTCGCTTCCCGTGACCTTCCCTGTGAAGCTAGCCACTCTGCTCGAAGCATCCTTGTCTTCACCTTTTTCAGCATGCTTTCAGGCGTGCTGTGGCTAAGTCGATGCGAACGCTTCGCTTCGTAATGCCGGAATGCCAGGTTCAATACCAGCTGCGGGTAATGCGCCTTGCGTTGGTTTCGACAGTGGTATCAAGAAAGCCGAACGTCCAGAAAGCAATGGCAAACAACTGGATGTAAATTGCCTAGAGAAACCACACAACAACCAGGGGCTGTTAGGGTTGTTTCTGCAACGTCCTGTAAAGGATACGCAACTAACTTTCAGGCGTGAGGCTGACGAAGGTGCATCAAGCAAAACTGCTCATTACTGCCTTTAATATGCAGGACCTGCCCATGTGTGGTTCATGGTACCAGCTGGAAATTCCCGAATACCACCTTCCACATACGTGAAGTCTTCCATTGCAAGAGCCGTAATGTCATTTACGCCATCAACTGCAAGAGATATGAAATTAAATACATCGGTGAAACGGGTTGACGACCGGCTGGTAGGTTCAGACAACATCTTTCGGATGTGCAGAACGGCGCCCTAAAACCACTACCACTGCATTAGGTTCCCAGGTCCATCAAAGTGCTCACGACGTGGAGGTGACAGCCAATAAATCTAGCCACTCCACGGACATAGTTCGCAAGTCTCTTAAAAAATCGCTTGATATACACCTTGGGAACTCTGGCGCCCTGTGGACTTAACTGCCAGCACAGCTTCACCTAAACCCTAGAGTGCTGCACTACCTGCACAGTTTCATTTTATCCTTGAGTGACGGTCCCAGGCATATCCCCGGAGATCTATTTTCCCAGCCCCACGTGCCTCGCCAGACTGTTGTCTTGACATCAACCTGGCTGCCACGAGATACGCAGTTATATTGTGTATTTGTGTAGTATTGTCTATTCTATGTATGTGTCGTAGAAGGCTCCATAGCCTCAACGTTCACGATTTGTTTGTGTTTGTTTATTGGTGAAGCTGGCTGATATACCTTTTATTCGGTTTTATATCTTGCCTTTTTTTATACCACTTTTGCGGTGTAGGCAGGGGTGGGTCTTTGATCCTGACGATTTAAGGTAAGGTTTTTATTTTATAACACCCCCCCCCCCCCCATCCCCCACACCAAGGCTTATCGAGAGCACGCTATAGAATTAGTACGCTTGATCATTTCCAAGCACGTGACACGTTGTAAAGACGATTGTCTAGATGCCTGACCAATGTCCAGGTTTCTAACAGCGGGGCTCAGTATACAACAGATTTGTCAGTTCTAATGTTCACTCTATTGTTTATCATCCTAGCTGTCAATAATTGTCTAGTTTGCTGAAATTATGTGTAGCTATTTATATTATTTTTTTTTTTTTTTTTAATTTCTGTTCTAATATCTCTCCGTTAACTGCAATGTTCACGGTTGCTGGCTCCATTTAGAAATATGTAAAACAAACAGCGAACAAATATGAAAGACAATGAAACACTGACAAAGGGACTTAATCGTGTTTGCTTACATCTAACATAACATCTAATGATTTCAGTGATTATGTACAGCCCTAGTGGTATAGTGTATCCCGTTGGAGTCAAACAGAGAAATTACAAATGCAATCTTCATACCAGCCTTGTGCTATCTTTGTCAGTTGGACTATCTTCATACTAGTCTTGTGCTATCTTTGTCTGTTGGACTATCTTCATACTAGTCTTGTGCTATCTTTGTCTGTTGGACTATCTTCATACTAGTCTTGTGCTATCTTTGTCAGTTGGACTATCTTCATACCAGCCTTGTGCTATCTTTGTCAGTTGAACTATCTTCATACCAGCCTTGTGCTATCTTTGTCAGTTGAACTATCTTCATACCAGCCTTGTGCTATCTTTGTCAGTTGGACTATCTTCATACTAGCCTTGTGCTATCTTTGTCAGTTGGACTATCTTCATACCAGCCTTGTGCTATCTTTGTCAGTTGGACTATCTTCATACCACCCTTGTGCTATCTTTGTCAGTTGGACTATCTTCATACCAGCCTTGTGCTATCTTTGTCAGTTGGACTATCTTCATACCAGCCTTGTGCTATCTTTGTCAGTTGAACTATCTTCATACCAGCCTTGTGCTATCTTTGTCAGTTGAACTATCTTCATACCAGCCTTGTGCTATCTTTGTCAGTTGGACTATCTTCATACTAGCCTTGTGCTATCTTTGTCAGTTGGACTATCTTCATACCAGCCTTGTGCTATCTTTGTCAGTTGGACTATCTTCATACCACCCTTGTGCTATCTTTGTCAGTTGGACTATCTTCATACCAGCCTTGTGATATCTTTGTCAGTTGGACTATCTTCATACCAGCCTTGTGCTATCTTTGTCAGTTGGACTATCTTCATACCAGCCTTGTACTATCTTGTCAGTTGGACTATCTTCATACCAGCCTTGTGCTATCTTGTCAGTTGGATTATCTTCATACCAGCCTTGTGCTATCTTTGTCCGTTGGACTATTTTCATACCAGTTTTGTGCTATCTTTGTCAGTTGGATTATCTTCATAGCAGCCTTGTGCTATCTTTGTCAGTTGGACTGTTTTCATACTAGCTTTGTGCTATCTTTGTCGGTTGGATTATCTTCATACTAGCCTTGTGCTATCTTTGTCAGTTGGCCTATCTTCATACTAGCCTTGTGCTATCTTTGTCAGTGGGACTATCTTCATACTAGCCTTGTGCTATCTTTGTCAGTTGGACTATCTTCATACTAGCCTTGTGCTATCTTTGTCAGTTGGACTATCTTCATACCAGCCTTGTGCTATCTTTGTCAGTTGGACTATCTTCATACTAGCCTTGTGCTGTCTTTGTCAGTTGGATTATCTTCATACCAGCCTTGTGCTATCTTTGTCAGTTGGACTATCTTCATACCAGCCTTGTGCTATCTTTGTCAGCTGGACTATCTTCATATCAGCCTTGTGCTATCTTTGTCAGTTGGATTATCTTCATACTAGCTTTGTGCTATCTTTTTCAGTTGGACTATCTTCATACTAGCCTTGTGCTATCTTTGTCAGTTGGACTATTAAAAAAAAAGAAAGCCGAACATACGTGAACTGAGATGTTTGAGAAAGGCCGTGAACTGAGATGTTTGAGAAAGGCCGTGAACTGAGATGTTTGAGAAAGGCCGTGCCCTGAGATGTCTGAGAAGGGCCGTGAATTGAGATGTTTGAGAAAGGCCGTGAACTGAGATGTTTGAGAAAGGCCGTGAACTGAGATGTTTGAGAAAGACCGTGAACTGAGATGTCTGAGAAGGGCCGTGAACTGAGATGTTTGAGAAAGGCCGTGAACTGAGATGTTTGAGAAAGGCCGTGAACTGAGATGTTTGAGAAAGGCCGTGAACTGAGATGTTTGAGAAAGGCCGTGAACTGAGATGTTTGAGAAAGGCCGTGAACAAAACTAGAAGAGATCACGTGACAATATATAAATTACACGAACTCTTGGAACAGCATTTACAATTACATTCTTTAAAAAATCGAAGACTGAAATGGTTTGGCCATTTAATTATATCGAATTCAGTAACGCCTGCAACGAGGGCGTGCAGCTTGAAAGTAGAAACACAAAAGGTAGAAGAAGACAGGGAAGAAAATGGACTGAAGAAGTTACTGATACTTTGAGACTGCACAACATCTCAGCACACCGGGCAACCGAGCCTGGATAGCGATTGTCTTTCCCGCTTCGCGCAGCGACTCAAAGCAGAACATGGACATCAGAAGAAAGAAGACGATGTCTACTGTTGCGAGTTAACGAATGAATGAATGAAAAGATGTAAGACGGATGGTGATTAGAAGTACATAATGTTAGACGGACAAGTCTGCCCAATCCGTACCCTTAAGAAATATCGTTTTTTTTATTTTTAGTTAGTTCGGTCGTTCCTTTGTTGTCTTGTCAGTTCCTTCGTTGTCTTATCAGTTCCTTTGTTGTATTGTCAGCTACTTCGTTGTCTTGTCAGTTCCTTCGTTGTCTTGCCAGCTCCTTCGTTGTCTTGCCAGTTCTTTCGTTGTCTTATCAGTTCTTTTGTTGTCTTGTCAACCGTTCTCAGGTCCATTCCTTCTTTCAATCAGTTAGCATATCCTTTACAGAATCTCGCTCTTTTCGCGGCACGTCAAAAATCTTTCTTTTTTCTGCCGATGTTCTCTATCTAAACCACCCTCCATCACCGTTCTCTATCTAAACCAACCTCCATCACCGTTCTCTTAACCACCCTCCATCACCGTTCTCTATCTAAACCACCCTCCATCACCGTTCTCTATCTAAACCACCCTCCATCACCGTTCTCTATCTAAACCACCCTCCATCACCTTTCTCTATCTAAACCACCCTCCATCACCGTTCTCTATCTAAACCACCCTCCCTCACCGTTCTCTATCTAAACCACCCGCCATCACCGTTCTCTATCTAAACCACCCTCCATCACCGTTCTCTATCTAAACCAACCTCCATCACCGTTCTCTATCTAAACCACCCTCCATCACCGTTCTCTATCTAAACCACCCTCCATCACCGTTCTCTATCTAAACCACCCTCCATCATCGTTCTCTATCTAAACCAACCTCCATCACCGTTCTCTTAACCACCCTCCATCACCGTTCTCTATCTAAACCACCCTCCATCACCGTTCTCTATCTAAACCACTCTCCATCACCGTTCTCTATCTAAACCACCCTCCATCACCGTTCTCTATCTAAACCACTCTCCATCACCGTTCTCTATCTAAACCACCCTCCATCACCGTTCTCTATCTAAACCACCCTCCATCACCGTTCTCTATCTAAACCAACCTCCATCACCGTTCTCTATCTGAACCACTCTCCATCACCGTTCTCTATCTAAACCACTCTCCATTACCGTTCTCTATCTAAACCACCCTCCATTACCGTTCTCTATCTAAACCACTCTCCGTCACCGTTCTCTATCTAAACCACCCTCCATCACCTTTCTCTATCTAAACCACCCTCAATCACCGTTCTCTATCTAAACCACTCTCCATCACCGTTCTCTATCTAAACCACTCTCCATTACCGTTCTCTATCTAAACCACTCTCCATTACAGTTCTCTATCTAAACCACCCTCCATCACCGTTCTCTATCTAAACCACCCTTCATCACCGTTCTCTATCTAAACCACTCTCCATCACCGTTCTCTATCTAAACCACTCTCCATCACCGTTCTCTATCTAAACCACCCTCCATCACCGTTCTCTATCTAAACCACCCTCCATCACCGTTCTCTATCTAAACCACCCTCCATCACCGTTCTCTAACTAAACCACTCTCCATTACCGTTCTCTATCTAAACCACCCTCCATCACCGTTCTCTATCTAAACCACCCTCCATCACCGTTCTCTATCTAAACCACTCTCCATCACCGTTCTCTATCTAAACCACTCTCCATCACCGTTCTCTATCTAAACCACTCTCCATCACCGTTCTCTATCTAAACCACCCTCCTTCACCGTTCTCTATCTAAACAACTCTCCATCACCGTTCTCTATCTAAACCACCCTCCATCACCGTTCGCTATCTAAACCACCCGTCATCACCGTTCTCTATCTAAACCACCCTCCATCACCGTTCTCTATCTAAACCACCCTCCATCACTGTTCTCTATCTAAACCACCCTCCATCACCGTTCTCTATCTAAACCACCATGGTGCTAGACATAGGCAAAATACCTCAGCTTACGGGAGAGAATGCTGTTTATGAACCAGTTCTCCTTGATGTTTTAGGTCGTGTAGGATGTCGACTTTTTTTCTGCTCCCACGGTCTTCTAAGAATTTGTTTCCTTCTTATAAACGTGTCAGAAGAAAACATCGACTGTCTGTGTCTCGTTTTCTAATCAGATGAGGACTTTTATCTGTCTCAAAAGCACATCTACTCTGCTGTTAAATGTTCGTCATCTTGTCTGTTTATTAATTATCCACGTTCGTAAGGATATATCAACATAGGTTTTACGAGGACATAAATATAACACTCTGTTTAGGTTAGGGTTTTTAATATTGCTTCCGACAAAAAAAAGGGTGGGGGGGGGCTGTTTGGATTCGAACGATGGTCACTAGCATGAAAGTCCAGCGGTTTGGCCACCCGTCAATGATACATACCCTGGTGATTTGTCTCTGGACCAGATCAGGTCCTTCTGTTTATAAAATAGAGCCGTGACCAGATTTATCCCGGAGACTGAAGAGTAGCGGCCCCTGGCCCAGCAGACGACAAGCCGTCCGCCATTACCGGAGGGAGACCAAACAAACAAAACAGCTGAGGACGATCGGTCCCGATGTTTCTCGACGTTTTGACCAAATCAACAATACGTGTCTTCTACATCCCAGCTTTTTGTTCGAGCCTCATTCTCCTTATAGATGATGAACTAACACTTGGCCAGTGTGATGCCGTGTGACGTTCCTTCTGCGCTGGTTCAATAACAATGAGTCAGTGACGTGACGTTGGACGAGACAACGCATTTTATCATTTAGTGCAAGTGTTGTTCTAGCGACCACCTGTCTCATCCACTGTGTGGACTATTTTACAAGTGTGCAGCACCCTGTGCTATCAGGTCTGTAGTCACTTGTATGGCGTGTAAGTAACACCATCGCCTTCCTCCTGTCTTCTTGTTTCTGGCGACTCTCAGCATGCCCTAAATTACATCGTTTTGTAAGTTTCTACTGTGAGTGTTTTTGTGTCTGGGTTTTTAAATGTCAGGATTGTTTATGATTGCTACATGTCATTACTGATTGTTGATTTTATGTTCACTCTAGCTGCCTTGGCCCTTGGCAGAAATAATAACTATAATTTTGATTTCAAGGCAAACACTTTGCGTAGTGAATCGGTTTTCATCGCTCAAATCAAACCTCTTACCAATTTAAACACGTGACGGCAATGTTTTCCACCGCTGCATACTCGAGAATATCAGGTTTCCTTACTTGTTACTTCGTTGGTTACACTGGCTGTGGTAGGTCGGGTTCGCGAATGGAAGAGGAAATAATTACAGACATTTGGAGTTCTATTTTTACAAATAGTACCCCTTTCTTTGCGATGACATCTCATCAGGCTACACACACATAGTTATGTCGTACAGGGGCGACACTGTGCTGATGGGCGTTACGTCTCTGGCCCCTTCCCCAGCACGACGGCACCACTGGGGTGACGCTAATAAACTCTCACTAATTAAATATGGTAGACATTTTTGATGAACTCAATCCTCGCCAGAGCTACGGATTTTGTGCGTCCGTACTGAGATCCGATGCAGCAGCATCTACACGCTACAGAAGGAAAAGAGGACAACATGGTAGAAAACGGCGCAATAGACGTGCTGGTGCACGCAAAAACCAATCTAAATCAGAACGCCTTGGCAAGGGAAATCTCCGCATTCTTTGCTGGAACTGCAGGAGTGTTCGACAGAGAGGCCCAATCTTGGAGAAACTGATATATGATGCTGATGTAATCGCACTTCAGGAGACCCGGCTGAATACAGAAGAAGCTCTGAATGTCTCAGGCTTCCAAACGTACTACAACAGCAAACACCTAGGCCAAGCGATCCTGGTCAGGTGCGGAATAACATCCTCAGTTGTAGACACGAGTGCATGGAACAACAACGAAATTCAGGTCCAGACCGTAAAGGTAGACGGAAGTAAACCTTTCACGCTAATCAACATCTATGCCTGTAATGATAAAGTTGACAAAGAAAAGTGGACAATATTAAGTGGCATATGCGAGCAGATAACCACCGACATCATTATGTGTGGGGACTTCAATGCCAAAGGGCGTCTATGGGGCAATCTGACGGTCAATAAACAGGGCGAGGCACTGGAGGAAGCACTAACAGACACGGATTTAATCTGCTTGAATGATGGCAGACCCACCAGAATCCCCGACAGAGAAGGTGATACTGACAGTGCCCTTGATCTCACGCTGGTCTCTCCCAGTATGAGTGCACTTTGCCAGTGGGGCGTACTGGGACATCATGGAAGCGACCACCTTCCATGTTGGATTCTGGTCAAAAAAAACAATCTGCACAAGGTATCAGAGACCAGCCACTTCTTTCCAGTATGCTGCAAATCAGCCTGATGTAATTGGGCGTCTGCGAGACAGGTCACGCAGAACACCGGGAAAGAAGAAAGCTATCTTTCAACAACCCCCATGGTGGACTCCTGAAGTCGCAGAAGCCTGGACAGAGAAACGAGGTGCCACCAAAGACTGGGAGAAATGCAGAAAGTCTTCGAATTTTACTGAGGCGCAGAAACAAGACGTTAAACAAAAAAAAGACAGACTCACTGAACATTTTAAACAACTCGCAAAGGAGTCTAAGCACACAATGTGGGAACATTTTTGTCAAGAAATGGGTTACGAAAAATCTCTCAGAAAATTCTGGCGGCTCCACCGAAAGATGAACGGAGGCAAACAAACCTCTGTTATGCCCGAGCTAAAGATGGACAACGGGGTGGTGTTAAAATCGGATAAAGACAAAGGGGAGGCTATCCTGCACAGATTTCTCCTGCAGACGGAAAAGAAAGACAGGGAAGATAGGGAGCAGATGAAACAGAATTTACATGATATCCAGATGGCTGAAATCGAGGAAGACGATGATACAGTATACATCTCAACGGACTGCATCAAAGCAACACTGAAGACCTGTCCAGACACAGCTCCAGGTCCTGATGGCATTAGATACAGCGACTTCAAAAGCCTCGATATGACAGATATGGATGAACTATCCACGATTTTTAAACAACACCATGAAAACTGGCATTATTCCTGATGACTGGCTCCACAGCTATCTCAGACCATTTCCTAAGCCAGGAAAAGACCACACGAGAATAAATGGCTATAGGATCATAACACTTCAGAACACGGTAGGAAAACTCATAGAAAAAAATCGTTGCCAGAACGTTAACCCAAAAAATTAGAGTCGGGTGGTCTATTCCCCGCTACACTAGGTGGTTACCGACCAGGAAGAGATACATGGTGCAATGCTGCAGTATTTGCTTACGACACATACGAGGGTTTCCAGGAGGGAATGGAAAACTGCTGCAGCCGCTATTGACTTAGAAGATGCGTACAACAGCGTCCCATACAACATGCTCATCAGACTGCTGTTGGATATGCAGATAGAGACAAAGTTGGTCAAACTGGATCGCAGCAGCGTTTTTTGAAAGAACAGTGTCGCTTCGATGTGGTAAATGGGCATCCGAACCTCAACGAGTCCTAATGGGTCTGCCACAGGGATCACCACTGTCGCCTGTGCTCTTCAATGTGTACACAGCAGGAGTCACTAGTGCACAACGCGTAGGTCTAGGTAGAACAATGTCGTATGCAGATGATATTCTTGTTTACCGTCGAGGTAAAAACAGGCAGGAAATTACAACCACACTACAACACGAACTGGACAGACTTAGTAGTGGTGGTGCCAGGAATCAAGAGCTCAAGTGAACCCGTCCAAAGCCTCCTTAACATGGTTCTCTCTAAATACTCACATCGTCAATACACCAACGCCAGTCGTAAGCATATGTGGTGTGGACATCGAGAGAACGGACACCATGAAATACCTGGGTATGACATTTGACAGATGCTTGTCATACAAATGCCACGTAGACAACGTCATACTTAGAGCCAGAAAAGGTCTGACAGCACTCAAGGTGCTAGCAGCAGCTGATATTGAACAACGCCTACTTTTCCTTCTCTATCAAGGGCTTTGAGCTTAGCGTCATTGACTATGGTCTTGGCCTCCTCACTGTCAGCAAAACCCAGCTAGAAAGACTGGACCGAGTACAAAATGAGGCCATGAGACTCATACTCGGCTGCACAAAAGACACCTCCTGCAACGCCATGCGTTATGTCCTGGGTTTGCCGACGATGACTAGCAGATACAAAGTGGCACAAGTCAAGGCTTACATGAGGGTATCGGCAGACGCTAACCACCCATTGCACAAAGCTATATACGACACAAAAGGAACGCGTCTCAAAAGAGGCCGCTCTTGGATGGCAAAGGCTGAGAATTTGATCCAGCAGGTATGTGACCTAGACGTGATCAGCCACGGAAAAGAATGGACGAATACACCAGTAGACATGCATGGCATCTCTAAGGTTGTTATCACACTAGGAAGGTACTGCAGGGATCAAATTCCTGCGGCGGTAGACACAGAAGTAAGGGAACTGATAGATCAGCATTCAGACCCAGAAGATATCATCATCTACACAGATGGGTCCGTGAAGCGCGGATCAAGGTCAGCATGGGCATACACAGCGCAAAGAAGGGGGAAAACAATACACGAGGACAGCGGCGCTTACCAGACAACCACGTCAAGCATGACCATGGAAATAGCCGCTGCTTCTAGAGCTTTAGCATGGGTATCCGAGCAAACCGCCACACAAGCAGTAATTGTCTCAGACTCAATGAATATGCTTCAGAAAATAGCAACAGGCAGTATGCGCTCTGAATGGATAGAAAGCATTAGGAAATCGCACTTAACTTCCGTAACCTGGATCTACACACCGGGTCATGCGGGCGTAAAGGGAAATGAGCGAGCGGACCAACTGGCAAGCACAGCACTAATGATTGCGGGAAAAAGCATGGACAGAGCAGATATCGTTAACGCTGTACGTACTGGGCTAGTGGATAATATCGAATCCCTGACACTAACACGATTGCGTGACATGGGAGTTAAGCATGGTGAAGCACGTCTTTGCCGTCTGCGAGGCCGAGAAAGGAGACAATATAACCAGCTTCTCATGGGGACAATTAGTAGAAGTACTTTGGAGTGGCTGCTGCTTCGGAGGACTGCGCACGCATGGGTATGCCCAATGTGCAGTGACGTCGATTGTGATAACAAAACACAAAATAACATTTTGTAGGAAGTCGGCATTCCGAAACCAAAGTTCAAGGTGTCTCCTTCGTGCCAAAGAACTGCATGGCTGTTGGGTGAACAGTCGTTAACGAAGGCAGTCAGGTCGTTGTAGGGGCGACGCCTGCTGGTGGATGTAATGTCCTAAGTCCCTTTCCCAGCTAATAGTGAGGGTACTGCTGGGGTGACCATTTGTTAACCCCTCACATAATGCTTCAAGTCACAGTGGACACTAGGCACGACCACTTTTTTATTTTTATTTTTTTTTTTTTTTTTTTTAAGCCGTGGCAGTTCTGCCAGGCGGTGGCCGTTTGCATTTTTGCTCCATTTGTAGACTGGAAGGATATAGTTTCGTCACCCAGCTTCTGAGTTGAGTGCATGGTGTGACACTGTGAGCTACGAGTGTTTTTCGTTGGCACAGGAGCGGAGCAACAATGGGGTGACCCGTTTGCTATGATGCTGAAACTAGGATTACCAGATTACCAGATTACCAGAATAACTATAATTTATAATATTGCAAGGTGAGTACTTACTGCAGTATTGTTACCAGTTCCAGGGGGTAGTATCAGAGGCTCAAGACCTGCCAAAAACAATCTTTTTAATTTTACAAGTGTAACACATTAAAACAGACCATACTAATCCAACTGCCACGCAACATACACATATTATACATGAGAGCAACCAGGGATTGTTGAGGAATAATTAAAGCATACAGCTACAACAAAAAGTTGCGTAATCTAAGGCTCCCCTCCAAACTTTGTCCTCATATTATGGCGGCCAAACAAAAACCCTAACAGGGCCTCAGTCGTGTGCAAAATGCGGAGTTCCTCAGACGAACACATTGCGGTCAAAACTAGGATTACCGTTCGTTGACAAATTCGAGAAACTCAACAATACACACGATAATAGCGACATGGCGGGGAGACCAGGTGCTCCATCACAGGTTAGCGATAGTGTTCTTCTGATTAAACTCACTGCCAAGCGTATTCCCCGCGCTGCTACGCACAGTGTGGATGGGGAACTAAACTAGATGGATGGGACTCACGCGCAGAGCTACCGCATCTCCTGCAACTTCCTCACATTTATTTGCTCGTGAGTCCCAGCCATCTAGTTTATCTGCCCCATCCACGCCACTTGTAGCAGTGAGGGGGATACTGTCAGTAGTGTGGCATAGTCGCAGAAATAGGTCCGCAATTAACATATCGCTGAGACCCTGATAGAGTTTTTGTTTGCCCTCTATAATATTAGCCCTTTATTCAGAGGCAATTCAAGTTTTGCCGCGATTTGTTGCTCGGCAAGCACTCCGCATTTTACACACGACTGAGGCCCTGTTAAGGTATTTGTTTGGCTGCCATAATATGGGGACGAAGTTCGGAGGAGAGCATAATTAAATATTAGTAAATAAATAGATGGCATGTTTACAAAAATTAGTAAAAAAAAAACTTACAAAATTCCACTTACCACAATGGCACTCAAGGAAAACTGGTTAAAATATATCCAAAATTAATCACAAATGAATATGAACCACTTAGTAATGTTTAAGTGAAATATAAACTCATTCTATATGTTAGATTTTGTTCCAGAGGATCTTTTGAAGCATCATAACAGAGCACCATTATCTGGTAAAGAAAACTGACTCCAAAATAATTAGTATGTTCACACAAAACAATGTTTGGCCATCTTCGGAATAACAGTCCCAAGTTATCAAGGCCGAAAATATACTTTAACAGGGCCTCAGACTTCCGGCGACTTAAATTGTGCACTTCCGGCGACTACCACCACCACCAAGAGTATATCCTACGCCGCTATGCGCGGCGTGGATTGGGGCTTAACTAGATGCCTGGGACTCACGAGCAGCAGCCACCGCAACTCCTGCAGCTTCTTTCAATATATTTGCTCGTGAGTCATCTAGTTTAGCCCCACTCCACGCCGCGCGTAGCAGCGTGGGAGGTACTTTTGGGGGTGGCGGAAGTCCGCAATTTACATGTGACTCAGGCCCTGTTAAGGTATATTTTCGGCCTCGATGATTTGGGACTGTTATCCTGAAGATAGCCCAAAGTTTATATAACACTCAATGTGCCTGTAATTTTGTAGCTATGTTT
Organism: Candidula unifasciata; assembly: GCA_905116865.2. Lineage (NCBI taxonomy): Eukaryota > Metazoa > Mollusca > Gastropoda > Stylommatophora > Geomitridae > Candidula > Candidula unifasciata. Next base: position 131,499 of record CAJHNH020001842.1, read on the forward strand.
CTAAATAATAAGGGGAATAGCACTAGAGCTAACTGACACTGAAGAAAATCAGCTTTTCACTGTTTATTCTTTCTGTGCTAGCTGACTATCGTACCCTTTGCGTGAGGTACACATTAGACACATCCCTCATCAAAGTTGACTCTATAAATGACTGAAACACGTCTAATTCGCAACGTTATCTATCTAACTTCAGATAAATCTAAAAAAAAACAACACTAATTAAATTTTGAGGCCTCTGTAGCCGTAAATCGTGTTGGCATGCATGTAGAATTCTGCTTGGCGGCCATATTCTTTCTAAACAAACACTTAGTAACTCAGCAAATCTAGCAAATATACTATATTTTTGGCTTTCAAACCGCGTTTCTAAGTGAGCAAGTATGATATCAGACATAAAGAACTCAAAAGGAAGTTAAAATTGAGCAGTCCGCGTTTTATTACTGGTCATTGGTAGACTGAAAACCTTCACTTGTCACGCATCGACAGGGCCACCCGGTTGTAACAAATTAGCGTATAATGCCTTCCCTGGGACAAAAGAGTTAAATGAACTTAATGAGGGATATAGGTCACCAGTCTGTCTCCTGTGTAAAGAATTTCACTGTCTCGTAGGCCAGCAGTTACATTCATGCATTGAAGGTCACGGGAGACTATATTTTAAAAAAGACCTAGTAAAACAGCCGGTAACAGCTTGAATACACAATTTTCAAGTGAGAACAGTCTACAGCATACATAGTTCCAGAAAATGAACTAGTGGGGTTTGTGCTACATTTGTCTGAGACAGAAATATTTCAGTATTGTAACCAGGGCTTTTTTCAAACAATGAAAGTTGCTGATACTCACCCAAAAATGTCTATTACAGTAAAGCTAAAAACAACGATGCCCGAAAGAAAGTTGCCATTACTCACCACAAAGTGACTATTACACTAGTGCTGAACAAAATGATGCCAAAATAATCTAGAGTGCCAGTACTGCTTACCACTGCATACTACCAGAACAACAACAACAAAAAACAAAATTTGTTACTAGTATAATACAGCACACTGTAATAGTCTGGTGACTAGCATGCATGGCTGGTAACCAGATGGTCTTGTGCTTGAATCCCCTATAAGATGAGGATTTGTTTTTACTGGATTCAGTTGTTTACCAGGACATTTTATGTGAAAGCTGGCTGGTCTGTTGTTGATGAGATGACCCAGTTTGTGCCAACTGAAAAATATAGCTCTATCACAATATATCCCAAGGTCCTTGACCTCCTGGTTATCAGTGTGTTCCCTTGATTGCCTGGTTATCAGTCTGTTCCTATGTTCCCTTGACCTTGTTATCAATCTGTTCCTGTGTTCCCTTGATTGCCTGTTTATCAGTTTGTTCCTGTGTTCCCTTGATTGCCTGGTTATCAGTTTGTTCCTGTGTTCCCTTGATTGCATGGTCATCAGTCTGTTCCTGCATTCCCTTGCTGTTCCTGCATTCCCTTGTTTGCCTGGTTGTCAGTTTGTTTCTGTGTTCCCTTGTTTGCCTGGTTATCAGTCTGTTCCTGTGTTCCCTTGATTGCCTGTTTATCAGTCTGTTCCTGTGTTCCCTTGTTTGCCTGGTTATCAGTCTGTTCCTGTGTTCCCTTGTTTGCCTGTTGATCAGTCTGTTCCTGTGTTCCCTTGATTGCTTGGTTATCAGTCTGTTCCTGTGTTCCCTTGATTGCCTGGTTATCAGTCTGTTCCTGTGTTCCCTTGATTGCCTGTTTATCAGTCTGTTCCTGTGTTCCTTTGATTGCATGGTTATCAGTCTGTTCCTGCATTCCCTTGCTGTTCTGGCATTCCCTTGATTGCCTGGTTATCAGTCTGTTTCTGTGTTCCCTTGTTTGCCTGGTTATCAGTCTGTTCCTGTGTTCCCTTGATTGCCTGTTTATCAGTCTGTTCCTGTGTTCCCTTGATTGCCTGGTTATCAGTCTGTTCCTGTGTTCCCTTGATTGCCTGGTTATCAGTCTGTTTCTGTGTTTCCTTGACCTGGTTATCAGTTTGTTCCTGTGTTCCATTGATTGCCTGGTTATCAGTCTGTTCCTGTGTTCCATTCATTGCCTGGTTATCAGTCTGTTCCTGTGTTCCCTTGATCATGTCCTTTGCAAAATATTTGTCTCATCACTGCCTGCCAGAATCTTGTTCTCCTCCTCCTCATGTTGTTGTTTATTTGTCCTGTTTTTGTTTTAGACATAATTATGTTGTGCCTGCTTTCACATCAGAACTGTGATATTTGCTCCTTTTGGCCAGTTCATTTGGTTCTCTTAGGGTTTTGCTGTTGTCTGGGTTGATTTCCCTGGAATGCTCTTATACACCTGCAGTGCTGCAAGAATCTTTAACCCTTTCGCAGCTGCGCCCTCCGCCAGCCAACGTAACCTCTGTGCTAAGCCAGGCGAGAGCTAATCTTTCCCCCTGTGCTGAATACCGTTTTTTCCTTCAAAAGCAGAAGACGCGCTTGCGGCACGGGGTGAAAATTGTACACCTAAAATAAAAAATCGTTGAAGGCGTGTGGTTGAACTTTGCGCTGACAAGTCAGACGCGCTATTACTACGCCATGAAAACTCATTAACAAAAAGAAAACATTACAAACTTACAAAGCAAACACAAAACACTTTAGTAAGCAAAAACATGGTTTTTATTATTATTAATAATATCTTTGTGTGTGAAATATTTCAAAACAAGGTGCGACACACAATGCCAAATCACATTCCTTGCACATGTATCTGGTTTCCCGTCGTTTTTTGCTTTTTGCGCATACCACACACTTTCTTGTTGGGAATTTTTTCTGCGATGTTACGGACTCTATTATTGAAGGGAAATGCCTTTGTACTAAACGAAGTGGCAGATCTTCACTTTTTTGTCCTCCTACACTTTTTCTCTTTTCCTTGCAATATTTCTGTAGAATTTCTCTAACATTAAGTGAAATTCGGCAACAGGTGTGTTTTTCCCCACAACAACTTTATATAATGAATGTGCACAGTAGACCAACCACGCTTCACAAAGAAACAGGATAACGTGTAAAGCATCTAAATCCACCTGAACGCACGTGACAGGATGTTTAATTAATTATTACTTCGGTGATCTGTTGCCGAAAATGCTAAAAGCTTAAATTTAAAATTTGCATTTAAAATAATTAATTTAAAAAAAAAACGGCACGTAGGGGTTGAACGCTGGACCTTTCGATTGTCAGGTAGACGTGATACCAACTACACTAGAAATTCACATGAAACTATGAACTGAAACAAAGACCAGTATTGTACACTTTAATAGACAAACACATTTATGTCAGTTGTACAGTATATAATTAACATTAATATTAATCATCACGTCAGTACGTGACCATATCTTTATTTTGATTATTTTGGATCCGTTTTAAATCCAGTCGATGTAGATAGCTAGGTCATATGGTCACTGGTCAGTCTTGTTCACAGCCAGAAGTACACTGTCCGCCGGCGTGCCGCGAAGATAACCCAGCTCATATAACTCACACGCTTCAAAGTGATCCTTACTACTACTCCTTGAAAGAAACTCCATTAATTCTTCTTTATTTAAACAAATGTTCTAGTTATTTTGTATTTAAAAAAAAAAAAATTTAGACTAACGCAAAACCAGAAATATATTTCAGGGCAAAAAAATTACCATTCACCGACAATGCTTCTATGGTAACAAAGCAACAGGATAACGTGAAATGCATCTAAATACGCCAAAACTCACGTGATAAGAGTTTTAATTGTATGTAAACGGGTCAGTTTGATCGGATTAAGGTAATGTGTATTGCTATTTCACCCCCTAAGAATTACTGTTCTTAGCAATCTGTAAAAAAATGTCGAGGACGAGATATCTCGTCCTTAGCAGTGAGGGCACAGAAAATGGCAGCCGAGTTATCTCGTCTTTAGCAGTCTGCCGGGCCGACGAGTTATCTCGTCCATAGCAGTGAAAGGGTTAATCTGACATCATCACCTCATTTTTGTTCCCAGGTCAATCTAGCATGGACAACAAAGCCATGTTTTCCCAAATTGCTGAAATAACCAGCTGCCTGTACCTCAGTAGTGCGACTGCTGTCCGAGCAGAGAACATCCGATCTCTGGGCATTACACACATCATTAATGTCACTGTGGAGATACCCAACCTACAGCTGCCACATGTGGAGACCATCCAGATCCACGTGGATGACTTGCCCAATGCTCGCCTGGGGCTCTACTTTGACCGCTGTGCTGACAAAATACACCAGGTATGTTTGTAGTCTTGAGTGTTGAGCTGACCTGTAAAACATGTATCAACTCAAGGCAACATGGTTTTGCTGTTTACATGATTCTGGGAAGGTCAGGGGTATTTGTACATGGTGCACATGAAGTCAGTAACTAGAGATCCCTTTTTATACCTGGCTGTGGGATAGCCAGTGGTGAACGTTGACGTCTGGCCAGCGGGAGATGGGACACCAGGCATGTGGACTCCATGAAGACATTTTCTTTCCTAGCAGGTAGGCTCTACTAGGGTGACCGCCTACTGCCTGCTTCATAACAGTTGTGTTATATGGATTTTTACATTTCATAGGAATTGTCGCCGGAGCTACGGAACAAGTGCTCCGCACTTGACCTACTTTTCAGTGAGCAGCAAAGAGAGAGTGAAGAGGTAAAAATTAGGAAATGGTGAGAAAAGAAAGCAGAGAAATAGAAGGACAAAAGCCGGGAGATTTAGGCAAAAAGAGCGGCAGGGGTTCAACCATGAGGGAGTGTGCTTTTGGAATTGTTGCAGTGCCAGAGAAAGCCCATACTAGAGAGGCTGATATACAGTTTTGATGTAATCATGCTTCAGGGGCTGAATGCAGACAAAAATCATTGCCCTGGATATGTCAGCTATGTAAATCCTGCTGGACATCGTGGGAGATGTGAGCAATTAAAGTAAAGTGATGGCTTCAAGAGCTCTTAGGTCTTTCAAGAATGAGCCGACAAACACCCTTCTTGCACGCCTCTGATAGAGGACATGGAAGAGGAATAGCAGATCTACTTTTGTGCAGCCTCCATGGTGGACATCAGAGGTAGAACAGGCACGGCAATTTAAGAGAGCTGTAGTAAAACGATTAAAGAAACATCCCTAAGCACACAGGAGGAATTGTTCACGGAAAGAAATAAGAAAGAGTTGTATGCTTCTTCTTTTCTTCTTCTTCGCGTTCACCAGCTGTAAACTCTGGCGGAAGGTTATGGTTATTCATCCACTTCTGGACTGCAGTCCTATTCCAGAACCTGAGTGTTATGTGTGCTTCCGTTTTACAGATCTGACTCATTTGTATGCAGACTGCTGGTTCCTTGCCTCTCAGGCAGATGCACTCTGACTACGAAGAAAGCTCCCAATTAGTCGATTATTACGACATGCTTTTGGGTAGGCAGTGGGTTTATTCTTGTTTTCCCTACAATAGGGCCCCGGAACCCACATGGGGTTGTTGTATACTGAAAACTGGCAGCATTTGAACATGTGGTCAAGTGATTCTCTAGGAAATGAGTTTTGCTTGAACGCTGCAACTTGCTCACGGGCAGGAAAACTCAAACGAGGGCCTGCCGCTATATATATTTATTCACAAGTACGTTGGGGTACACACACCCGCACAGATAATAATGAACATGAAGCATCCTACACATATCTAACACTGGCTAAACATGAAATGATGTCACAAACTCCCCTCACTTAAAACAGTTCAGCGGCTTTTCATCAGACAGCCTACACTAACTGTCACACAACTCCTGAGCTCACCGCTTCAGTGCCCAGGTTGCTGGCTACCCTCATCTCGGCTAGCTGTAGGGATTAACAGGCTCCATTTAGCTTACTTAGCTTGACCGTCGTTGCTATACTTGAAGCAGACACGTCACGTCGGCTGACTGAAAACTTCACAATTCTTCAGCTCCATAATGTACGCACAGCACATCAGCCTGGTCGAGGAAATCTACAATGACTGGCAGCACCCCAACTCTGAGTCCTCTCAGCACGCAGCTGTTGCCGATATCTACGAGAGTCTTCCTCGTATGTAGAACTGCTGTCTTGTTTCAATAGTGATCATGATCACCACATGCGTCGTCACCCAAGACAAGCTTTCATCACAGAGAACGCCCTGCTGTCCTTGGCTCAACTCTGCCAACTGGACTTTTCTTCCCTCGACTGGTCTCTCGAGTGTTCTCGACCGTTCTCTAGTCTGTCCTCAGCTCAGAACAGGACCCACTGGTCACTCCAGTCAACACAGAATCACAATATTGACTCAAGCTGCGCTGACATCTGCTGTTTTAAATCAACATAGAGTCAAAATTATTGACTCAGGTCACCAGACACTCAGTGGACTCGTGAATCAACTCAGCAGGCTTTTACTATTAATTGCATAACCAATGTTGAAATACCCACATTGACATGCAACAGAAAGACAAGATAGATGTTTTTAAGCGTTGTGCAGCAGAGGCCTAAAAAGCAAAACATGAACATTTTATTAATGAAATTGGAGGCGATAAGACTTTGGGACAATTTTGGAAGCTGCAAAGACAGATGCTCAAGAATGATTAGCCCAGCTTAGTGGGATAATTCATAGAGACGACCGCTGGCTATTGACCACAGACAATGAGAAGGTGTGGCTTTCCTGAAAAGGTTTATTTCTTTCGCAGAAAGACCACAGTGATGGAGACAACAGAGCTGCAGTTAGAAAAGATATGTCAGCCGCCATAAAGGATGAACATTATGAAGAAATCAAACAGGTGGAAGATCTGAAACATATTTTGAAAAGGGTAAAAGACTTTGCACTCAGGTCTGACGGGGTCAGATATTCCCATATGAGAGACATGAGTGATGCAGACCTGGTGGAGATGACTGCTTGCTTCAACCAGAGCATGAGAACAGCTTTAGTCCCAGGAGAGTGGAAGCACAGCTACCTGATTCCACTTCCTAAGCCTGGCAAGAATCATTCAACATTCAGCAACTTTAGGAACATAACCCTACAAAACACTTTCGGCAAAGTGCTAGAGAAGATAAGAGAAAGCTCCTTGAAGAGGGTTTGGGAAGTTACCGGCCAGGAAAGGATACATGGTCAAATGCAGTCACTGTTGCCTTTGACGCCTTCAAAGGTTTCCAGAACAGGCTGGAAACGGTAGCAACGGCACTTGATTTAGAAGATACCTACAACACAGTCAGATACAATATCTTGATGACACCACTTATGGAGACAGGAGTTTGTCCTTGGTTACTGAACTGGATAGCAGCTGCTTTGTATTCTTGTCGGGTAGCTCTCCGCCTGGGTTCATGGACCTCCAAAGCACGTATTGTAGCCCCGGCACTACCTCAGGGATCTGCAATTTCACCTGTGCTGTTCAGTATGTTTACCAGTAAGATTGGGTAACTGAAAACACCTGGAGTTGGTAGAATACTGACATTTACAGATGATATTCTCATTTATAGACAGGGAAGAGATCGGAATCAAATAGCTAAAGAATCCTGTGTGGGTTCTCCGGCCCTATTATAGGGAAAACAAGAATCTGCATCTTGCTGAGAGGCAAGGAACCAACAGTCTGCACACAGGTGTGTCAGATCTGTCAAATGGGTGCAGATGGAACACTCTGGTTCTGGAACAGGACTGCAGTCCAGAAGTGGATGAACAACCAAAACGTTCCACCAATTTACATACAGCCAGTGAACGCAAAGAAGAAGAAGAAGAAGAAATAGCTGAAGAGTTACAGGGGACAGTAGATAAGATGATCGACTGGTGTACAGAGATGAGTGCTGTCATTAACCCAGAAAAAGCAACCGTCCTGTAGTGTTCTTTGGACAACAGGATTGTTAAAGCTGATGTTCCAACGCTAAAAAATAAATGGCAGGGACATCAAGAGAGCAGCAGACTGCAATACCAGAAAATCCCCTTTGACAGAAGCTTGTCTCTCAAGGATCACATAGAGGTGGTTGTGTCAAAGGCCTAAAAAAGATTATGGCAGCAGTGGACATGGGGCAAAGAATGCTGTTCACACCATACAAGCACTTAATCATCTCAATGATTGATTATGAACTGGGTTTGCTCACTGTCTCAAAGAGTCAGCTAGAGAAACTAGACCGCATACAGAATGAAGCTATTCGGGTGATCCTCGGATGTACAAGAGACACCCCGATCATTTGCGTGTGATACATCCTTGGATTGTTGACAATTGCACTAAAGGTGCTGCAGGCTAAGTCATAACTCAGAGTAGCTGCAGATAAAGAGCACCCTCTGTATGAAGCTCTGGATGCAGTGAAGCGTCAGAGGCTGAAAAGGGGATAATCATAGATGGCTCAAGCAGAAGACACAATAAGACAAGTATGCACGCTGGAGAACATTGGGCGAGGGACAGGAGGGGGTCAGAGTACCAGAGGAAAAGTCTGACCTGTGTAGGGTTATGATCACATTAGGCCGGGAGTGCAGAGAGTGGCTAGTGGGGGCTACTGAGGTGGAAGTCTAACAGTTGATCTGTTGTAGTCTTTGACACCCTGTTTCCATTCTCCTTCTGCCCACTCTGTCTTCAGCCTCTCGTTTCAACTCTTAACTTCTGAATAAGACTTGTTCTCATCTCAGCCTGAATGGAGCTATCCTACTGTCAGCTTGTACAGAGACTGTTGCACTAGCCACCGGGCTGATCATCTCAGTGTTCTCAAGGAGACAGGCCCATAGGTGATTCAGCAGATGACAATGAATTGGAAACCTTGACAAAACTACAAGAACTTCATGTCAACAGATGCCGTTCATGAACACCATACACATAGGCAGAGAACAGTGGTAAACCAACACAGAACTAGTGTTATCAGTTACCACACGCTGAGGGAGATACTGAAGATGGGATCTGACTTGTCCGATGTGTGATAAGGATGGTTGATCGGGTATAACTTCATTGATCCTGTCAGTTTTCAATATTTATGATGCTCTCCACTTGTTTCTCTCTGTAATTTCTCTGGTTATGTGTTTCTTGTTACAGACAGGTTCTAAGAATATCTTGGGTAAAGAAAAGAACAAATGCATCCATACTTCAAGAGCTGAATATTGAAGAGGGTTGGCTAGTAAAGACAATAAAACAAAGAAAATTGAAATATTTTGGTCACTTGAAACGTCATGGAGGTCTAGAGAGAACAATAATGGAGGGGTATATGCCTGGGAAGAGAGGAAGAGGAAGGCCAAGGAGAAGATGGGTGCAGGATGTGGCAGATGATCTCCAGATGGGTGTATCAGACGCAGGACATCTTGCTCATGATAGGAAGGTTTTCCGGAAGGTTGTTATGGCAGCGAGGTTCCGCGAGGGACATGCTACTGAATGAATGAATGAATGTGTTTCTTGTTGTTGTTGTTATCGATCCAGCGGCGCATGAGCTTTCGCCCTTTGGCCCAATGCCATGTAGTGGAATTTGCATGTTTTCACAAGCTGTTCTTTTCCTCCGTACAAGGTGTTCCACTTGTCTGGTCTCGGAGGGAGTAGCGTTCTTCTTGTCTCACTGAGTTTTGGGCACTCAAAGAGATGGTGTTCAACAGTTTCGTAGGGGTAGTTACATAGCTGGCACTCTGGGGAGTGTTGTGGCTGTATTCTGTTTAGGTGTCCATTGAGTGGAGTATGTTGCGTTCTAAGTCTGAAGATGGTGGCCTGGTCCCTTCTGTTAGATGGTTAATGCTGTCATTAGGATCAGGGCCAGACATATGTCTATAAACCTCTCTTCCAGTGTCCTCCCATGGCCCATCTGTTCAACCAAGTCTCTTTGTTTATAGCTCTTATCAGTGTTTTACTGTCTGGAGGGTTGTCGCTGTAGGTGGTTGTTCTTGTGTTGCTCCTTTCTTTGCCAATCTGTCAGCTCTGTCATTACCTGGTAGGTGCCGGAGTGACCTGGAATCCACTGCATCACTATTCTGATGTTGTATGAGGTAATAAGATGATCGGCATCCAGGATTATCTTGGCTATG
>CAJHNH020001843.1:0-5000 GCA_905116865.2 Candidula unifasciata
CGATTAAATAAATTGCACGATGTGTAAATTTACAAGTATATACTCTGAGACAGACGTTGCGAACGCGCTTTGTAATGCCGGGATGCCGGGTTAGATCCCAGCTGCGGGCGATTTGGCAGCAGACCATCTTGCATCGATTTCGACAGTGGTTCTGAGAGTCGACCGTTACAAAAAAAACAATGGCAAACTACAGATCGTAAATAGCCGTTAAACCAAAACAGCTTACAATTGCTGGGGTTGGTTCTGTGATGTATAGACTACTTACTTCATACTCTGAGAACTCAGTTAACACTTTATAACCCAATAATTAACCGTGAGAGTTGAATATGATATTGTTGTTTGAAAATTACTGCAACTCTTTTTTATCCTAAAGTTTCTACAGCAAGCTTTTTTTTTTTTTCAAACCTAATGGTGACACTTTTCCTTTGGAGTTAACACGGCAGGTGGAGAGAAGGCTCATTGCTACATGGCAACACACGGTCTCTACAATACTGCCCAGGTTTTGTGCTACGGTTGGCCATCACCCTATAAATCGGTATAACACTATCATATGGGAAAGCACAGGTTCCAACAAATGTTACGAGAATGCTTCAAAAGAAAACCTTTAAAGAGTGATTGAAATTACAATAACTATCCCATTGTCTTGTAATTTCTTAGACAGACTATTCACGAACGGGTCAAGTCAGGTCAGGTCTGAACCGTGCCGTGCTTTGATACTGAGATCCGGCAGCATCAGACGGCACCGTAAGGGATAGGGTGGCATAAGCAGCAAAATTAAAATGCAGTTTGAACGTTTGATCTGCTAGCGCAAACCTGTTAGGAGCAGTAATACAAGGACTTGCATCATACAGAGAAAATCTACGGCACCGGACTAGATCAGGTATACAGTCTGTCACAGAAAGTAGTGTCGTTTTCAAACTTCATACCCCACTCACACACTTGCTGGACTGATAGGCATGCATCTCCACAATGACCCTAATTTGCTGACCTTTAGTGATTTAAAAAAAAAAAACGGAGAATAGAACTTGAACAAAGAAGACACAAACAATAGACTGCACAATTCAGGTGCATACTACAGTAACAATTGATTAAAATGAAGCAAATAGCTGAATCTTAGAAACTGAAACACAAATTCAACTACATTCATGAACAGTTTGGTTACCCAAGGTAACCGTAAGGTAACGACAATTTCTTTTGCCTGCAAAGTTCTGGTTTCAACGGGCTGATCGCTGACGCTTCTGCATATCGGAGTAATCTTGGCCGAATTGTAAATAATTCGAAAGGCATCAACCTTGTTAACCATGTGCCCGGAATTTAGAATATGGCACGCAATAGCTGATGATGGATTTTGCATATTTTTGGGTACCAATTTCAGGCTAGGTGGTCCCTTTATCAAGATGTGCCAATTAAAGGAGAATTGCCTGCTTTTGATACTTGAAACCCGTTTTCCCGTTATATCCGTTATATGTTTTCTTTCAAAACATATATATGGCGCCTTTTATATGTATGTAATGCTCTGAACATTATATAGCAACTTATGCATGTGTTTCACAGTATACCAGTTATAACAGACTAAATGAGGCGACAGCTTTACATTATTTTTTTCTAAAGCCGTCGAACACTGAATCGAGACAGAATAATAATAGCTTTCATACTGCATTTTCCTTCTACCTGCCCTTTACTTCCGTCATACATTTATCCACGACTTTGTTTTCCTAGAAATGGAGTGCCAGCAATAAGTACAAAGTGTCTAAAACATGCTGGTGCCCTTCATCAAGTCTCTATTACTACGACGCTAAAAAAAAATATGTCTAAAACTGCGATGCTAGTACTGTGTATGGCTCACACTCTCTCTCTCTCTCTCTCTCTCTCTCTCTCTCTCTCTCTCTCTCTCTCTCTCTTTCTCGCTCTCTCTCTCTCTCTCTCTTTCTCGCTCGCTTTCCCCCCCCCCCCCCCCAAGCCGAATGCTTGAATGCCCAAGTTTTTTTTTTAGGAACAGAGAACTAAGCCATCGGTTATTTCTGTGGCTCTTGTACATCTCGCAGAATTATTATTATTTTTACCACCACCACGACGATCATCACCATCCTTCTCCTCCTCCTCCTCCTTCTTCTTCGTCTTCTTCTCCTCCTCCTTCTTCTTCTTATTCTCCTCCTCCCCTTCCTTCTTCTTTTTCTTCTTCTTCGTCGTCGTCTTCTTCTTCTTCTCCCCCTGCTTCAAGAAAGCTCGGAAATCAAAGCCCATGGCGATGGCGAGCGTGACTAGCAAGACCGGCTCGCGTTATTTAAAAAAAAAAATGCCTCAACACTATTGTAGAGTAGACCTTGTGCTGCGAGATCATACATCATAGCTCTTCTCTCTGCCTGCATTGTTTACTCCGAAGGAAAGGTAACAATAAAAGTCATGATCTTGAACATAACACTATATAACAAACAAAAGAAAGGACAGCCAGTCTAGCAGCCCCATTTAGATGTGTGTGTGTATTTTTTTATTTTTTTTTATTTGTCACATAGATGTAGTAATTCCTGTAGTTGTCGATGCCCTAGAGTTTGTTCGTGTTTTCTTCTTCTTCTTCTTCTTCTTTCTGCTCCTGGAATACTTCGCTGCGTCAGAGCAGTGAATGTTGGCTGCAACTGATCTTCGTCGATTCGTTTGGTATTGCACTTTCTAAGACTGCCGTTCGCCCAACTTTTGATATTGTACTCCTGATTGTATCGGTACCTACCTCTTGCTCTCTAGCTAACGATGTTTCCCTGAAGTCTTTAAGAGAGTATTGTATTGTAATTTCACCAAAACATTTCAATTGTCTCCCTTTTTTTTTAATTCTTCTAGTAGCTCTCTTTGTACTCGCAGTCTTTGGGAACCTCTGTAGTTGATTGTTTTCGTTTTTATGAAATACGACACTTTTCTGTACATACGAATTTCCAGAGACTCAACTTTTATTTTTTAGTTGCCTGTTTATTGCCCAGATTTCTGTACCATACAGCAGAGTTGAGTAAACACAAACGTTGACGATTCTCATTGTTAGTATGTTTTTATCTCTCTAGCTGTAAGTAATTTTCTTATATTATTGAACGTAGATTTAGCCATTCTTATTTTATTTTTTTTGGGTCTGTTTTATTGCTGCCATCGCCTGCAATTACATGTTCAAGATAGGAGAAACTTGTTTTAATATCACAATGCCTGTACTTTTCCCTATCTACCATTACTCTTTGTCCAACATTCTCATCCATACACAAGAAAAACAACACATATTTTCAGTAAAATTTCACTAGAGAAAATGTTATTGTTGTTATTGTATTTGTTCAACCTTTGGCATCAATACAATGTCTGATTCTACAAAATTAGACTGTTTATTAATGCATGCAAGACATTGGCTAACTAACTAATGCATAACTAGTAAACAGACAAGCACACACAAATAAACATGATAGAAGGAAACCATTAAATTTGCTTTTAGTATGCCAGTGGGTGCCTCGGCGGTAGTGCATCAGCTATTCACTCCCCTGTTGTCGCTAGGCACTTCCCTGTTGTCGCTAGGCACCTCGCTGTTGACTCTAAGCGCTCCCTGTTGTTACTAAGCACTCCCCTGTTAAAGCTAGGCACTCTCCTGTTGAAACTAGGCACTCCCCTGTTGGCACTTAGCACTTCCCTGTTGTCTCTAGGCACTCCCCTGATGGCGCTAGGCATTCCCCTTTGTCGCTAGGCACTTCTCTCTTGTCGCTAGGTACTTGGCTGTTGTCTCTAGGCGCTCCCTGTTGTGGCTTAGCACTCCCCTGTTAAAACTTACCACTCCCCTGTGGAAACTAGACACTCCCCTGTTGACACTTGGCACTTCCGTTTTGTCTCTAGGCACTCCCCTGATGGCGCTAGGCACTCCTCTTTGTCGCTAGGCACTTGGCTGTTGACTCTAGGCGCTCCCTGTTGTGGCTAGTTACTTCCCTGTTAAAGCATAGCACTCCCCTGTTGACACTAGGCACTCCCTTGTTGGGACTTGGCATTTCCCTGTTGTCTCTAGGCACTCCCCTGTTGGCGAGTGATTTCTTCCCCCCCCCTCCCCCGCGCCTTTTTTAAAATTAAGCTTCGCTCCCAGTTGGACCCAAGCCAAAATGGGCACTACGTTAATATCCTGTTAAGTAAAGGCGGCCGGCATGATACTGACCGCATCGCCCGCCGTTGGTCTACACTGGTCAATAACAAAAAGCTATCATCATACGTGTAGCGGCTGTATGCTCGCCTGCCAATCCGAAGTGTGTGCGTTCAGATCCTAAACCTGAACAAGTCCATGACTTTTTTCAAAAATAACCTTGGCTTCAAGATCGAGCCAACCTTAACTGGGTGGTCACATCACACACCGAGTGCCGATTGGTCTACAAAATATAGGCCTAACGCTGTATGCCAAATACGCTGAATGCGTGGCAAGGTTAATTTACTTTTAATATAAGTAAAGTAAAGTAAAGATCCCTTTTCACGCCTTTAAGGGACATCGGGCATATGGGAAGAGCACCCATATTTTTACAGACCAATCGGCACTCGGTGGGTAATGTGGTCAGCATTACGCCGGTACTTTTAATATGTTAGAAGATAATTTGCCCATTACGCCAGTGGCATAAAATGAGGTCCTTCTCTTTTCCTGCAATCTTTCAGCATCAACACAAACAGATGGGAAGCGGCTGCTTACACCTAAGTACATCAACAAGAGGAGATATCAGTCATCAGTCAACAAAAGGGACTGCAGGAAACTTTATCGGGTGTCTACTATCTGTTGCACACAATGCCTAAAAGCTTTCCTGGACCACTCCAGCTTAACTGGATCGCATTAACCTCATTCATGTTGACTATTTGGTTATAATTTTTGTGCGGGGGTGGAGATGTCATAAACCTTCTAAATTTTTTTCGGGTTCTAAATAAATTAATCTGAAGAATAATAAGAGACCTTTCAAGTTATATTTGTACTCTTCCTGGAATAGTTTTACTGTAGATGGCGACACTCAAAGGAA
>CAJHNH020001843.1:7500-39049 GCA_905116865.2 Candidula unifasciata
CTTCTTCTTCTTCTTTGCGTTTGGTTTCGTATGCTCAGATCAGACCATCAGGTGGGATGCCTCTATGAACTCGCATGTCAGCTGCAGGTCCTGCAAGGTTTCCCATAGCTTGCTCTGCACACTTTGCTCTTGAGGCCAGGTGTCTTTTCGAAGTTGCAGGTAGAGTGGGCAGGTCTGCAGAATGTGCTCAAGTGTTTGGGGTCCTGTTTGACAGGCACACTGCGGGGACTGTACACTCTTTATTTTATGCATGTGGTAATTGAGCCTGCAGTGTTCTGTTCGTTGACGGAAAATTGTTGTATGTTGCTTTCTGTTGAGTCTGCTGATGTGGTCTTGTGGATGTTTACTATTAGTTTGTTGTCTCCACAATCCTTTGTATTTTCCTTTGAAAAGTGTTCTGATTTCATGCCGTAGAACAAGTTTAGTGGACAAATAAATGTGCAATTATAATTTAATAACAAATAATAATAATAAATTAAGACACACCCCCCCCCCCCACCCCCAGTTACGGGACCTGAGAAAAAAATGAATAGGCCTACTGCGTCCTAACAAGCATGCGGTAATTAAGGATGTTTCCTTCGCAGCCAGAGTGCGTCTGTCTAGGAGGTGGGGAAGCAACAGTCTGCTCACAAATACAACAAATTTGTAAAGGGATGTGCACGCAAATTCAAGTTCTGAAACAAGACTAAAGTTCAGAAGTGGGTGAACAGTCAGAACTGGAGTTAACAGGCTGTGAAAGCGAAGAAGAAGAAATCTTCAATAGTTTAGCTACAGCTGCCCAAGTGGACAAAATAATCGCCTGCCCGTTTCACGGGATTTTCAGATGGCTATTTAGACCGGAAATGTCTGATACTGTAAGTGGACAGCAGTCCTCTAAGATTGATCAGAGATAAGTTGACATATGAGTTTCATGCAGTCTGGCTTCCTGGACTAATTGCAGCTCAAAAGACAGATTTACTCCGATAGATAGCAGATATGTATTTCTTCTCTGTTCCTTACATGAGTGTTTTTCAATTTATCTGTATCCTTTTTGATGTGCACACTGAAATAGTTTTCTTCGTAAATTATTTTGCGTACTTATTTTTTCTCTTTTCAAAATAACAGTATGTTTCAATCCTCTCCTTTTTACAGACTGTCTATTGACATTCTGTCTCTTGTCTAGAAACAGAAGATTTCAGATGAAAAAGAGAGTAGTCTTTCTATGAGTTTTGTATTGTGTGTGTGTGTGTGTGTGTGTGTGTGTGTGTGTGTGTGTGTGTGTGTGTGTGTGTGTGTGTGTGTGTGTGTGTGTGTGTGTGTGTGTGTGTGTGTGTGTGTGTGTGTGTGTGTGTGTGTGTGTGTGTGTGTGTGTGTGTGTGTGTGTGTGTGTGTGTGTGTGTGTGTGTGTGTGTGTGTGTGTGTGTGTGTGTGTGTGTGTGTGTGTGTGTGTGTGTGTGTGTGGTGTGTGTGTGTGTGTGTGTGTGTGTGTGTGTGTGTGTGTGTGTGTGTGTGTGTGTGTGTGTGTGTGTGTGTGTGTGTGTGTGTGTGTGTGTGTGTGTGTGTGTGTGTGTGTGTGTGTGTGTGTGTGTGTGTGTGTGTGTGTGTGTGTGTGTGTGTGTGTGTGTGTGTGTGTGTGTGTGTGTGTGTGTGTGTGTGTGTGTGTGTGTGTGTGTGTGTGTGTGTGTGTGTGTGTGTGTGTGTGTGTGTGTTGTCCATCAAGAGGATGATGACCACTCTTTTTCATCAAGTATGGGTACGAAGATGACTAATGAGGCCAACGCGAGCCCGAACAGTTCTTGGACAGTGAGAACAAGGAATGAGTGTTGTGCCAGGGAGAGGATCTCCTGAAGTCGCCTTTCTGTCCATCCTGTTATTGATCAGTCTTGCTGTTCTGTTTGCTTCTCATGTAGCTGCGCCTTTGTGTCGAGTTGCACGCCATGTATTTCCGTCTTGAGAGGCAGCCTCCCAATTGGTATCATTCATCCCAAGTTGCTTTGAGTGAAGGCTTCAAAGTGTCCTTAAAGAGTTTCTTTTGCCCACTTGGGAAACGTTTCCCATTTTGCAGCTCACCATAAAATTAGTTTCAGGTATGAGGTGTCAGTTATTGGTAGTACCTCTGGTTGGGGAGCTTGTCACGTCCTTTTTAGGACAGCTTGTTAACCTTTCGTCCAACACTGACAGCTCTCACCCGTGGCTCCATGCGACAGCGGCCACCCCCCCCCCCCCCGACCCCCCTCCCGGCAACAGCTTTGTATCATAAGATCTACATCACAACTATAATTGCGTGTCTACCCAGGAGCTCAATTTTCTCTTATAACATCAAGCGTATTTGCTATAATGGGATGTGTACAGATAGTTATCACTTGGGAAAACAAAGTAAACAAGCAGGAATGGAAGTATAATGGCGAGTCAAAAGGAACAATTTCAGTGAGGTGTTTAAACTTACATGAATCTATGCCGATTTCTCCATGGTTTCTTTTCACTGAAACTGTCGTAGTTGGTTCCCTGTGTGGAAAATACTCTGACAGTACAGAGGGTGACAGCATGCACCGAAGGTAGTCTTGCTCGGCTTTGCGAAGTACGGACACTTGGTGCAGTAAAGGTTCGTATGGAATTCTGTAAAATAGATAGGATAGGGAATTTTTAGAAGTAATAAAAACAGTCGCAAACTTTAAATATTTAATTTTAATGGCCATAATGATTTTATATCTTTGGTGCGACTAAATTATGTATCATGTCATCACCATCATTATGTGGTATTACAGATGGTACAGGCGTTCACACCAGTAGTAATAGCCTTGGGAATCAATCATCATTTGCTTTGGGCTGCAGAAAATGTTGATTGATTCCAAAGGCTATTACTACTCACGCCTCTACACAGATTTAGACCCTGTGTGTATTTCTATGATATATATTTAGACATATCTTGTCAGTTAAAACTTTTCCCCACGATCTCAACGGGGGACTGCCAATAGCTATAAAAGTGATTGATGAATTTGTTTAAATCAAGCTCAGCGAACTCAAGCTCTTTCATGCTCCGGGTGAGGACATTCAAACCGCAGGTAGTAGGTTTTTCTCACTGAGATCCGTTGGTTATCAACGGCAAATGTGCTACCTCAGTGAACACGCTGAAGTCTGAGGTGGTCAACGTCTTTCTCATGAAAAAGAAAAACAAAGATGGTAGGTGTCATGCATTTACATGCATTTGCTTTTGTTTTCTATCTTACTTTAGTTTCTTTTTTTTTTTAAGGATTTGAATAACTTAGACTTGAAACTTCCACTAAAAAATTGCAGCATTATTATATCCTATGATGTCTCAGGGCTTTCATAGAAAAATTAGTTGTCGAAAAGACAAACTGAATCCTAAAACTTCTCATCTTTTTCTCGTCCTGATGAACTGTTGAAAAATTTTTAGTGTCAAAACAAGGAATTTGCAGTTAAAAATCAGTCAGACTTAGATGTTCTAGTATAAGAGATCAATCTCTGTGTTCCCGATCTTTCATTTGATGACTAGTCTTGGAAGTTGAACAGAAATTCTTTAATTGTTGACAACAATATACTGCCACAGTCGATTCCAGAAGAAGCAAGTGTATTTTAAGGGCTAAAGACAATTTAACATGTTTAGGATCGGCTATTTTTGGAGTGTAGTATCTTGGAACAAACCCTCATGTAGCCAAATTAGCTATAAATGGTCTTTTCACAACATCCTCGGCATAAGATGTGTGTATCCAGATTTTCTGCTTTAACAGTGCATTTAACAGCTTATCTGGAAATATAATGTGTGGGCAAATGAGAAAGCAGAAGAAGTTACCTGTCTTTGCCCGATTCCCGAAATCCCTTCGCAAATGGATTGCTTGCGATCTTTAGCGTTGTAATCTGAAAAAAAGACCAGGATTGTACAATACAACAATTTTTGTCGCTATGTTTTCGTATCTTAGTGGTTCTCATTCTTCGACTATTGATGCCAACTTTGTAGCAAAGAGAATTTTCTCCAAAACGCCTGCAGAGAGACGTGCAGATATGCAGGCAAAAACTGAAATCCTACATCAGAAGTGGACAATCTAAATTCTTTTAGCAGGAGGTCTCTATGGCGAAGTGGTCAAGCTGTTTGCCTCGCTCTCTGAAGGTCGTGGGTTCGTTTCACAGCGGCGCCGCTCAGCTCAGGAGTGCAATTTTTACGGAAATATCTGGGGATCGACGCTGGAGCTATGGAGGTCACGCTCCATGCGATGCTCGCGTCAGGCAGCTAGCTGTTCTGCGGAGAGAGACTGTGCCATATGGGATAAAACCTTGTGCAATGAAATCAATCATCTCACAGTTACCTATACTTGATTCTTTTAGCACTTTCTGTGAAAGGCCAAGGGCGAATGTGTCGCAATAACCGGAACGTTGGAGGAGAAGAGAGACAGAAACCAAAACACAAGATGGAACATTAGCATCATGACTTGTCCTACTCCTTAGCGTTCACCGGCTGCAATCTTCGGTAGAAAGTTCTGGTTGTTCGTCCACTCCTGGACTTTGTTCTTAATTCGGAACTTGCGTTTGCGTGCACACGTTTTTTACTGATCTGGCTTATTTGTTTACGGACTGTTGGTTCCTCGCCTATCAGGCAAATACACTTCGCGAAAAAAGAGTCACTAATTAGTCGCTTTGTACGCCATGCATGATAGAGACTGTTCTTTGTTCTGCTAGATGTAGCCCTGGAACCCATACAGGGATCGTAAGATTGGGGTAGATCTGTATCAGGAACGACTGACAGTACACAAGGCAGATGATGGACACGACAACGCCACATGCTATAGATTACAAGAAGATGCGAACAAATTCATCTAAACTTCATCTTTGTGTCGGCAATGCGGGTGTTCGAGGCAACGAGCCACCAGTTTACAGTTAAATTAATTATGCAGTTGAAGAACTGTTAGCGATGAAAAAACTATACTATAAAATAAACGTTGAAGACGAATTTACGGATGAGCTAAGTTCAGAGTTAAAGACCTGTATTCGGCTTTAGGTAGGTGCTTTGCTTGAAAAAAATTGTCACGTTCAACCAATATCCCTGAAGGGGGAGGTTAAGGTTATAATTGTGACTTGGTTATGTGCGCCATATAAAATGGCTGAACATTGCACACCACAAAGAGCCCTGCCAAGGCCCAAGGACTCATGCGATGTTAATTCGATCAAAGGAGATGGAACCAAAATACTGTCCCGACCAAAGTCGTCTACACTAGCCAGTGGACAACCCAGTCGCCGATTCTGTATTCGGCAAATTAAGTATACAATTAAAAAAGCTGTTTGTGATAACTTAACTAGGAAAGAGAAGTGGCAAGTTCAACAGAAACAAAACTAACAACTTTTAGGTTCACAGATGGACACAATAGCACCTATCTAATCTAGATGACCCCAATCCAAACGATGGCTGGTAAGCGCGAGGAAGACGCCACAGCTCAGTCGAGTCTGTTTGCTGAAGATAGGATCATCCTCTAGGCCCGACAGTGAACGAGATGATGATGACAGGCAAGGGTGGTTTGTTATCTCAAGTGCTGGTGGCAGCACTGACTATGATAATGCTCATGGGAAACGGGCAAGAGGTGATGGCAATGGCAGGTCTCGCTGGAGTTGTTAGCTTAACTTGTCCACGCGGATTGTGAACTGGGACAATCTCGTACAGCATAATAGTTAACGCTGCATAAACTTTGTGACACTTTAACTGTAAATGTACCGCCAGTGATAAGGGCAGGCGGGAAACTGAACTACCGCCTGCTACGTGCAATGTCCTAATTCGTTTAGCGAACACATGCGGATTATTGCCGAGTCAGCTCCCTTGTAATTGTCTTGGGCAGGGTGGGTGAAGACTTGAGGGAAATTATTCAATATCTTGTGTCCTTTATACTACACCAAAATAGTGCAGATAACCTAGTCACACTTATAACCTGAGGCTCCTCCTTCGGGGATGATTATTGAACGTGATGATTTTTTTTCTTTTTTTGCCTTAAAAACTAATGATGATGATGTAGAAGACATAGTTAAAGAATCGACTTCAGTGCATCGGATTTTATCCTATATGGTCCCCAGTGTTGCCACTTTTCTTTGTCTGCCATAAAAGATCCACAGGATAAACTTAGCTTGGGTGATGAAGTTGAAGCTTCAGATCCAAAATGACTCTGGTATGCTTTAGCTGTTCAAATTTCTTTTAAATACCCAATCAGGGAGCTGATAAGCGGAACAGCCTTTTCATACTCTTATAAGGCCAAATTTTATTGTCAAGATAGCATTTAAGAGGTCATTTTTCATCCTGTTTCTTAGGTTAGATTTGAAAAATTCACTCCAAAAAAAAAACATCTTGAAAACATCTACCATCTTAACGTCAAAAACGCCATCTAAATGCAAGGGAAAAACATCTAAATCTGGATGTAAAACATCCAAAGTGGCAACACTGATGGTCCGGCCTCTTTCCGTAGAATGCTTGCCGCCTGCCGACAGCGTCGTATAGTTGGAACATGGTAGCTGTAGCGAATATCCTCAGGGGTCTCTGAACAACAACTGCACTTGTGAGGTGAATGACGCAGCCGTGAAACCAGCCCACGGCTTTCAGGGCGTGAGGCTAATGGCTTGACCACTTCACCACATAAACCCCTACATTACTACATGAGAAATGATAAATATCGGTTTGGTGCATTGATTCATCATCATCATGTAGCAGGTCCTTTGCAGAACGTCGCTCTCGTCACAGTCTGCCTGTAAGAAACTCGGTCTCTTGCCAGTTCTCCCGCCTCATGAACTTTCACACTTAAGGAGTCACTTATATCCTGTGCCCATCTTCGTGTCGGTCGGCCCCTGCCCCTCCTTCCTGGTACCATGCCTTCTGCTATAATTTTTTCCAATCCGTCGTGGCGCTTGATATGACCAAAATATTTCAGCTTTCGAGAAAGGATGCTGTTTATTAGCCAATCTTCCTTGATGTTCAGATCTTTTAAGATGTCAATATTTTTCATCTTCTTTGTCCAAGATATTCTGAGAATCTTTCTATAGCATTTCAGCTCAAAAGCCCCTAATCTCTTTCTTATGGACTGAGAGATAGTCCACGACTCACATCCATATGTAGCCACAGGGAAGATGCATGCTCTAAAAATTCTAATTTTTATCTCCTTGCTGGTACTTAACCATATACTTTTAAGGCTATTCAATCTTTGCATTGCTCTGGCCATCCTCCTTTTAATTTCTGTCGAACAGTCTCCATTGTTGTTTATTATAGAGCCTAGATATTCAAAGTTTGTGACATTTTTAATTTCTTCATCATTTATTGTTATTTTTGGTTGACAGCCAGTTTTATCAGTGGACATTATTTTCGCTTTCTTTAAATTCAAGAACAGATTTTGATCTTCACTGTGCTTTTGGACGGACAATATTAAATTTTCTATTCCCTTTACGCTGTTCGAAAGGAGGACTGTGTCATCTGAGTAGCGGAGTTCCGGAATAGGGTTGCCACCAATTTTGAGCGGATCATAACTGTCACAAGTCTGGTCATTTTTGACATTTCTCATTATATTTTCTGTTCATATATTGAATAGTATGGTGAGAGAATGCACCCCTGCCTCACACCCTTTTGCACTTCGAACCAATCAGATGTTTCACCAGTTGCTATGATGGCTGCTTGTTGTTCATGATAGAGATTTTCAATTAAATGCACTAAATGCGCTGGAAACCCCATATTTTTCATAATAGTACACAGTTTGTGGTGTTGGGCACAATCAAATGCCTTGCTATAATCAATAAAACAAGCATGAAGATCTACATTGTATTCTCTGCATTTTTCAAAAATTATTCTCATATTAAATATGTGATCCCTAGTTCCTCTACCCTGTCTGAAACCCACTTGTGCTTCATCTAGTTCATATTGTAATTTCTTTTCAATCCTTTTCATGATAATTCGAAAGAGGATTTTACTAGCATGACTTATTAATGAGATGGTACGGTAGTTGGAGCATAGTTTTGGATTTCCTTTCTTTGGGAGAGGGATATAGACTGTTCTTTTCCACGCTTTAGGACAAATGCCACTGTTCCAGATCTTCGAGCACATGCCACTGTTCCAGATCTTCGAGCACAGTGCATGGTAGATTCGGACGCTGGCCTCTCCTACTGCTTGAATTAGTTCTGCTGGTATTTCGTCGCAACCTGGAGACTTTCCTTTCTTCAGGCTGTGTATTGATGATCGTACCTCATCCAGTAAAGGCTCTGGTTCTTTTTCATAACTTTCACAAGTCGTTTTTGAATTACCTGTCACATCCTTATACATTTCTCTACAGTATTCATTCCATCTTTCTAATATGTCTTTGGTTTCCGTTAATGTGTTACCGTTTTTATCACTTATTACATGTAAAGAAGGCCCGAATTCGCATTTCAATGTTTTAATTTCTTTAAACATGTCTCTGTCTCTTCCTTGCATCTGGAGTTGTTCAATTCTATTACAGGTATTTATAATAAACTGTTTTTTTTTATCTCCTCCGATAGCTCTTCTGATTTCTTTCGTGTAGTTCCTATATGCATGGCTATTTTTCCTGTCCCTACTTGCTGGTGCATTGATTACTGTATACATTTTAAAGAAAAACGTATTTATATATATATATATTTTTTTAAACAGACTGATTTGTACGGTTGTCAAATTGGCCTTACGGTGTAGCACAATTATTTTTTCGGCAGCGAGGCACTGTCTTTATTTGGAGCTCGCCAATAGTAAGCAGACAGTAGTAGTGGCTGTAGTGGTAGTAATGGTAGTCACAGAGTAGTAACAGCAGCAGACACAGCAGCAGTTGCAATTCCGACTGGTTCGAGTTCCAGTATGGTATCTATAGCTTTTTATTTGTGTGGTGTCTGTTGTGAGTGACTGTACCTATCTTTTTTTTTCTTTGCTCAATGAATTCCAAATAATACTTGTCATGTTTTCTTTTAATATCTTCGTTGGTAATTTTCTCTTCGATTGGTATGTATTGAGTTAATTAAGGTTCTCTTCCGTGTTTGCGGGACAGCAAGTGTGAAAGCCCGATACCGGACCTCTAGCGGTTGACTCTATGATAGGACAAGTATGTAACTGATAGCTCTTGACTCTGGGATATCTCATGTTGTTATTCATTGACTGTACTGGGAACTAACTGCGATGTTATTACAATTGTGTCTGCATCGTTCTTTGCTACATCTGCTGTTTTTCTTGCTCAGTATGTTAAATAACACTACTGCACTAAGATACTCATTACCATGTAATGTACCGGAAGAGTAGGCTGTCATGTTTCTTTAATTCATTTAAATTTATGTTAGTAAATTTCCGAAGATATTTCTTCTCGTGCATTTGAAACAAGTATATCTTTTGACAAGCAAAGACAACCGCTCCTGAAATCTAACGATGGGAACTTGCGGACAAGCTGTTAATTTTGACGTCAACATAGTTTCACACTCCATGGAGTTATCTCCCCACGAATGCTGATATCAGTTGCTGTTGAACCTTTCCGTCTGCAAGACAAGATCAGTCTTATCTGAATTTCCCTTCATCGCCGGATGATTATCTCGATCAAAGACAAACTTTAGTCTTCCTGCCACTGTTTGATGTTGACTGTTCACACTTGTCTCGATCTCAGAAAGAAAAATAAATGTTCAGTTTTGCTGTTGCAGATTTTCACAACGTAATCAAAAGCTGGGCAGACATTTCTCGGATTCAAAATTGTACTTTCAGTTTTTATAAAGGACATGCGAAAAGGGCCTAAGGTCCAAAGTAGCATGGAGGTGGAGTTTCCAGGCAGTGGTGGATTTCATCATCGTCAAGTGTCTTGCCGACTGGCGAAGGCAATCATGCCTCTCCCCTATCTGCGATTCGCAGGTGCATGTATTATTTGTCAAGAATCTTCTTGCGCTGTCTTCTTCTGTCTTTCTTTCCATAAATCTTTTCAGTGGTCACAACATGTTCCATTTTTCATCTTCTCATAACATGACCCCAAAAATTATAACTGTCTCTTTCTGATGTTTGTGATAAGTTGTCTTCGAGCACTCGCTCCTTTCAAAACATTTGCGCTGTTCTTCTGGACTGTCTCAGGAATTCTGAGGATTCTTCTGTAAAACCACATCTCTGAGTCCTCAAGATATTTGGCTTGTTTATTAATTGTCAAGATTTCACAGACGTGTGTTAAAACCAGCTCTATATAGCATGCGAGAATTCTTGTCTTAACCTCTAATTACATGGATTCATTGCATAAAATGTTCTTCATTTGATATTTGGCTTGTTCTATACTGTTCTTTATCTCTGTGATACATCTTCCATATGATGTTTTCCATGTGCCTAAATACCTAAATTTCTGTACTTGTCCCAAAATAACGCCTTTGACTTTTATTCTACATCTAGGCACTTTTCTTGTCTTGGAAAATATTATTTATGTCTTCCCATTATTCAAACAGACTAATTTTATCACTTTTTATCACCAACATACCAATCCATTCCGGTAGTTCTCTCTGATTTGTCGCTGTCAAGACGGTGTCACGGGATAACGCAAGGTGTTTCATACAATAACTTCGAGGATCACAAGCGTAACTCAGGTTGTCTCATACAATAACTCGAGGATTATGAGCGTAACTCAGATTGTTTCATACAATAACTCGAGTATCACCAGAATAACTCAGGTTGTTTCACACAATAACTCGACGATCACCAGCATAACTTAAGTTGTTTCATGCAATAACTCGAATATCACAAGCGTAACTCAGGTTGTTTCATGCAATAACTCGAGGATCACCAGCATAACTTAAGTTGTTTCATGCAATAACTCGAGGATCACCAGCGTAACTCAGGTTGTTTCATACAATAACTCGACGATCACCAGCATAACTTAAGTTGTTTCATGCAATAACTCGAATATCACCAGCGTAACTCAGGTTGTTTCACACAATAACTCGACGATCACCAGCATAACCTAAGTTGTTTCATGCAATAACTCGAGGATCACCAGCGTAACTCAGGTTGTTTCATACAATAACTCGAGTATCACTAGCGTAACTCAGATTGTTTCATACAATACCTCGAGTGCCACCAACGTAACTCAGGTTGTTTCATACAATACCTCAAGTGCCACCAACGTAACTCAGATTGTTTCATACAATACCTCGAGTGCCACCAACGTAACTCAGGTTGTTTCATACAATACCTCGAGTGCCACCAACGTAACTCAGATTGTTTCATACAATTCCTCGAGTGCCACCAACGTAACTCAGGTTGTTTCATACAATACCTCGAGTGCCACCAACGTAACTCAGGTTGTTTCATACAATACCTCGAGTGCCACCAACGTAACTCAGGTTGTTTCATACAATAACTTCGAGGATCACCAGCGTAACTCAGGTTGTTTCATACAATAACTTCGAGTGCCACCAGCGTAACTCAGATTGTTTCATACAATAACTCGAGTATCACCAGCGTAACTCAGATTGTTTCATACAATAACTCGAGGATCACCAGCATAACTCATGTTGTTTCATACAATAACTCGAGGATCACCAGCATAACTCATGTTGTTTCATACAATAACTCGAGTATCACCAGCGTAACTCAGAGTGTTTCATACAATAACTCGAGTATCACCAGACTCGCTGCGCTATTGGTTCTAAGTGCATGCACAGTGCCCTCTACGTTACATTCGCATAAATGATTCGATATATTGTTAACGTTTCTTGCTTTTATTATCCCATCCTCTAAAACAGAATAAAAAAAAAAAAAAAACATGGGGCATATATTAGCTTTACTCGCGCAAGGGTTCCGGTGACCTACTATAGGGAAAACCAGAATTGACCCACTTCCTATCCAAAAGTAAGTCGTAAAGGTCGACTAACTGGGAGCTTCGAAGTGCATCTGCTTGAGAGTCAAGCAACCAGCAGCCTGCATACAAATGAGTCAGACCTGTAAAAGGAATGCGCACACAACACTCAGGTTCTGAAATAGGAATACACTCCAGAAGTGGACGAACAACCAACACTTTTTCGCGGGAGTTTACAGCTGGCGAACGCGAAGAAGAAAGAGTTACAGAACCAATTACAAGGTACAAGGACACATAAACAACTTTGCGGCGATGAGCCTTTGTCTGCAGAAAAAGGACGCCCCACGGCCCCCCCCCCCCCCCCCCACTCCTTTTATGACTCAAAAATGTCTATATTATGGTATTTAAATATTAAACAAAAAATGAAGCCAAATAATTACATTAAACATCGAAGCAACATTCTTTGTTTGTCTGTTGTCTTTTCTGTATGTCCAGTATCCACGGTTTGAGACGTAGTAGCATTTAAGTCGTACAGTGACGATTCTGTGTTTTCATGCAGGGTTATTCTCTTGTTTGATAAAATTATATATTATTGTTTTTCTGCCGTTTATTTATTAAAAGTGCTGTCATGTTATGCATCTCTGGTATCGCTGTGGCTCAGTCAATCAATTAATCAGATGCCGTCTTCACAATTTAGGTTGGCTGCAATAGATTTCCAGCACTTTCTGTCGAATGTTTGTTGTTTACTCTCTCGTACTACTGTTTGTTCATCTCCTAATGCTTTTCTCCCAATTTTGTCTTTGCATACCTCTTGCTCTAATTAGTTTAATAGTATAATACTCAAATTGCCGTGTATTGACTAGGATTCACAGAAATAAGTAGAAGCACAAGAAGCAGAAATAAGTAGGAGCATAAGAGGACGACACACTAGTCAACTAAGAAATCCAAAGATAACCAGAGCCTGGCTATAGGAACAAGTAAGTGTACCTCAACAAATGACCAGATTGACACTCCTAAAAAAAAAAGAGGTTATCATTTAATAATTTTAATGGACATTTTATTAGGCCAACCAAAACTCGATGGTGATGTGACCAAGTCACTGCCCGCCTTCCCTTGAATATTTTAGGATACCAATGTGTATGCCGAGTCGACCAAATTTTAGTTACGTTCTATATAAATGAGCAAACGATACATACCCGATGGTTCTGATAAGCTGTGACAGCCATAAAGGATGTCTGTGGGAACATGACAACGTATTTTTCTGCTTCTGAAGAGCTGCTGATGTCTGCCTCACGCACTTCCTCGACAACAAACTGCGGCTGAAACTTCTGCATGGACACAAGAGACACCTGGAAGGTAGAGAGAGAACTAGCAACAGTCAACAATGTCACATTCACTATAATATAACAAATACTTAAGGCAAAGTAAAGTGAAGTGGAGAAATGAGAGAAATATGTTGGCAATCGCATGTGTCAACAGTTATAAGGCAAGGAGACAGCGGTTTAGTTGGTACCGCCTAGAAAGAAGTGAGTAGAGAATCGCCAATCAGGCACTGAAATGAGAAACAGATGAAAGCTGACGTCCTAAAGAAACCATAAGACGAAGGTTGATAAGAGAATCAAGGGTTCTGAATAGGATTCCATTTATGAATACTGCAACAAAGCACAGGATATAAGTTAAAACAACAGTCGCCACAGAAATGAAATGTGTACGTACTATGAAAGGTGTAACAAGGACACATCGACTCAGAAACGATGATATCAGAAGGAGAGTCGGCACATAACTAATACTGAACTCTATCGGTAGACAACAGATCAGGTGGTTTTGTCATGTAACAAGATAGGGCACAGCAAAGAGCAATGTTATACAAATACTGTGGTAACAGAGCCAGAGGTCGACCACGCAGAACATGGACCGCATAACTATCAGAGAGACTGAAAAGTACTTTATACAAAACGAACACAATGGCCGGTGTCTAAAATCTCTTCCCGCCGTGACGCTGTGAGGTATTTCAAGAGTAGAGAGAAGAAGAAACAAAAAGAGGATTTTAATAGAGAATGGACGAATAAACTAAGAGCCTGAGTGACCTTTAAAGCCCCATCATTACATGAGAGTTAGCTAAAGTGAAATGCCCGTTTTCACACTGTGAAATGTATTTTTTACATGGTGCCAACCCATATTTTATAAATCAAATGACACCTACTGGCTTAAGTGATCAATTACACGTCTGCCTCTGTTACTTTTGAGATAATTTCATCATACCAATGTTTACGTTGGACAGACCCCAGTCAATTGTATTAAGTGTTTCAGACCTTGACAAATCTTCAAGAGGCCTAGCAAGTCGGCAGTGGATTTATTATAGCGTCACAGAATACAGGAAACCGCCATTGTGTAGCTGTGGGTCTCCGAAAAGAGATGAAATGTTTTCAAAAATGACCTTGGCTCTCAGGTAGATCCAGCCTTTAATGGGTACCATGTAAAGTCTTGGTAAGTAAAGGCGGTCGGTTTGATGTTAACCATATCACCTCGAGTGCGACTGGTCTATAAACTATAAGTGTAGCACTGTATGACCAATACACCAGAAGGCGTTGAAAAAGGTCCTCTACTTTTAAAGAAAATACAATGAGTTATAAACGACTGATCAAACGGTATTCGACCGCGCTCAAGGTGAGATAACTCTAAAACAGCGCAGTGTGTTTATGGTCGAGTTTGCCAGAAGAGCAAGAAGAAGAACCTTATATCTCCCTTGACACTCGAAGTGGTAAAGAAGGAAGTGAAGAAGAATAATAAGAAGACGAAGTGGTAAAGAAGGAAGTGAAGAAGAATAATAAGAAGACGAAGTGGTAAAGAAGGAAGTGAAGAAGAGTAAGAAGAAGACGAAGTGGTAAAATAGGAAGTGAAGAAGAGTAAGACGAAGACGAAGTGGTAATGTAGGAAGTGAAGAAGAATAAGAAGAAGACGAAGTGGTAAAGTAGGAAGTGAAGAAGAATAAGAAGAAGACGAAGTGGTAAAGTAGGAAGTGAAGAAGAATAAGAAGAAGACGAAGTGGTAAAGTAGGAAGTGAAGAAGAATAAGAAGAAGACGAAGTGGTAAAGTAGGAAGTGAAGAAGGATAAGAAGAAGACGAAGTGGTAAATTAGGAAGTTAAGAAAAATAATAAGAAGACGAAGTGGTAAAGTAGAAAGTGAAGAAGAATAAGAAGAAGCCGAAGTGGTAAAGTAGGAAGTGAGAAAGAATAATACGAACACAAAGTGGTAAAGTAGGAAATGAAGAAAAAAAATAAGAAGACGAAGTGGCAAAATAGGAAGTAAAGAAGAATAAGAAGAAGACGAAGTGGTAAAATAGGAAGTGAAGAAGAGTAAGAAGAAGACGAAGTGGTAAAGTAGGAAGTGAAGAAGAATAAGAATTAGACGAAGTGGTAAAGTAGGAAGTGAAGAAGAATAATAAGAAGACGAAGTGGTAAAGGAGGAAGTGAAGAATGAATAAGACATGGCTTCGACTGGAGGAGGTGTTTAAACAATCCAAATCTTTACAGTTCCAGGTGACTGAACTAGCCCTGCAGACCTACATCTTTAGACCCCAGAACCCCTTTGCCTACACCACCTATAAAACGTAGTAACTGCAGACAATAACTATGGTTATTCACAAACAGCACTAGAATAGGCAGGGTTGCGGATACCATCATCAAAGCGAAAGTTGGAATAACAACAATTATGGATTATACTGACAAACAACAAATAAAATATTTCGGCCATCTAGTGAAAATCCAGTTCGGCCAATCTGCATACGAGACTCTTTTTATAAGAAAACATCTGGGAGGAAGGCAAGAGGAACACAAAGAAAGAGAAGGATAAATGATGTAGCAGAAACCTGCAAAAAGGTGAACAAATCCATTACCCAACCCACTCGAGAAGTGCAAGACAAATACAGAAAACCACGACTTTGTGCTACAATCTGACATCAGTGAGACGACAAAACCACGACACTGGGCTACAACCTGGTATCAGTGAGACGACAAAACTACGACACTTAGCTACAACCTGGTTTCAGTGAGACGACAAACCTACGACACTGGGCTACAACGTGGTTATCAGTGAGACGACAAAACCGCGACACTAAGCTACAACCTGGTATCAGTGAGACGACAAAACCATGACACTGAGCTACAACCTGGTATCAGCGAGACGACAAAACCACGACACTGGGCTACAACCTGGTATCAGTGAGACGACAAAACTACGACACTGGGCTACAACGTGGTATCAGTGAGACGACAAAACCATGACACTGAGCTACAACCTGGTATCAGTGAGACGACAAAAGTAGAAGTAGTAAAAGAAGAAGAAAAAGAAGAAGAAGAAGAAGAAGAAGAAGAAGAACAACAACAACAACAACAACAACAACAACAACAACAACAACAACAACAAAGAGAACAGGAAGAAGAAATACAGGTTTGAAAAACTGACTCAAAACAGAGGGCGACACAAGTGTAATATTTAGGAAAATGTCCGTAGAAAACACCCTATTGTGACTGTGTTATACCGCTGAACGAGTCATTTGTTGCTGTTTGATTTTCACTTCCGAGATATTAGTTCTACGGGATATAACACTAAAGGGAAAGGGACGAGGGGTTAAAATAAAACAAAAATTTTAAAATTATAAATAAAGGACACACACACAATAATTTAAGAAAAAACTGTACCTGCCCCGGTTTGGCGGGCTCCGTGTTTGTCAGTTTCAGCCTCTCAAAGGAAACAATCTGGGAACAAACTATCTGCCCGCTGATCGGTTCTTCTACCGCCTTGTGGCACTGCTGAGAGCTGATTGTGTCCCCTGAACCCGACACCATCCACCGAGAACTGCGGAGCACAAAGAGTTTGGTATTTAAAAACTATTGATGCTGCTACTTAGGCATTCTGTACATAAACAAATATTCTATGTTCTGTTTTTCTTTTCCAGAGAAAGAACAAAATGGATCTACCAAAGCGACTCAGAAAGTAAAGGCGGCAGGCCTGATTTAGCACATTACCGTTCGTGTAGAGATTCGCCTATATAAATACGGCAACTGGGTCACTTGTCCGATTTCAAGCTAACGTCCCGTCCTTTTTAGGATAAAATTTTTCATTTTTTGAATCCCTACTCTGGCTTTGCCAGGGGCTGCAATATAGCTTGGCCATAAATATGGCCTAAGAGCTGAACGCGGTTTCTGGGACCTCTCCACAGTGATACTCACCCGCATGGTGGCACATTGTGTCATCGGGTGTTTATCGCTTGTGTGATGTCCTGGTGGCGTAGAAAGTCAGTCAGTCGACTTGTCCGATTCTCCGATGGCTTATCGTCCTCACCTCGATAGGACTGCAGCTCACACCTGTCTGGTGTAGCCGTTTAAAGCACCCTAATTATAACTTTTGTGGAAGTTGAACCGGGTATCTGGAATCCGCCCTGTTGATCAAATTGTTAGTTTTTAAATCTGCTGATGGTATAGTAAACCTTTAGGTGGCAACCTGGAGTTGAAAAACAGATCGATCAATCGATCCAAAGGAATGAGAAGGTTCACTTACCTTAATTTCGTGACAAAAATTCAATTTTCAAATGTCTTTCACTGCTGAATAGTTTGCAAAGTTGCATGATTTTATAATAGCCAAGAAAAAATCGTTATACATGATTAACACAAAGAAAAAACAAGTTATCCAAACAGGCACAATTCATCTATAATTTAGTGGAAATTTACTTCCGCCCGATCAGCAGACGTCAGTTAACCTGCCATTTTGTAAAGCTAGTGAAGGTTGAATGGTTACGATGTAGCATTCAACAAAGAGCGAACAATGAAGTATTGTTTTGAGACGACTGAATTGAGTACACTGTAGTCAATTATAATTGTGGATACAGCATACGATCTTTATTTTTTAGAAAATTTATTTAAATAAAATTTTTAAAAGCAAATGTAAAAAAAAAAAAAAATTTACATTTACAATATTATTTTCAAAAAAATACCCTTTTGTCAATGGCAGACAGCCGATTTAAAATATTCTGTATCAAACCCAAGAAAATCACTATAAGAAGAAGCAAAGAAAAACGTTTCATCATAGGTTAGTCTCGCATCGAGCATTTGTAAAAAAGTAAAAAGTAAAGGGCCCTTTTTCACGCCTTTAGGCGTATAGGGCTAGACCTATATTTTTATAGGCCAATCGGCACAAGATGGGTGATGTTGTCAGCATCACACCGGCCGCCTTTATTTCCCGGGGCTAGACCTATATTTTTATAGGCCAATCGGCACAAGATGGGTGATGTTGTCAGCATCACACCGGCCGCCTTTATTTCCCGGGGCTGCACCCGGTACCCACTCAAGACTGGGTCGACCTGGGAGCCAAGGTTATTTTTTGAAAAAAAAAAGTCCGGCTCCTCCAGGGAGCGAACCCACGACCTTCCGATCCGCAGCGAGCGTCGAGCATATGATGCTTGATTAATTTTTGGTACTCGGTGGCTGCCTTTACTTCCCAGGATATTTAAACTGATCATTACAATACTTGATATGACAACAGCCAGCTGAATACGATGTGAAAGATCATAACCAGCAGAGCAGTAAATGTCAGTATGTAAAATATGGTAGATAATCAGTACCTATTTAAGACTGGGACAACCTAATTTAAAAAAAAAAATTGATGTGACGTAGAGTCGAACCCAAGACAACAGAGCGACTGACCTGTGGTAGATATATCTATATTTGCGGGAATCTGGCTGGAGAAATTCCAGCCGCACATAGTAGAGCTTATCTGGATCCAAGCCGCAGAATTTGACTTTCAGTGCTGGGAACATACGCCTGTTTAATACAATGGATTAAAATCAAAAACGTAAACTTTTCATCGCCAGTGTACAATGATTTATAGAAACTGTACAGTTAATAATAAATAAATAATAGAACTATAATTAATAATGTAAATAAATGCTGTGGATTTGGATTATTTGGAGTGTCAGAGGACTAATTGGCCTCACCATCATTGGTACTGCGATAATCTGTTTCAAGACATAATTCCAAACCATGTCGTTACCGTTGTGGGGACGCGTGAGATTTCTGGTAAACTGAACCTATAGTCTAATTACATAGACAGCTATACCATCGATAATGACTTATTGTAGAGGGCTGACTAAACTGCGTTCTGTTCCTGGAGACGCTTAGATTAATGCCACCGACAGACACATTGTGAGACAGACGAGCGGAACGAGGGACAGACAGACAGACGGACGGAAGGAGGGACAGACAGACGGGCAGACATACAAACAAACGGCCATAGACAGACAGAGGGAGGGGAGGACAAACACATAGACATGTAAGTAGGTGTATAGACAGACAGACAGACAGACAGATAGACAATTAGACAGACAGACAGACAGACAGACAGACAGACAGATAGACAATTAGACAGACAGACAGACAGACAGACAGACAGACAGACAGACAGACAGACAGACAGACAGACAGACAGACAGACAGACAGACAGACAGACAGACAGACAGACAGACAGACAGACAGACAGACAGACAGACAGACAGACAGACAGACAGATAGATAGATAGATAGATAGATAGATAGATAGATAGATAGATAGATAGATAGATAGATAGATAGATAGATAGATAGATAGATAGATAGATAGATAGATAGATAGATAGATAGATAGATAGATAGATAGATAGATAGATA
This sequence comes from Candidula unifasciata, assembly GCA_905116865.2. Classification (NCBI taxonomy): domain Eukaryota; kingdom Metazoa; phylum Mollusca; class Gastropoda; order Stylommatophora; family Geomitridae; genus Candidula; species Candidula unifasciata. Next base: position 26,968 of record CAJHNH020001843.1, read on the forward strand.
GATAGATAGATAGATAGATAGATAGATAGATAGATAGATAGACAGACAGACAGATTGACAGACTGATTGACTGACTGTTTGACTGATGTAAACTCACCGGCCTGATTTCGTGATGATCATCTCTGTGCCGAGTGCATGGAACGAGCTCCACAGATCTGCGTGGCAAAGCTTAGCAATGATTGACTTTTTAGAGCCGCCATTATCTGAGGGGATCAAACAGTGTCACAAGTCATTGAACTCAAAATGACTTTGTCTGTAGTTGGGAGAGTGAAGATGATAAATAATCATGTACCTTTCACATGCAGTGTTGTAACAGTAAAAAAGTGGGCTGATGGTTCAAATGTTTTCAGAATGGGAAATAGTGGCACCATATATCTCGTGACACAACATACAGACAGTAGATGCAAAAACTGACGATGGTGGTGATGATAACATACAGCTGTACTATTGCCGACATTATTATGACCGCAACTATCATCATTATAATCCTTATTTTTATTTTTTATTGTCACTATTATCATCCTCATAATCTTTATGACCTTATTACCTTCATCATTACCTTCGTTAATATAATCTTGTGTGTGTGTGTGTGTGTGTGTGTGTGTACACTCCAAACCCCTGAACAAATCCCACAGAACTGCTAGCTTACAGCAAATTTTGCGAGAAAACCACAGAACCACAGCGAAGAGGTGTCTTTGGGGAACCCTTGCAGACTTGCCACTTGCTGCGGACCTGCCGGTTCCTAACGACCACACAGCTGATAGCTGAAGCAAGACCTTCTTCAGACACTGAAAACGGCCTTGGCATGAGTATATGAAAGCCATTGCTAAGAAAAAGAAGATAAAAGTTCCGCATCATCATGGCTATCATTCTCCACAACATCGTTGAATATAAAAGCTCTGACTGAATAGGACGAAGAAATATATTACATGTTGCACTACAGCGGGTGTACCGCAGCCTTGTAGGAAGCGGTGTGAACAAGGGCAGACAATCACAAAACCCTCGACATCCGCTGAAATTGTTGTCGGCTCCTTCCCACTGGACTGAAATGGACCCAACAGTAAAAGTTCTGTCAACGAACTGTGGAGCCTTTAACTACGTCAGTACCAAGGAAAGTTATGTTCGTTTGTTTGCTACACTTTATATTGTATGCTTTTTAATCCCATGGTTTCTCATGTAGATGTACATTTACCTACTATATCCCAGGCTATGCTATAGCTTCCGGTCAAGATGTCGAGAAAAGGGGAAATGTTTTTCCGGAAATTGTGTTAAACTAGTTTCTGAGGTTTTGAACAACGGATCAACATCATGGCACACAGGTGTAACCCATAAGTGCTCCGTTCTTCTTCTAACTCGTCCGAAGAAGCTCAGCACAGTGCACAGGCTCTGTAGCACCGGTGAGGTGAAAAATACCGAAAAATTGCGTCCCACATTAACACGGGATAATGCGCCCTGTTTACGAAGTGTCTTTCGCTTTATCCGCAGACGCCGACGGTGGAGGGTTGCAAAATTATTTCAACAACCTTTAGGCCACAGAGTCACAAGAGTTTGTTTAAAAAAATGAATATACTTACCAAACACTGAAATGATTCCGGGGTGCTGACAGAAATTGACTTCTCCATGACAGAAGCAAGAATTCGCTATAGACCCAGTAGCCCGAATATGACCGCTACTGGGTGATGTTATTGACTGTTTGTTTCTATCAATGATATTGCCACTCGCTACAAACGGAAAATTGTACAACTGTCTTTCTTTCGCATGATGTACTTGAGTATCTTTAACATTTAGTTTTGGACATCCTAGAAAGGAAGTTGTGTTAAACTAGTTTCTGAGGTTTTGAACAGCGGATCAACATCATGCCACAGAGGTGTAACCCATAAGTGCTCCGTTCTTTTCCAACTCGTCTGAGTCCGAAGAAGCTCAGCACAGTGCACAGGCTCTATAGCACCGGCGAGGTCAAAAATAAAGAAAATTTGCGTCCCACATTAAGACGGGATAATGCGCCCTGTTTACGAAGTGTCTTCGCTTTATCCGCAGACGCCGACGGTGGAGGGTTGCAAAATTATTTCAATAACCTTTAGGCCACAGAGACACAAGAGTTTGTTTAAAAAAAAAATGAAGATACTTACCAAACACTGAAATGATTCCGGGGTGCTGACAGAAATTGACCTCTCCATGACAGAAGCAAGAATTCGCTATAGACCCGGTAGCCCGAATATGACCGCGACTGGGTGACTGCCTGTTTCTGTCAATGATGTTGTCACTCGCTACAAACGGAAAATTGTACAACTGTCTTTCTTTCGTATGATGTCCTTCAGTATCTTTAACGTTTAGACAGAAGTTGCTTTTCGAAACTTCAGTGACTTGTTTGTTTTCAGTAATACCTTTGAAAGCGCAATTGTTATCTTGAAGTAGATAGTTGTCAGGATAGAGAAGATATTTCTTACTGTTGAAATTCTTTCTATTGCAAAATGTAGAATCCAGTGAGCTTTCCTCCTCAACAAAATCACCCTTCTCATCTACAGTTCTTAGTGTGGCATTTTTTTGAATTTTTGAACGATCAGAATCTTTTAAATATCTAAGCTTGTGTTCATTTGCGACAACACCTTCTCGGTCGTCATCATTGGTGTTGTACGAAGTCGATTTCAGCAAATTATCTACAGAGAAGGCGCGAGCACGAGAACTTAACGCCATGACTCCTACAACTTATACAATCTACTTTCTACAGAGCACACAATACAAATATTTAGATTTATGAGGTTGCAGCTGGGATTTCTATTTTATCCTCGTTTAGTATACTATTGTCATTGTAGTGCAACTCAAAACTGATCCAATATTCTTATAAACAAACGAAGAAAAAACCAAAATCACTTAAATTTAACTGATATATTTCGATCTCATATGATGAAAAGGTCCATAGTTCCCAACCAGTCGATGCGTCCGTTTGTTGACAGTGATGTTTCACTTGCATTTATTTAAGTTAATATCTGTCAACCTGGTATAAAGTTGGCTTCTTCAAGAGGATACAAGTCGCCTGCTAGTACAACAAGAGATAGCCAATCGGGACGCATGAGAACTATCGTTATCTCTACCTTGACGCCCAAGTGACACAACCAGGATCACCCTTTCTCATGACACCCAATCATTGCCCAGATAGCATCATCCTCCACAGCCATTTATTTGTTTTGGGTCAGTAGTAACTGCTCCGGTGTCTGGTGTTAAAGTAACGGTAAAGCCCCTATCTGATTAACAAGGGTGGTAACAGGTACATATAGTGTGTATTCTATGTTTGCGACTCCCACAAGCCATTGCTCTTGACTCATGCTGATAGACTAGAAATCATAGCTTAATATCCTCCATGATACTTGAATTAGCGAGGTTAGAGATTTTACGTGTTCAATAATTTAATTGTACTCATTTACACCAGTTCATTGCCTGGGGGTAGGGTTCAATCCTTCTCTGCTTTCCCTACAGGTTTGCTGTTGGATGACATGACATCCTTGGGTACAGAATCTGCGTCTGTATTGTAGACCAATAGACCAACATGGTGAATCCCAGATACTCTGTCTTACCTCTATGTTGTTTTATCACAATCGATGTCTCTGCACATTGGACACTTCCATAGTGCTCAGTCCTCCGCTGCCGCAGCCACTCCAATGTACACCTACAGACTGTTCCATGAGGTGCTGGTTATAATGTCTCCTATTTCGACCCGACGTGACGTAGACATGCTTCGCCAAGCTTAACCCTAGGACACGCAATGGTGTTATTGTTCAATCTCTGGAGAGGTTATACTTGGGGTATCCCTAATGACAACATCAGCTGGGGGCACCCTGCAAACCTCTGCAGGCAAGGATGACTGCCAGTGAACGGAAGGCCTCTTTTTATAGTCCATGGCAATTGGTTTGGTAGTCATGTCTGTTTACAACCTTCCATTCCTGTACTTTCAATCACTTCGGTCACAGATGATTCTCCATGCCATGATGTCAAACCATTTCAGAATCTTCTCTCTTGGTCTCCATCTGCATCGCTTCCCCTCCAACGTTCCCCTTGTTAGGATGTACTACAGTTATTATCTTTTCACTAACGAATTAGTGGCGTCTAAGATGGACCCCCCAAAATAGATATAGAGAATGAAGCTACAAAAAAATATGTTGAGGACATGTGGTGAACTGCGTGTGGTAGCGACGGATGGGATGATTAGGGTCCATATTCTAATGTCAGGAAAGGTGTGTGTGTTTAGGAGGGTTGGGGTGGGGGTGGAAGCAGGATTACAGTATTGATTTGTAGATATAAAGTTGACTAACATAGTTTATCTGCTCTTTCTTTTTCTTTTTTTTTTTTTTTAAGATTCAGATCAACCCCGACCGGGTACAGAATGATTCTTAATGATATTTTGTTGAGTGACGGAGACGTACTAGATCCCATGTCTGTTGTGTCTTCTTCTTCCTGGACCTTCTTCTATGTTACTGGCATATGATGCTATACTCAGATTTTTTTATAAACAACTCGGCATTTGGTGGGTGCTGTAGCAAACATCGCGTCGGCCGCTTTTATTTAGCGGAACCTCACCTGGTACCCATCTTATGCTGGGTCGATCTGAAAGCCTGGACAATTTAACCCCCAGCCGCCCCTCCCCCCCCCCCACACACACACACACAAAAACAATCATTTTAGTGCCAATTTCAATTCAAAGCTCTAGGGACGACAGGCCTTTTTTTTATATTGTTCTAGAACGAGGTTTGTGTACACATCTGTTTTACACATCCAATGGCTTATTTGTGTGCAGTCAGTTAGTTCCCCACTTGTGAGACAGATGGACTACGACTTCGAAGGGAACACCCCTAATTAGTAGCCTTTTACGACATGTTTGTTAGGATATCGAGGGGTTATTACCCCCCCCCCCCCTCACCTTTTTCCCCCAGCTGAATCCAGAAAGGTAATAATTTATCTAAAAAGAAAAGAATTAAACCTAAAAACAACAAAAAAAAATAAAATACCAAAATACACGGCCCCCCCCCCCCCCCTCCACCTCCCCCACACCATCGCAGGCCTGAAATCTTACCGTCTCAGAACATTCTTCCTTTGTGGGTTCCCGGGCCTCATTGTGGGGAAAACAAGAATAGACCCCTTTTTCCCAACAAGCATGTCGTATGATTAGATTAATTTGGGGCATCCTTAAGTTAAAAACCTCATTGTAGCGGATATCCCCTCCCTCGCCCCCCAATCCCGCTTTTTTTTTTAAATTGACATGTACTCCCAGGTTTATGCAGCGAAATGTGGGTACCAGGTAATCTGATGGGAAGTAAAAGACACCCGCCGTGTCGCTAACACCACATCAGTGTTCTTAAACCTTTGTATCTCATCTCATCTTGATCCTCTGGTACATTACGGTTCTGAGGTGAATCTTCATAAATGGGAATTCCCAGTTACTCTATTATTTCCTCTATTCAGCGTTTGAATGTCCGGTCTTTTCTTCGCTTCCCGTCTCATCTATACATCATTGTTTGTTGTAGTTTACTGTTTGTTAGCATCTGCGTTTTGAGGCAAAAACCACTTCAGTTGTTGTTTTCTAAGAAAATTTAAAGCTGCCGTGACCCCCTTTTTCGTTGGATTTAATTGTTTCTGATCTTACCTCATCAGTATAACGCAGGCTGTTTGTGTTGTGGTTGGTGGTCGTCTCGATAGCGAAATCTCAGAAAGAACTAACGGTATTGATTGAAACGGTGGTGATAGAATAGGAAGTGATAAAATGGGCCTCAGTTTGAAAAATGGGAAGACAGAAGTAATGGTGATTTCCAAGAAAAGAATAGTGCCCAACTGCATAATAAAAGTCAAAGGCATTATTTTAGGGAAAGTAAAGAAATTTACATATTTAGGCACATGGATAACATTCAATGGAAGATGTATAGCAGAGATGAAGAATAGAATAGGTCAGGCCAAAACTGCATTTTATCAAATGAAGAACATTTTATGCAATAAATAAAAGTCATTGAAGGTTAGGAAAAGATTTCTCGCATGCTGTAAAGAGCCAGTGTTAGCATACGGCTGTGAAGCCGGGATAATTCATTTAAAAAGCCGAACACTATCTTGAGGCCTCGGTGATGTGGATTTACTGAAGAATCTTTAGAATTCCTTGGAGACTAAGCAGAGCAACCCAGATGTTTTGAAAGTGGCGAGTGCTCGAAGATAACTTATCATAAACACCAGAAAGAGACAGTCATAATTTTTGGTCATGTTATGAGGAAGGGGAAAATAGAACATGTTGTGACCACTGGAAAGATCTATGGAAACAGAGGCAGAGGAAGACAGCGTGAGAAGATTCCTGACAGTCTTTTGTTATGGCATGGAGAGGTGTCAGCACAAGAACTGATACACGCAGTTGATCGCCCACGACAGTCGGCATGGCACTTGTTGATGATCTTATCTCTTCTAATCATATTAGAACTTCGCAGGAATAGTGCTTCATTTACTATTTTTTTTCCCCTCCTTTTCTGTAGCTGTTTTTGGCATTGATAGCACAGGGCTGGCAAAAGGATTGTTCTATTGAGGTCTGTTGTGGTTTCTACTGACACATGTTTGTTTCTCAGTTTCTCAACTTTTGTCTATATATATAAAAATCAATGTTTGTGTGTTTGTTTCAACCCTATAGACTCGGAAACTACTGAACCGATTTAGCTGAAATTTTCAGGATATGTTTGTTGTGATACCGGATTTTGAACTGTCGTGGTTTGAAATTCAACCTGTCACTGTTAGAGATAGGTGACCACAATTTATGCCAAAATATACGCAACTAATATTTATAACTTTAGTGATTTCTAATTATAGCCACGTTAGTAATTGCGCATGCGCCGTATTTACCATTCGCCGGCGAGTTACGTGCAGCCAACGCCTTCTCTAATACTAATACATAGAGTAGGTCGTGGTACAGCAAACAAGGACTATCTCTATATTTGCCACAATAACCATATTAAACACGATTTCTATTTTCTGTTTTTTTTTTCAAACAAACCTTCGATGGGGGGGGGGGGAGGGTGGGGGGGGGGGGGGGGGGGGGGGGCAATCAAGGACTATCTCGACGTGACTGCGACATTAACTTCATTAACCGTGTTAGACACGTGCGATTTCTATTTCATTAATAAATCTGGAGTATCTGTCTACGAGAAAACAATTGCCTGCGGTTTTGAATTGTGTTTTAATCGCGACACAGTAGTAGGGACTCACATGTCTAATAGTTAAGTTCTCTTTTCGTTGTTCCGATTAAGTGGCTGCATGGTCGAATGGTTAGAACACTGGGTTCATGTGCGGTAGACCTGGGTTCGAATCCGCAGTCGTTAAATTTTTTTTTACCCCGGACTAAAATAATATCCTCATCTGCTCTGTCATGGTGACAGCACTAGCCATGTTGCCTTAATATTTAAAAAAAAACAAAAAACAAGTAAATGGGTAAACCATTTGATAATTAAATTTGACCATTTCGCATACTTATGATTGCATTGTTAAACTTTCCGATTGCATGGTTACGCTGACATTTTATAGATTTTCATTTATTTTCATTTAGATTTAGTTATTTCATCTGTGTTTGAATTTGAATGGCGTTCATTTCCTAATTATGGTGTTTTTTTCCTGTGTTCGTTTGCTTTTCAAGTGCTTTTTTTTCTCCCAACTACTTCAATGAGGGAAAGAGTTGTCGGTGAATTTGGGGGGGGGGGGGGGGGGGGGGGGGGGGGCAACTATTAACTGAGAGAGCTTTAAGTCACAGTAACTGCTTTACCCACTTAAAGTAGCAGCAGCAGTAATAGTTGTTACACCAGGGCTGTTACACCATAGTGCTCTCATGTGAAGACCGCCGGTAAGGTTATGGCGTTCTTCTGTCGGCAAGTGAAATTATACATCCTAACCTGACCAGTCTGTGGCGACAGCACTAGCCATGCGGAACCAAATCTTCTGGCTCACGACTCTCTGTCTACTCCGATGGTAACACAGATAGCAGTGACATTATTTTAGTAGTTGTACTGGTACTTGAAGGATGATGTGGTAAATATTACACTAGCCCTATTCACTACCTTTTACAATTCCTGCTCCCTATTTTAGTCCAGATGGACAGGGGTGTCAATGTCAGTTACAGCAACAACAAAATATCGCCAGTTAGTGAATTTCAAATCCTTCGAAGAGGGAGAGAGCAGTAGTCGGTGGAAGAGGGGAGGGGGTAATGACTTAAATTTAAGAGAAATTAAAGAGCTTTACACTTGATTTTCAAGTTCTCATTGCCTAATTTGTTTACATTTTACTAACGCTACCTCCGCTTTTCTATTTTTTACGACTTACTTTGTTATTCGCAAGTACAGTTGTAGCTTTACTTCCGTCCCCTATAAAAATACAAACAGCTTTAGCATGTGATAACCAAATAACCATTTTTGTTACTGTGCTAATAACACCATTTAAATGACCACTAATACAAAGACACAATTATAAGGTGCGTGTTCTAAAGTTGGAAAACCAGACTATCGCTATATCCGTGCAGAGAATGATTGCGACATTAACTGTATTAGACACGTGCGATTTCCATTGTCTTTCTTTTCCAAAAACCTTTGATGAGGGAGATAGTAGTAGGTGGATTTAGTTGTGGTGGTGGGCGGGGATCAAAGACTATCTCTATATCTGAGCAGACAATGATTGTATTAGACACGTGCGTTTTCTATTTTCTTTCATTTCCATTTAGCCAAACTATGCCACAGCAACGCGTGGCCGGGTACAGCTAGTATTATATAATATATAATAATAATTACTATCGTAAACTGAATGGCAAATAAACATAGTTATATATTTGAAATAATCTTAAATGTATAAACGTCTTCTGTTTTTTGTTCCTTCTTCTAAAGTCTTTTATTGCCTGTCAATGTCAGTTTTATAGAGGCATCAAGTGAGAGCCTTAGTGTGTACCATATAGATGCTGATATTTACGGCCAGGGATTTCCCCTCTGTCACAGTGACTCTCAACCCTCCCAGTGCGGCGACCCTTTAAACCAGTTCCTCGTGTTGTGACCATCCCTAACAATTCAAATATTTTCGTTGCTACTTCGCAACTTCAGTGAATATGTGTTTTCCGATGGTCTTTGGCGACCGTTGTTGAAGGGTTGTTGACCTACAAAAGGGTCGCGATTAACAGGCTAAGAACCGCTGCTCTATCCAAGCTGGCGTGGTCAACCTCTTGCTGTGCCTCATTCTCCTGTGGTCATCTCAAGCATTAGCTTCCCGTGGGTTACAGATAAATGTACTTTTTCATTGTATGTGGGATACGCTATCAAAAATATCACCACTCATTGTGCACGTGAATTGAATTTCCCGAAAATGTTCACGTATTTGTCATTTACTGTATATGTACTGTATTACTGTGGGGGTGACATGCAATAAATTAGTTTTTATTCGTACATGAATCTGAAGACATTGGTTTTAGTGTAATGGCACAACGTTTGAAACGCATTATAGTAAGTATTTTGTTAGTTGTACGTTAACTTTCAGTTGAAAGAAAATTATATTTAAAAAAAAAACGTAGAGTTATTTCAAACGGCAACTTTAAGTCTATTGTGTTTTCAAAGAATGTGGCTCATTTTGTAAACGACAGTAATCACAAGATATATTTTCCATTATTTCCTAATCTAAAAACAAATAGTAACAACACTTATGATACTATTTTCAGAACAATAAATAATGACGAAATTGAACATATCACAGACTGAATATTTAGGATTCAATAATGGAGACTGTTAAAGAGAAGTCGACAGAAGAGTGGCCATAACAATGCAAAGATTAAACAATATTAAAAGTCTGTGGCTAAGCACCAGCGCAGAAATCATGGCCAACATTGTGTGCGTATGCATCTTCCCTCTATAACGATGTGAGTTGTTGATTATCTAGCAATCCTTAACGGAGAACAAAATAGAGAACTGAAATGCTACAGAAAAATCTTCAGAATACAATGGACCAAGAAGAAAAACAATACTGACATCCTAAAAGATCTGAACATTAAGGAAAATTGGCTAGTAAACAGGATCTTGTCACGGAAACTGAAATGTTAGGTCATATCAAGCTCCCTTCTCACCCAAACAGGACTACAGGTAACACTTGGTTGGTGTAGGTTACATGTGCCCTAATTATAACCTCTTTGGGGGCTGGACTGGATATTTGGAATCTTCCTTGTTTGTCTGCCGTTCAGACTGAGATTTTTTTTGTGTGTATCTCATGATCGTGTGGCAAACCTTCAGGCAGCAGCCCAGATAGGACAAATTGATTGATCGATCGATATCTTACTAAATGGAGGATCGGACAGAAATGAAACAGAAGGCGTGGTGCCAGGAGAGAGGGGCAGGGGCTGACCAGCACGAAGATGTCCCATGATACAATTAACACCTTAGATAGAAAGGTGTATGAGGCGGGAGATCTGAGGTGATATAGAATTTCTTTCAGACAGGCTGTGATGAGAGCGGCGTTCTGCAAAGACCTGATACACAATGATGATATGCAGAACACTAATTTTGTTGTTTCCTAAACGATATTTGTACAACTGATGATAATCCCTATATTCCACGGTTGTTTTCTTTTTGCAGAAATTCACAATTTTATCTGAAAAGAAATCATTGGCTAGTGTCTGTGAGAAATATCATTCGCTTTTAGTGACTCGCCCACTGCTTTGGGAAATCATGCTCTCTGCAACTGAAAATCTCCAGCAGCAAGAATCAGTTGTCAATTCTTTTCTCGCGTTGTCTACCTCTATCTTTCATTTCACAAACTTTTCCAGCTTCCATAAGTTCCAGTTTTTTTTTTTTTTTTTTTTTAGAATGTTGCCAAAAAGTTACGACTGCTTTTTTCTGATGTTTGTGATAATTTTTAATGAGTCCACGACCTCATCCCCTCATCCCCACTTTTCCCCCAAAGGGGTTACTATTTTTGGCTCTCAAACAAAAGTAATGCATTTGAAACATTCTGCTGTTAAAACACACATCTGGGGCCTCAAGAAATTGTTTGACTAATTGTCAGGATTCACAGCAAAATTGTTAGAACCTAAGATTCATATTTGATATTTGTAGCCATTGTTCATAGTTTCCTTTTGGATGTATTACTCCCCGAGTGGTTTGAGGTCCTCAATTCGGGTAAGAAAGAATAGACACACTGCCACACCCTAACAAGCATGCCGTAGAAGTCTACCGCAAACGTGATAATTATCGGCAGTAGTGGTCCCTTTTTAATGCTGACTGTCCTGTTTGTCAAACAAGCAACAGTATCCTCGGATAGCTTCCCGGGTTGCACGCTTGGGAAAAAAAAGATTAATAAATCCACTGCCCCCCCATCCCCCTCCCGCTCAACACCTTTTCAACCCAACACACATGTCGTAAAAAGCGACGGTTAGGTTCACATAAGTCTACCCGAAAAAATATGTCATTTTTCATTCACAAGTTTGTTGGGCTGGTCGACTTTCCTGAGAATTATAGGTGTGTCCAGTAATATTGTTTTCTTGCTGTGTTGTCCTGCATTTACGTTTTCATTCGGAGAAAGAAAATGCCTGTGACATAGGTTGCAGCACTCTCGGGGTCCGGGGGGTGGTGGGAAGGGGGTGTCTTAGGGCGAGTTTCTTCACGTTGTTGAAGTGTTAAAAGCGCTGGTGTGCTGAACTACACGCGATTTCAACGGCATTGGGGAACACCCCGTAACCTTGTGTCAAAGTCACAGGTTCAGGAACTACCAGTCAGAAGTGTGCTAGTGTGTTTACGGGAGGGGCGTGGGGAGATTAACATTACGTGTACTAAGGTGACGAATTAGTAGTTTGTTGTGCTGGTCCACAAGGCACAAATATCGCAGACTAGCTGTTAATCATAACACAACTTGTCACTCTCATTTTTAGGGGCGAACACAAAAGAATCAGAAGAAGGAAAAGAGACTTCCGGTTTAGAAATGGCAGCGTGAGGACGTGTTTGCGGCGACACACGATTTTATTCTAAAATGTTCACTTAATCGGTGTTTTTCTCTTAGATCACAGAGTGCGATTATTACTAATTCATTGAACGATGGATATTTTCTTGTTCGT
>CAJHNH020001843.1:51877-79377 GCA_905116865.2 Candidula unifasciata
TTTTTTTTTTTTTTTTTTTTTTTTTTTTTTTTGCATCTCATGATCGTGTGGAAAACCTTCAGGCAGCAGCCCAGATAGGACAAATTGATTGATCGATCGATATCTTACTAAATGGCGGATCGGACAGAAATGAAGCAGAAGGCGTGGTGCCAGAAGAGAGGGGCAGAGCCCGACCAGCACGAAGATGTCCCATGATACAATTAACACCTTAGATAGAAAGGTGTATGAGGCGGGAGATCTGAGGAGATATAGAATTTCTTTCAGACAGGCTGTGATGAGAGCGACGTTCTGCAAAGACCTGATACACGATGATGATATGCAGAACACTAATTTTGTTGTTTCCTAAACGATATTTGTACAACTGACGATAATCCCTATATTCCACGGTTGTTTTCTTTTTGCAGAAGTTCACAATTTTATCTGAAAAGAAATCATTGGCTAGTGTCTGTGAGAAATATCATTCGCTTTTAGTGACTCGCCCACTGCTTTGGGAAATCATTCTCTCTGCAACTGAAAATCTCCAGCAGCAAGAATCAGTTGTCAATTCTTTTCTCGCGTTGTCTACCTCTATCTTTCATTTCACAAAAAACTTTTCAGCTTCCATAAGTTCCAGTTTTTTTTTTTTTCTTTTTTAGAATGTTGCCAAAAAGTTACGACTGCTTTTTTTTCTGATGTTTGTGATAATTTTTAATGAGTCCACGACCCCATCCCCTCATCCCCACTTTTTCCCCCAAAGGGGTTACTATTTTTGGCTCTCAAACAAAATTTATGCATTTTAAACATTCTGCTGTTAAAACACACATCTGGGGCCTCAAGAAATTGTTTGACTAATTGTCCAGGATTCACAGCAAAATTGTTAGAACCTAAGATTCATATTTGATATTTGTAGCCATTGTTCATAGTTTCCTTTCAGATGTATTACTCCCCGAGTGGTTTGAGGTCCTCAATTCGGGTAAGAAAGAATAGACACACTGCCACACCCTAACAAGCATGCCGTAGAAGTCTACCGCAAACGTGATAATTATCGGCATTAGTGGTCCCTTTTTTAATGCTGACTGTCCTGTTTGTCAAACAAGCAACAGTATCCTCGGGTAGCTTCCCGGGTTGCACGCTTGGGGAAAAAAAAAGATTAATGGATCCACTGACCCCCCCCCCCCCCTCAACACCTTTTCAACCCAACACACTTGTCGTAAAAAGCGACGGTTATATAAGTCTACCCCCCTCCCGAAAAAAAGGTCATTTTTCATTCACAAGTTTGTTGGACTGGTCGACTTTTCTGAAGATTATAGGTGTGTCCCGTACTATTGTTTTCTTGCTGTGTTGTCCTGCATTTATGTTTTCATTCGGAGAAAGAAAATGCCTGTGACATAGGTTGCAGCACTCTCGGGGTCCGGGGGGTGGGGGGAAGGGGGTGTCTTAGGGCGAGTTTCTTCACGTTGTTGAAGTGTTAAAAGCGCTGGTGTGCTGAAATACAAGCGATTTCAACGGCATTGAAGAACACCCCGTAACCTTGTGCCAAAGTCACAGGTTCAGGAACTACCAGTCAGAAGTGAGCTAGTGTGTATACGGGAGGGGCGTGGGGAGATTAATATTACGTGTACTAAGGTGACTAATTAGTGGTTTGTTGTGCTGGTCCACAAGGCGCAAATATCGCAGATTAGCTGTTAATCACAACACAGCGTGTCACCCGCATTTTTAGGGGCCAACACAACAGAATCAGAAGAAGGAAATGACAGCGATACTTTATGCACGTGAGCAATGTGGTGCGTGTTTCTGCGCCATGAAAAGTCTTGTGTTCTGAACGTGTGGCTAACCAAAGGATAGAAATACTTACTTGATTGTTCTATATTTGTTATCGTTATCTTTATAACTGCCAATTTCTGTTAAATATAATGTCTAATAATCATGTGTGTTATTTCATATGTAGATTGTCATAATTAAATTGTGTAATGCAATTTAACGGATTTTTTTTTCTAATGTTCTTAAACACTTATGTTGTTGGGTATTTTAAAATGTCATTTTTTTTTTTCGTTCTTTAAGTTGGGTTAGTGTTACTGTGGTTTCTTATTCACCTATTCCGGAGTCTCAATGAGGTATAGTATATTTTAACGTTTTACACATATCATCATCAAGTGCTTTATCGACGGGCCTTGGCGATCATGCCTTTCCAAAAACTGCGATCTGCAACCGCGTGTATCAGTTCATGTGTTGACATCCTTCCATGACATAACAAAAGACTGTCAAGAATCTTCTCCCGCTGTCTTCCTCTGTCTCTCTTTCCACAGATCTTTCCAGTGGTCACAACATGTTTTTCTTCTCATAACATGACCATCTTTCTAATGTCTGATACTCACTCACACACACACACACACACACACACACACATACACATATATATATATATATATATATATATATATATACATTAGTAGCGTATCCTTTACAGAACGTTGCAGAACCGATCAAGCATTTTTTTTTTGTTTTTTTTGTTGTTTTTTTTTGCTGTTGTGTTTTTTCTAGTACGTATAATAAATATATAAAATACATAGTAAGTTAGTCGAGGTTCCATTGTTATGCACACGGATTGCCCCATGACTGCTCCGTTCCTGTGCCAGCGGAAATCGCAACAAAATGTCCTTCACTGACCAATTTACAAACTTGTCAATCGCAGTAAAATCTTGAAATTTGACCACTTAAATATAAGCATCAGGCCGCTGTCAGTTGTACCAAAACCAACGGCTCCACACTCGAATTTTAGGGAACTCACGGTGGTGCCAACGATAAATCAAGAAAACCAGCATTGCACCCGCAAAAGTACACACCAACCTCAACGGCCTCCAGCCATTTTAGTGTTATCCACAGAACGCCGCGGCCGCGTGCGCGCGCGCGCACACACACACGTGCGGGCACTCGCGTACACACACAAATTCCACATGAAATCCACAGCTCACCCATACCACCAAGCTCTCAGCTCAGTATCTGGGCGATGAAACCTTTGGACTCTCGATCCATAAATGGGGATTTTGCATCAGTAGCAAAATTAGCTAGAAGAAAATTTCCAGAGCGACAGCGATCGCTGGCTGTAAGCCTTTTTGCTCGAAATCTTTTTAAAAATAAGTAAAAAGACGTTTCTCAGACCGTTCGCACATAGGGTATATGGTATTAGAACCATATTTGTCTAGACCGACCGCAATCGGTGTGTGTTATGGTGAACATCACAGCAGCGGCCTTTACTTTATGTAATATTTCCTGGTAACAATTTTAGGACTGATCAACCTGGGAGACCGGGTCGTAAAAACACAAATTCCACCCCCACATGTGTTCGAACATGCGACCTGATTCTGGACTGGGTTCATTCCTTGTAACTCACCCTATCTCGGGGACACTGGGAGTTGCTGGCGAGTTTCCAGGAAAAGTGAAATATCATTACGGGCTTAGGGTTAAGGTCTGAGTTAGTCTGTGCTTATTTCACACAGTAAAACCCTTAAACTTGTAGACTCTCCAGGAAACTTTCAGGAATTCTCGGAGTCACCGAGCTAGGGTGAACTAAAAGAAAATGGCCCTTGACTGATTTACAGCAGGCGAACAGCGCTCAGTACTTTTTTCTGTCACATAGTCCCATAATTTTGCATGTATTTTGGTCAGCAGTTGTCGTCTGTGTGTGCCTGGTGTTGATCCCCTTCTGCATTCCAGCTGAAAAACGTAATGCCATCGGGTTGGAAGAACTCATTCTGTATGGCAGAACAAAAAGGATTAAATGGTTTGAGAGAGTGAGATTAAACATTCTCTTGCAAGTGGCAGACCAAAACAAGGCAAGCCCAGATACCCCGTTCAGCCTCCGAAGAGGTTATGATTGGAGCACCTTAATAGTGACACCATCCGGTTATAACCCGCAGTCCTGTGCGCGTAAGGATTGGGCAGTTGCTGCTGACTTTCAAAACATTTCTTTGTACCTCAGTCCGTCAGACGCAATCGACTTGATATTCGAGGCTTGTCCATTCAGCCAAATTCTATAACTATTTCCAGCTTGCTCTGCCTCTTTTATTTTCTCTTTCACATTGCTTTGTGATGGCGTTATGGGCAGACTGATAGACCACAATAACAATAGTAGTAACAGATATGTCCTTAGTAGTAGTAGTAGCAGCAGCAGCAGTAGTAGCAATAGTAGTAGTAGAAGTAGTAGTAGTAGTAGTAGTAGTAGTAGTAGTAGTAGTAGTAGTAGCAGTAGTAGTAGTAGTAGCAGCAGCAGCAGTAGTAGCAGCAGTAGTAGTAGTAGTAGTCGTAGTAGTAGTAGTAGTAGTAGTAGTAGTAGAAGTAGTAGTAGTAGTAGTAGTAGTAGTAGTAGTAGTAGTAGTAGTAGAAGTAGTAGTAGTAGTAGTAGTAGTAGTAGTAGTAGTAGTAGTAGTAGTAGTAGTAGTAGTAGTAGTAGTAGTAGTAGTTTCCCATAAGTCATATCATCATTGTAATGTTTTGAATTTCCAGAGAGTTCCCGATTTGGGGGGGGGGGGGGGGCAGTGTCAGAGGTTATGTGAAACAAGACAAAAGCGAGGAAAGCATGTCTCGAGTATCCCATGTTGGGTGAATAGAGGTACGGGGAAAACGTGAGACTTAAACGGAAGGTTTGAACCGAGAGACGAGGGGAAATCAGTTGAAGTTTGGACCTGGATGTGTGCGGTCGAATGCCGTAGGACAGCGGAGACGAGTGCGGACTGTCTGACCACGTGTTATTGTTCGAACTGAGGAATCAATGTCTACTGACCGCAAGTTTCGGCTGTGTACAGGTAGGTCTAAGGAGCAAGATGTTAGCCTCATCCAGATGTATAGTCCGAAAGGTTACTGCAGAGATAATCGCAGTGTGAGATGAGATAGTTGGAACTGTTGTTATAAATCAAACACGTGTATCAGCCACGAGTCCACTGATGACTGGACAGTGCAGTTAGTGGAACAGCCAATAAAGATCAATAACGGCGTGCTTGTCGTCTGGTGTGTTCGTAGTAACTTTATGAAACTAAGAACGCAGTATAGGAATGTGAGGACCTTCAATCAAACCCTAGTTAGATTCACATTGCAATCATCAGTAGTAGCATTCCTTATTATTGTGTGTGCCATAAAATATAGCACACAGAGCTGTAATTAACTCGTACTGATCGTTGTAGTTTGAAAATTCTTAATACAGACTCTCTCTCTCTCTCTCTCTCTCTCTCTCTCTCTCTCTCTCTCTCTCTCTCTCTCTCTCTCTCTCTCTCTCTCCCTCTCTCTCTCATTGAGTCACTTCAAGTTTTTATTTCATCTCATGAGAAATCGTTTTAGTCCAGATATTGTGTCTCAACTATCTTCGAGTCTCACCATTGCGTCTTGCATTGACTGTAGTGGACGATATCACATTTATGACGCAAATATCAAGATAACAATGCATGCATTACACGAACATAAAACAGAACGCAACGGTACTGGTCTCATGCAAGCGAAATCTTGCTATCTGATAAACAGACCAGGTTATTACGTAATTTTTGTGCTGGTTTTTTTGGCCTTGGAGAGAAGAACAGTGACCAGTAGCGAATTACAAAAAAGAACCCGTTCTGATTCTCACGCTAATTTGGTCTGGCTCGAGAGCTGCTTATCACCAGGAGCAGATTATTGTGAGGTTTATGACGTATTGCAGGTGATTTCCCTTGAACATCAAAGCCAACTAGGCTGATGTCGATTGGTAACTTTGTTTTTTGTTTCTGTGTGTTTTGTAGAAAGCGAATATACTTCAAACGATAGCGACCGGTGATCTGTTTTGAACATTAGCCGTTTAGATTTTAAGTGGTAAACAGTTCTTGTAGTTTTATAGGGGCATTAACAGGTTCAATTTTATTGTCAAGATAATATTTGAAAGTACTTCATAACGCATTCAGTTTAAGACAACAAGGGACCATTCAGTTAAAAATAACTTTTGAAAGACGACATCACAAAGTTGTTGTCCGTTGTCTACAACCACAACCATCATCATGAAGGTCAAGTATTTCATCTCTTGGGTCTATTGTGTATCTTCTAAAGCCTTTTTTTTTTTCTTGTTCTTTTTCTTTGTCTTCTCAGAAGGCACCGGCTTTAAACACCGACGGAAACTTTTGATTGTTTGTTTATTTCCCAACTTTGATCTTGTTCCAGAAATTGAGATCCTCGCATGCAGACTGTTGGTTTTTTGCCTTTCAAGCAGATGTTTCAAAGGAAATGCCCCAAATAAGACTGAGTGTACATCTAATTTGTTTGTGCATATGTGTGTGGGAGTCTATTTTTTTCCTCTCTCTCTCCCCCAAAAAATTCGTCACAAAATTCACACAGAAAACAAATAATTCCGTTCTGTAGTTATGTGTCACCTGCAGCTCTTTTTTTTATTTTTTATTCCCGTGATATATCTTCAGTGATATATCTTCAGTGATATATCTTCAGTGATATAGCTGCTTATGCTTGATGTATTATTATTGTTGTTAATCTAATGCTGGCGTTTTCTTCCGTATTCTTTATGTATTGATTTTGGTTTGTATTCCTTATAAACGGATGCGTTCATTGAATGAGACCTTTGACCTTTTTTGTACTTTATCAAGTCTTCTTTAAGCGTGTTCGCCTTTATAGTATGTGACTAAATCTTTCGTCCAGTGTGGTTTTCTTCTTTTTGTTACTTTAAGAAGATTTTTAAGAGAATGCGTCCTTGAATTACTTAACAAATCTTCTTTCAGAGCGTTTTCCTTTCGTTAATGATATAAATTTAATTTGAGATCGTTCGCCTCTGTTTTTTCCTTTCGACTCCCCCCGTCCCCCATGCCCCCAATCCCTCTAAAAATCTTTCATATTTTTAAAACATAGAGGGGGAGAGAGAGCGATCTAGAGAAAGGGTGAGATAGATAGAGAGAAAGAAAGAGAAACACTTAATATTTTTAAGAAGTCTTCTAGAGACTGTTTGCATGTTTGTTAGTTTAAAACATCTTCTTTCATATAAATATATATATATATATATATATATATATATATATATATATATATATATTATATAATATATAGAGAGAGAGAGAGAGAGAGAGAGAGCATTTCTATAATTTTAAGAAGTCTTCTTCAACTACTTTCGCCGTTTTTTTTTTTTTTTTTTTTTCAAACTGTAATTTTACGTTTTTATACTTTCTAAATCTTGTTTGTGTGCATGATTTAATTTCAAGCGATGTCACTTTGTAACAACACCGCTGAGGTCAAATTGTTTATAATCCGACTTCCTTGTAGTCGAGGTTTGGACTTTGCTGCAAAAGGGGTCACCACAGTGAAAATAGCCCACAGTGACCTCGTGCGCCGCTTTTGAGCAAAATAGTTAAAAAATAATTAGGGTGAAGTCTAGAAACATGCATGGAAAAATGGATATTGCAGTCGCTAGAGATGCCAACAGTCCAACATCAGAATTTCAATTAGTTGTTGATGGAATTGGTCAGTCACAACTAGCTGCTGGTGCACACGCATAATTTTTGCATAGGGCACTTAACAAGACAGAAAAAAAAAACGTCCATTCGACATTCTATGATTATTACAAACAGTATAAATCATCGTCAGCACAAAGGCAGCTTTTTAAAGGCATATGCTACACCAGTGCACGACATACTGTATTTATCCTGGAGCCCGGCTGTGATCAGTGGTTCCCAAACCTTTTCGAGTCGCGACCCTATTGTATACACAAACTATATACATCATATATGAAAATTGACCTGTGGCCCTATGCATTAAAAATATGTTTTTTAAAAGGGTAAACTAGGAGCCGCCGTTGTGTAGCGTCTAGACGCTCGTCTGCGGATCGAATGGTCGTGGGTTTGAGTCGTTTTTGTTTTTTATTTTTTCTTTAAACGGCCTTTGATTTCAGGTTGACACAGCCTTTAGTGAATAACAGGTATTGTTCTAGGAAGCAAAGGGAACCAGTATAACGATTGAACACATCAGCGACTGAGTTCCGATTGGTCTATAATATATAGGTCTAGCCCTATATTCTCAAAACGTTCAAATGCGTGGAAAAGGCTCCCTTAATAGCGTAAACTAAACCACATCGAATTTATCTTTTCGGTACAAAAAAGCTTGCAAGCTTTCACATTTGCAGTTGACTTTTTGTTTTTGCCAAGATCATATCATAATCAACATTTACTCTGTTTTTTGTTGTTCTGGTTTTCAACTAAAGAAGCGCGGGGGCTGAGTAGTCTTCCGTGTATATTGTTGCGCACATACAAAATCCATTGGCAGTTGGAAATCGAAAACAGTAGCCTAACGGCGCAGCGCGGGCAAATTTTAGAGTTAAAAAACTGCCTAACGTATTTCAGGATCCTCTCCGGTGCTATAGAGTTCGTGCATTACGCTGAGATTCTTCGGACTCAGGCTTGAGTTAGAAGTAAAAGGGAGCACTTATGGGCTACCAACCCTGTCCCATGATGTTGATCCGCTGTTCAAATCACCTCTAACTCTTAGGTATATGTTTAAACTAAAGGGAAGATAACTAGAAATGCAATCATGATGAAATGTGGATATTAAAGATAACATATTACACAAGATCTAATACAGCAGGTTGAGCTGAGTTCAGTTGATTAAAAAATTGATATCATAGCACTCTGGGCATTCCCATAAGCGCTCCGTCCCCAATTTTTCAGCAGCCAGCGTAGAGTTCCAAATCAGCAGGTTTTCATCAGATGAGTACAGAGGAATTGTTCCTCACATGGAAGAATTTATAGTGTACTTCATAAGGAACATTAAGAAAAACCGGAAACGAATTGCTGAGCAAACAACTCATCTCACCCACGCGCCATCATTAAAGTAGGCGGCAAGCTCTTGTTTCTCATGTACTTCCAGAAATGAATTAATTTCTTTTTCTCATTCTCAAAAACACGACTGACCACATTTCCTTTTGTTAACCATCATACATCAATATAAAAGAAAAAATACAAGAACCTTATGAAAGGCGGTCATGTCTTTACACAACTGTTTAAAACAGACGGTTGTGAAGAGCTCCCCATTGTCCCTTGCTTTGCTCGAAAAAAAAATCGTAATGTTCAGCCAGTATCCCCAAAATGGGAGCTTAGGGTTATAAATATGCCTAGGTTGTGTGCGCCATAAAATATGGTTTAGCATTGCGCGCCACCAAAAGCCATTTTTAAGACTTGTAGTGTTGATACGATCAAAGGGGACAGACCCAAATACTGTCCAGACCGGAATAGAAGTCGTCTATCGGTGAGCCAATGGGCGACCAGGTCGTCCTTGAAGCTCCACATTTGATGACATTTACAGTTTTGATCACCGAATGAAGCTTCTCGCATGGACTTATAAGAGCATATTAGTGGATCATGCAGTGGATTCTCTTTGCTTGCAGAAAAGGTTTGTTTACTTTTTTCAGAAAACCAGGTTTAGGCCCCTGTATAGCTAGCACAACATCCGCAAAATAACCAATTTGGTGTGTTTTTTTGTTTTTTTTTTCATTTCAACCTTTTAGTCTCACATACATACACACACCTCCACCCACCCTCCCACACCCACACACACACACAGTTTTTGTAACTGTTCCATGTTACTCATAGCTTCACTTTTTGTAGGAGTTTTAATTATGCTAGAAAACAGTAACTCTTCTTTGGTGCCTTCTGAGTGAATTGTTTGTTTATGTTTGTTAATTCGCCGGATCAACTTCATGGCGCACGGGTGTAACCCATAAGTGCTCCGTTCTTCTTTTAACTCAATCCTGAGTCTGAAGAATCTCAGCGCAGTACACAAACTCCGTTGCACCCGTGAGGATCCCTAACCAATTTGGTTAGAAATTACTAGAAATCAACGTGCAAAAAATTCCAGCCCTCATCGGGTCCTGAACGACTGGCCAAAGATTGAATATAAATGATATGCTGAGTGACAGACGGCAGGAAGCAAGATCATTCGATTTGTGTCGGCATATGGTTTTGCAGAATTAGCTGTCGGAGAAAAACCGTTGCTGCTGTCACGAAACAAGTAGTCACCCAGCGCTCAGGCATCACTAAGTATCGAGTAATCAAGCCGAGACACTCTGGTATTCCACAAACATATTTATTTACAGGACATGATAAAATAATATCTTTAGAAAGATATACATGTGTGCGTCTATGAGTGTATATGTGTATATATATATATATATATATATATATATATATATATATATATATATATATATATATATATATATATATATATATATATATATATTTAAACAAAATGTTCCATGGCTCACCACTGCCCGGGGACCCCCACAGACAAAAACTCACAACCCCCAACAGGATCTTGATCTTGTTTCCACAGAATAATTTTATTTTCACATATTATATGTCATATTTCCCAAGGGATAGAACAAATTTTCTACTTGTCAAAAGACTTCATTTCAGTTCAGTTACTTCCCTGCACGCGGCAGCTAAACAGTTAACATTGTAAGCCAAAGAGGAAACACTTCGTTAACAGAGTATTTTGTTCTAAGTAATTTGTCATTCTGTGACCGTAACGACCGCGCTCTGCTTATTTTCATCAATACTGTTTTTTTATAAATGTTTACATCCCTTTTGGCTCTCTTCGCGAGAGGCTCTTATCCTGCCTAAAAATTTTCTAGGCACGAGGCTCAATGGGAACAAGCCTTGTTAAAGCAACAAGATAAAGATGATCATGTTCTAACTAGCAATTCAATTGATGTGGAATAATTTGAAATGTAAAAACAAATACTTCGGGTGGGGGTAACAGGGGGTGGGGGGGGGGGGACTTGCCTAAGTTTTAGGCGCCGATTAGCACCTTTACAAATTATCTAGGGTGGGAGAAAGGCTAAGCCCATATAATATTTTCTGGGAGAGGTTTGGGGGCCTTATACCTTATCTCCTAGGATCTGCCGCTCTTGCCACAAACAGATCATCTCTCAGAAACAATAGAAAACTTTTTAATGGCAGATACAACTCGAAAGCTTTTCTGATGCTGGCATAATGTTGTTTTTGCAAAAACTATATTCCAGAAAACAACAAAACTAAAACTGAGTAGAAGAAATGAGTATAGATGAAAAGTGTGAGTGGACCAGAGGGAAAAATTAACAAATTGATTAACTAAAGGCAGAAACTCCCCGAGGTCCTTTGCACGTTATTTTAAATCAAACAGATAGAGGAAATAAATACGCTAATGTGAGAATATGCAACTAAATCAGGGGAAAAAACCTACACATTAAAAAAAAAATTTTTTTAATTATCAAACAAGCAGAGGAAACAAATCTAGTTAAGAAACCATTTATGGGAAATGAAAAGTTAAACAGTTCCAGGTCAGCGAAAGAAAGGGAATGAGAGAATAGCACGACTTAAAAGCAGGAGGGGAAAAAAGGATTCAAAAGTACAAAGCTGGACAATTAGAAGCACGTTCGTTATGCCTTTGTGCCAAACAACCAGGGTATATTTGCTGGGAACGTCGCCATTCTACAAAAGAGTTCCTTCCGACACATTTATGTTGACGCGATCGAAACCCACTGCTGGCTGTGTGGATTTTTATCATTGTACGGGGCGTTGCAGGTCGACCCAGCCTAAAATGGGTACCAGGATGTATGTCATGGGCAAGTAAAGACGGCCGGCGTAATGCTGACCACATTACCCACCTTGTGCCGATTGGTCCGTAAACATAGGGGTGTTCTTCCCATACGCCCCATACGCTTAAGGCGTGAAAAGGGATCTTTACTTTGTACTTTTTACTATGTTGACTGGGCAAACGATGCTAATAATAGTATTGTCCCGCGGAGGTAAAGAGAGGCAATACTAATGCCAATACTCACACACGGAAAGCACATTCCTCTAACATATAACTACAGCCTATAACTACAGCCTATAACTACAGCCTATAACTACAGCCCATAACTATAGCCCATAACTACAGCCCATGAGTTGTACGTGATAGCCAGAGGTACTGCCATAAAGAAACCTTGGGAACGCTCATTGCCTTATCATTTTTCTAAGGCGTGGTGCTCAAGAGATTTGAACCTGATGTCAGCACCACCTTTATCATCAGTCAGCTGGTTCTTAACAGTTCGTTGCTGTCTTTACGGCGTTATTGAAAGTCTTTCATAACCAATTTTCCAGCCCTATGTGCTTTCTTAGCCCTTCATCGTTAATGTCTTGTATTCACTTTCGCAGAGTTTTTCTGCCTCGTTTTCCGGTAACAAATTCTGGATGTTTTCAGGAAACTACAATCTTTATCAAAGTGCGCATTATTTTTATTATTACTATAATTATTATTATTATTATTATTAACTAGCTGTACCTGGCCACGCGTTGCTGTGGCATAGTTTGGCTAAATGGAAAAGAAAGAAAATAGAAATCGCACATGTCTAATACGGTTACTGTCGCAATCATTGTCTGCGCACATACAGAGATAGTCTTCGATGCCCCCCCCCCCTTTCCCAAATTCACCTACTACTCACTCCCTCAACAAAGGCTTTTGGAAAAGAAAGACAATAGAAAACTCACGTGTCTAATATAGGTAATGTCGCAATCATTCTCTGAACAGATATAAAGATAGTCTGGGTTGCCACTTTAGAACACGCAACATATAATTGCGTCTTTATATTAGTGGTCGTTTAAATGGTATATGGCACAGTAAAAAAAAATTGTTATTTGGTTATCACATGCTAAAGCTGTTTGAATTTTTTTTTAAAGAGACGGAAGTAAAGCTTACTACTGTACTTGTAAATAACCAATTAAGTCGTTGAAAAAAAATGAGAATAACGGATTTAGCGTTAGTAAAATATAAACAAATTAAGAAACGAAAACTTTAAAATCATGCGTTAAGCTCTTTAAGTTAACAATTTCTGTCATCACCCGCTCCCCTCCCCCATCCACCGAATACTGCTCTCTCATCGAAGGATTTTTGTAACTGACGTTGATACCCCTGTCCATCCGGACTAAAATAGGGAGCAAGAATTGTAATGAGTAGTAAATGCGGCTATTGTAATATTCACCATACTATCCTTCAAGTACCAGTACAACTACTACCACCACTGCTACCACAATAACTGAAATATTGTCACTGCTATCTGTTTTACCATCGGAGTAGACAGAGAGTCGTGAGCCAGAGGATTTGTCGCCGCAAGGCTAATGCTATCGCCACGGACTGGTCAGGTTAGGATGTGTAATTTCGCTCCCCGACAGAAAAATGCTATCACCTTACCAGCGGTCTCTGGCATGACAGTACTATGGTGTAACCGCCTCTTAGTTACCAATTTATGTTACCCCCCCCCCCCCCTCTCAATTCACCGACTACTCTTTCCTTCATCGAAATAGTTTGGAGAAAAAAAAAAAAAGTGAAGTGCAACGAAAACGGGAAAGATACACCATAATTACGAAATGAACGCTATAATTAACAACACAGCCTAATTCCAACGCAATGTCAGAAGAAATAATTAAATCGAAATGAAAATAAATGGAAATCTATGAAAATTCAGCGTAACCATGCAATCGGAAAGTTTAAAATGAAATCATACGTATGCGAAATGGTCAAATTTAATTATCAACTGGTTTACCCACACATCATTATTATTTTAATTCTGCGTAACTATGCAATCGGAAAGTTTGAAATGAAATCATAAGTATGCGAAATGGTCAAATTTAATTATCAACTGGTTTACCTACATAACTGTATTTTTTATAGTATTTATGGCCACATGACTAGTGCTGTCGCCACGACAGAGCAGGTCTGAGTTTTGGTTTGCCCCCAGTTAAAAAAAAACTGCCGTACCGGGGATTCGAACCCTAGTCTCCCGCACGGGAGCACAGTGTACCAACCATTCGGCTAGCTAACCACTGCTTCTGAACAACGAAAAGAGAGCTAAAACTACGCAAGATGTGTGTCCCAATTCTAACACAACTTAAAACCGCAGGCAATTGTTTTCTCATTAACAGATATCGCAGATATAAACTGTAAGTATTATTGAAACAGCACAATAATAGAAATCATATGTGTCTAACACTGTAAATGTCGTAATCATTGTCTGAACAGACATAGATCGCCCCACCCCCTCTCTTTTCCCTTTCTCAAATCCACCGACTACTCTCTAACTCATCGAAAGCTGTTTCAAAAGAAAGAAAATAGAAATCGTGTCTAATATGGTTAACGTCGCAATCAGCGATATAGAGATAGTCTGGTTTTTCTGTACCACGACGGTGAGTAGTGGAAGTCGTTCGTGCATGCGCATGCGCATTTACTAACGTGGCTATAATTAAATGTCACTAAAAATGGAAATATTAGTTTCGAAGATTTTGCCAACAAATGTTGTCACCTATCTCTAACAATGACAGGTAGAATTTCAAACCATGATGGGTAAACATCCGGTATCAAAACAAACATATCCTAAAAATTTCAGCTCAACCGGTTCAGTAGTTTCCGAGTCTATAGCTCACAAACAAACACACAAACATTGATTTTTATATATAATGTGCTTCACTAAAAAGAAGAATACACTATTTGAAGTGGCATTCAGTGTATACAAAAATTCTGACAAAATAGCGTCTATACGTGGTAGGTTGGCAACATAGTAAGCTTTAAAATTTCATAGAGAATGTCAGGAGCCACTCAGACGCACCCCCCCCCCCCCCCTTTTTTTTTCGTCCCCCGTTCATGGGGAAGGGAAAGGGATCTCTAGGTATCTTGAGTCCCTAGATCCCGGCCCTTACTCACGTTGTGCATGTGTCGTATTCTGTTGTTGACTGTGTCCCGTGACCTTTTGTTGCTAACATCATGCTGTTTGGGATCTTTTTATTATCATCATACAAGTAGCTGCCATAATTGGATCTGAATATAGCAGAATGTGTTATGTGATAATGTTTTAAAAGAAGTAACCTTTATAAAAATGTTTATGCGTTTCATTGGTGGACGATTAATATGTATACATTTTTAGGCAACCAAAGTACATAACATGTTTACAATTTCCCCGGCATACACACGAACAACTCTGTTCATACGTTAGATCCCCGTGTGTAAGTAAATCATCATCATCAAATGCCTTGCCGAGCGGCGTGAGCTATTATGCCTCACCACAATCTGCAATCCGCAACTGTTTGTATCGGTTGATGTGTTAATACGCCTACATACCATGACAACAGGATGTCAAGAATCGTCTTCCGCTGTCTTCCTCAGTCTCTTTTTTCCACAGATCTTTTCCCAGTTGTCACAACATGACCCAGTTTCTCTCTTTTCATAACATGACCAAAAAATGATGACTGTCTCTTTCTAATGTGTGTGAGGAGTTGTCTTCTAGCCTGCACCTCTTTCAAAACATTTAGGTTGCTCTGTTTAGCTGTTCAATAAATTCTAAGAAATCTTTTGTAAAACCACATCTCCGAGGCCTAAAGACATTGTTCGGGTTGTTTATTAATTGTCCAGGATTCACAGCCGTATGTTAAAACTGGTTCTATATAGCATCCGAGAATACTTTTCCTAACCTTTAATGATATGGATTTATTGCATACAGTGCTCTTCATTTTATAAAATGCATCCATATTTTGCTCTTTATCTTTGTGATACATCTTCCGTCGGATGTTATCCGTGTGACTAGAAATTAAAATTTATGTAGTTATCCTAAAATAAGAGGTTAGCCACGAATATATTGAATAAGTGGCCGTGGACCAAAACAGGTGATGGTCATTGAGAGGAGGCGAGTTAGTTGGTGGGACAACTAACTCTATAAAATACCTCAAAACTCTACGACATGGCCATCGGCGGGTAAGAGGCGCCATAACCTCTCCCCCCTGCTGCCTTGCAGGGTAAGTCTTTTTAGACAAAGGCTATTGGAGTCAAACCATATACAAACCGGCGGAAGGCAAGGGGAAACCACCACCGCTGTACCATCCCAAAAAATCATGCCTCAAAATAATACGTATTCAGATAACGACGTGAATGGGGATTCCGGTGGAATCACCTCGTCCGGTAGGGAGCATCATGTTCTACGGGTGATACCCGACCGTCATCCAGCTACTGTAGAAAAAGTAAATGGTAGAAACATCATGAACATTGTACATGGAATGTCAGAACACTCGTGCAAAACGGAAACTGGATAACATCAAGATGGAAATGAAAAGAATGAACATCAACATACTAGGAATTAGTGAAATGCGATGGCCAGGAGCAGGGGAAAAGTATTCAGATCAGCACAGAATTATCTACTCGGAAGGGAAAGAATGTAGCAAGGGAGTTGGTATTATTTTGGATCCAAAGAACTCAAAAACTGTTAAAGGATTTTGGACAATATCAGATAGAGTACTATTAGTAAAACTTCGCGGCAGACCGTTTGACATCAACTTAGTACAGATTTATGCCCCAACAGCAGATAGTTCAGAGGAAGACATTGACGCATTTTATGATGAGTTAGACATGGCTGTTGATCAATGCAAAAACTGTGAAGTAACAATGGTACTTGGAGATTTCAACGCAAAAGTAGGAAGTGAAAAAGTGAACGGAATAACGGGTGGATATGGACTAGGAGAAAAGAATGTGAGAGGTGACAGATTAATAGCATGGGCTAAGTCGCGCAGCATGATAATAGGTAACACCTGGTTTAAACACCATCCTCGAAGATTGTGGACTTGGAAAAGTCCTGGTGATAATGTCCGCAATCAGATTGATTATATTTTGATTTCAAGAAGATTTCAGAGCAGCTCAGTTGGAGCTAAAACTAGACCAGGGGCAGACTGCTTTAGTGACCATGTTCCAGTTGTAGGAAAAATTAGAATAAAACTAAAGAACATTAGAAAAACACCACAGAACATCAAGTTAAATTTAGGAATTCTTAGAACGGATAAAGAAATTAAGGAACAGTACAACGTCACTGTACAAAACCGGTATAATGCAATGGAAATTATACAAACAATTGATGAACAGTGGGATATGTTGCGTGAGTCAATTCAGCAGACATCAAAAGAGACAATCCCACAACCCATACAGTTGCAAAAAAAGAAATGGATGTCAACCGAAATTCTGCAGTTGATGGATGAAAGAAGGAAGAAAAGAATGATAAAGAAGAATACTCTAGAATACAAAAAGAAATAGTGAACAAATGCAAAGTGGCTAAAGAAGCCTGGCTGAATCAAATGTGTACCAGAGATTGGGGAAAATCACGGGAAAGACTCACATTCCATGTACCACAGATAAAATATGTTAACAGGAAAGATGACACGTAACAGCACTGGATGTTTGATATCAAAGGATGGTGACTTATTAATGGGACATAGTAATATAATTAACAGATGGACAGAGTATATAGGGGAATTGTATGATGATAATAGACCAGACGTAGAACTGCAGAACAACAATGATGGTCCACCAATAATGACTGCAGAAGTTGAGGATGCAATACATCATATGAAGAAAGGAAAAGCACCCGGGCCAGACAACATCTCACTGGAAGAAATCGAAGCACTGGGAAATTTTGGAATTGAAATAATAACTAAACTTTTAAATATTATTTATAACAGTGGGTATATTCCAAATGACCTTTTAAAATCCATATTTATAGCTCTGCCGAAGAAACCAGGCACTTTAAAATGTGAAGACCATCGCACAATAAGTCTTATGAGTCACATGACTAAGATTTTACTGAGAATAATTATGAGAAGAATAAGAAACTGTGTGAAGCATGAAGAAGTAATCAAACTGTTAGAAAAATTAAACATTGATGGGAAAGATCTAAGAATAATAAAGAATATGTATTGGCAGCAAACTGCAGCTATAAGAATTAACAACTGTTTAGGTACATTTCAAAGCATAAAGAAGGGCGTACGACAAGGATTTGTACTTTCACCTGATTTGTTTTTTAATATACAGTGAATATATTATGAGATCTTTAATTGATATGCCCGGAAAAATAGTTGGTGGGCACAATATAAACAATTTACGTTATGCTGATGACACAGTCTTGATAGCAACAAGTCAGAAAGAATTACAGGAAATGATAGACATTGTGGTGTTAGAAAGTGGAAGAATGGGCCTCAGTTTGAATAATGGGAAGACAGAAGTAATGGTGGTATCAAAGAAACAAATTATTCCTAAATGTGTAATAAAAGTCAATGGTGTTATTTTAAGACAAGTACAGAAATTTAAGTATCTGGGCACATGGATAACATCAGATGGAAGATGCATAACTGAAATAAGAACAGAATTTGGACAGGCAAAAAAAACTGCATTTTAAAAATGAAAAACATCTTGTGCAATATATCCTTGTCATTGAGAGTTAAAAAAAGAATTCTTGCTTGCTACATACATCCCAGTTTTAACATATGGATGTGAATCCTGGACAATCGGTAGGCAGGCCAAACAATTTTTAGAGGCCTCAGAGATGTGGTTTTACAGAAGAATGCTTAGAATACCTTGGACAGCCAAAAAGAGCAACCAAGAGGTTTTAAAAGAGGCGGGAGAGGGAAAATAGAACATGTTGTGACCACTGGAAAGATCTGTGGAAGGAGGGATAGAGGAAGACAACGAGAGAAGATGCTTGACAGTCTTGTTGCATGGCATGGAGGTGTGTCGGCACACGAACTGATACATGCTGCAGGAGATCGCGGATTATGGAGAGGCATGATCGCCCACGCCAGTCGGCAAGGCACTTGATGATGATGATGATCCTAAAATAACGCCTTTGACTTTTATTATACATTTAGGCACTATTCTTTCTTAGGAAATCAACAATACTTCTGATTTCTTGTTATTAAAACTGAGGCCCATTTTATCACTTTCTACCAACGTCGTAACTTCGATCGTAAATAAATACAATTCAGGCAAAGTCAGAACCCGTTACTACGACTCACTGCACACTTACAATATCGGACCCTGGTTTTCATAGCGAACCGAAGTCGTCAGAATCCCGTCTGACAGCGAGTGAACTAAGGGGGCGCTCTACTACAAATCAACAGACCAAATATTCGATTTCTTGTCAAAATTAATCCATGCTGTTTCATTTGGGACAGCAGTCGCGCGATGTAGCCTCTGACAACTGTATGCGGTATTTTGCTGATAAGGTATCGATAGCGTCCATCACGTGTCTATTCATGCTAATTAATGTCGGCAGGTACTTATGTTTCGGAACGAGCAAATAATTGAGACAGCCAGTGGATAGTAGAGATGTCTGGTGGCCAGGCAGACGATCGCTTTGTTGATTGTTTTATAATGGTAAAAAACGATCCCGTTTTTTATAGCAATTATGGACATTGACTGAATCACACTCATCGCGAGAGAAATGAGATGTTTAAGACAATCCGTTGTGTTCGTTTTAAGTGATTATTATCATCGTGTGTCTGCCAAGACTACGTGGGTGATGATGTCACCCCATGAATCTCTGTCTTTAGTGTTCTCTTGTTCCGGAATTCTTTTATGGCACCACCATAGACCACCCAGCACCATTTATCTTAGTCTGATATTATATTTTGGAGCATCCGTGGTAAAACAGCTAGACACTCGCTTATAGATGGTAGGTTTAGTTCCTGGCGAAGGCGGACTTTTTTCAAACATGACCCTGGCTGAAGGTCGACCCAGCCTTCAGTGGGTATCAGGTAAAGTCATTGGAAGTAAATGCTACCTGTGTGATGTTGACCACATCACCCCCTGAGTACCGGTTTGGCTATAAAATCTCTGTCTAGCCCTATGTGCCCGGGACACACGAAGGTGTCAAAAGGGCGGTTAACTATTTGCAAATACATTTTCTACCTTTCATCTGTCCAATCTTCTCAGCGTTCTTTCAAGGCTGTCTTCTCCTCACGTGATCCAAATGGGGAGCCAAATCATGAGGGCTTAAGCCTCTCGCGGGCTGCTAGAAAATGGCGAGACGGTGGTGGGAAGCTAACCTCTCATGAAATGCAGAAAGAATATGGGTTGTCCTTTTTTTTTTTAATGCAAGTGACTAGTTCTCTTGTTTTCTAGACAACTCCGTAACTATTTTGTTCTTTCCATGGCGTTCTCTCATACTTCTCTACAGGGCCTTTTCAAACGAGTAAACAGAACGGTGGCACAAATGGATCATCTGAAGAGAATGATGCAGCGAAGTGGGATTTTTTGGCGGTGTTCAGAACTAAGATGGAAAAAAAAAGGAGAAGGGGCGGGGATAACGGACCTATAATCAGAGTGCTACTGGTAACATATCAAATAGAACTATGCCTTACAGACGAAGATGGGGGAGCGTTGTGTTATTAGAATGTCCCGAGTGTTGTGATGTCGGTTCTTAACTCATAACTCTCGTGGTGGGATGTCGGTTCTTAACTCATAACTTTCGTGATGTGATGTCGGTTCCTAACTCATAACTTTCGTGATGTGATGTTGGTTCTTAACTCATAACTCTCGTGGTGGAATGTCGGTTCTTAACTCATAACTTTCGTGATGTGATGTCGGTTCTTAACTCATAACTTTCGTGATGTGATGTCGGTTCTTAACTCATAACTCTCGTGGTGGGATGTCGGTTCTTAACTCATAACTCTCGTGGTGGGATGTCGGTTCTTAACTCATAACTCTCGTGGTGGGATGTCGGTTCTTAACTCATAACTCTCGTGCTGGGATGTCGGTTCTTAACTCATAACTCTCGTGGTGGGATGTCGGTTCTTAACTCATAACTCTCGTGTTGGGATGTCCGTCTTTAACTCATAACTCTCGTGCTGTGATGTCCGTTCTTAACTCTTAATTCTCGTGGTGTGATGTCCGTTCTTAATTCGTAACTCTCGTGGTGTGATGTCCGTTTTTAACTCATAACTCTCGTGGTGTGATGTCCGTTCTTAATTTATTACTCTTATGGTGTGATGTCCGTTCTTAACTCATGACTCTCGTGGTGTGATGTCCGTTCTTAATTCATAAATCTCGTGTTCTGATGTCGGTTCTCAGCTCATAACTCTCGTGGTGTGATGTCGGTACTTAACTCATAATTCTCGTGGTGTGATGTCCGCTCTTAATTAGTAACTCTAGTGCTGTGATGTCGGTACTTAGCTCATAACTCTCGTTGTGTGATGTCAGTTCTTAACTCAAAACTCTCGTGGTGGGATGTGGGTTCTTAACTCATAACTTCCGTGGTGTGATGTCCGTTCTTAACTCATAACTTTCGTGATGTGATGTCTGTTCTTAATTCATAACTCTCGTGATGTGATGTCCGTTCTCAACTCATAACTCTCGTTGTGTGATGACCCTTCTTAACTCATAACTCTCGTGCTGGGATGTCTGTTTCTAACTCATAACTCTCGTCGTGTAATGTCCGTTCTCAACTCATAACTCCAGTAGTCTGATGTCCGTTTTTAACTCATAACTCTCGTGATGTGATGTCCGTTCTCAACTAATAACTTCCGTGATGTGATGTCCGTTCTCAACTCATATCTCCAGTGATGTGATGTCCGTTCTTAACTTATAACTCTCGTGGTTTCCTGGAAGCAGCACTAGAGTCGCCTCGTAAAGTATTCCCAACTCCGACAGTCGGTGATCTGTAGACAACCTTTATTGTGAAGACGGCACATATTTCTGTACTGAGAGAAACAAGATTACTCATAAAAGTCTTGCGAGAACGGATATAGGACAGCGATGAGATGGTTCAAATAAAAGAACAACTGGAAAGGAGGCAAAACAGGGAAGACTAAAAAAAAAAAAAAAAAGCATATTAAAAGCTATGAAGACCTTTCTCCACGCCTATAGGCGTGTTTGTATAAAGGACTAGACCTTAATTTTATAGACCAATTAGCACAAGATGGGTGATATGGTCAGCATCGCGCCGGCCGTGTTGAAGGGTATGTTACAATAATATAAGCTAGAATAAATTCATCCGTACGTCAGGTAATAGAAAGATTGAAGTCATGTCTTCTCCACACTAAGCAAAAAGAAGAAGAAGAAAAGAAGAAAAAGAAGAAGAAGAAGAAGAAGAAGAAGAAGAAGAAGAAGAAGAAGAAGAAGAAGAAGAAGAAGAAGAAGAAGAAGAAGAAAGAAGAAGAAGAAGAAGAAGAAGAAGAAGTAAAGAAGAAGAAGAAGAAGAAGAAGAAGAAGAAGAAGAAGAAGAAGAAAGAAGAAGAAGAAAAGAAGAAGAAGAAGAAGAAGAAGAAGAAAGAAGAAGAAGAAGAAGAAGAAGAAGAAAAAGAAAAAGAAGGGATAGAAGAAGAAGAAGAAGAAGAAGAAGAAGAAGAAGAAGAAAGAAGAAGAAGAAGAAGTAGAAAGAAGAAGAAGAAGAAGTAGAAGAAGAAGAAAAAAAAGAAGAAGAAAAAAAAAAGAAGAAGAAGAAGAAGAGGAAGAAGAAGAAGAATGAAGAAGAAGAAGAAGAGGAATGAAAAAGAAGAAGAAGAAGTGGAAGAAGAAGAAGGAGGAGGGAAGAAGGAAGAGTAGGAGGAGGAGAGAAAGATAATAAAAAAAAAATATAAGGATAACATGAACAAGAACAAGACGACCAAGAAAAAAAAGAGGAGTGCAACATTGTCCGTCTGCGTGTCGTTCTGTCTGTGCGTTGATAGGTCAGTACGTTTGAAAGTCTATCCATTTATCCATCCATCCGTCCATCAGACTTTGTGTCTTTCTCTCTACCCGTCTATATTTCTGTATGACTGTGTTTTGTATGCATCTATTTATCTGTGCAATGATCGATCAATATATGTTGATGGGGCCTTTCTTCGGTTTATGTTTATCTGTCTGCTTGTTCGAGGATATGGCACGTCTGAATCAAAGAATCACCTGACCCAA
The DNA here is from genome assembly GCA_905116865.2 of Candidula unifasciata. Taxonomy (NCBI): domain Eukaryota; kingdom Metazoa; phylum Mollusca; class Gastropoda; order Stylommatophora; family Geomitridae; genus Candidula; species Candidula unifasciata. Next base: position 74,582 of record CAJHNH020001843.1, read on the forward strand.
TAGACAACTAGCTGATCCCGGCGTTGGGAATAAGCCAGGGATACAGACTTGCATGTTTTGCTCTGGAACTGCACACAATATCTGATTGTCACGTTCGTGACATCTTATCGTATCTCACTTAATCAGATAATCTCTTATTTTATATTTTATACCGAAAATACATCAAAAATTGCGTGCTGTACAATTGGAATGAGATGTGTATATAACTGGAATAATTTGTTTGTGCCAGCTCTGTCTACATACAGTTTCTGTAACAAAACGTAGATATAAAGATATCGTGTTTTTCTTTTCTTCTTCTTCTTCTTCTTCTTCTTCTTCTTCTTCTTCTTCTTCTTCTTCTTCTTCTTCTTCTTCTTCTTCTTCTTCTTCTTCTTCTTCTTCTTCTTCTTCTTCTTCTTCTTCTTCTTCTTCTTCTTCTTCTTCTTCTTTCTTCTTTTTCTTTTTATTCATTCTCTTCTTCTTTCTTCTTCTTCTTTCTTCTTTTTTTTTCTTCTTTCTTTTTCTTCTTTTTTTCCCCTTTTTCTTCTTCTTCCTCTTCTTCTTCTTTTTATTCATCCTCTTCTTCTTTATTCATCCTCTTCTTCTTTTTTTTTTCTTTCTTCTTTTTCTTCTTCTTGTTCTTTTTCTTCTTCTTCTTTTTATTCATCCTCTTCTTCTTTCTTTTTTTCTTCTTCTTTTTCCTCCTCCTCCTCCTTCTTCTTCTTCTTCTTCTTCTTCTTCTTCTTCTTCTTCTTCTTCTTCTTCTTCTTCTTCTTTTCTTCTTCTTCTTCTTCTTCTTCTTCTTCTTCTTCTTCTTCATCTTCTTCTTCTGATCTACCTTTGCTCCACCTCCTCTTCCTCACCATCATCAGCATTCCAAGCTCTTGATGTTCGTGCTGCAGACATTACCCGCCCATCTCTGTGCGTTCGCTTCTTTTTCCAGCTGGTGACTTGAAGTCTTTGTCTATCCGTCAGCTCTACGTCATCTTCTTAGTCTGTTCAGTAGTATACCCGCCTTCAGCTCCGATGTATATACTCAGTTTTCGTGTCTCTCTTATCTGCCATTCTCTCTGTATGCCATAATCCAGTCTAGCATTTATAATTGTCATTTCTAGCTGAGTTCTTCCTCGTATCTTTTATAGTTGGGAAATGCTAATCTATATTCTTACTTGAAAATCGGTCTTCTGTCCTTTTATGGAGGTCATCTAGCAAGAGACACTTTTATGTCATTGAAAACAAGTGCGCTTCCAGGACATCTGATATGTTGAATCATTTTATCCTCTAAGAAGAAAGGCTGAGTCTTTATGTTGTCATGCTAGCGAGTCGGCTGTGTTTTCTAGCGAGTGATAAAATGTATGGTCAAGAATCGAATAGATTTTTTATGTTTAGAATGCTAGCGAGTCTGTGCTTTTTATGTTTGTAATCTGTCTTTCTTATGATAGTCTGTACTTTTATGTTGGTCATGCTAGCGAGTCTGTAAACCGTTTACGTTTTGGTCATGCTAAAAGCAAACCAGAAGCCTTTTTTTGGTTCATTCTCTGCAAGTCTTTCTTTTATGTTGGTCATATAGGAGTCTGTAGCGAGTCTGTGTCTTTTATGTTGGTCATGCTAGCGAGTCTGTTGTCTTTTTATAGAGAGCCAAAGTTCATGCTGCGAGTCTGTGTCTTTTATGTTGGTCATGCTAGCTAGTCGGTCAGTATTTAGTCTGTGTCTGTTTCTTTTATGTTGGTCATGCTAGCGAGTCTGTGTCTCTTTTATGTTTGGTCATTCCAGCAGCAGGTCTTTTAAAAAGCAGAAAGTGTCTTTTATATTGGTCATGCTAGCGAGTCTGTGTCTTTTTATGTTGGGTCACGCATGCTAGCGAGTCTGTGTCTTTTATTTTTATTGGGTCATGCTAGCGAGTCTCTGTGTCTTTTATGTTGGTCATTGCTAGCGAGTCTGTGTCTTTTATGTTGGTCATGCTAGCGAGTCTGTGTCTTTTATGTTGGTCATGCTAGCGAGTCTGGTCTTTTATGTCAGTCATGCTAGCGAGTCTGATCTTTTATGTTGGTCATGCTAGCGAGTCTGTGTCTTTTATGTTGGTCATGCTAGCGAGTCTGTGTCTTTTATGTTGGTCATGCTAGCGAGTCTGTATCTTTTATGTTGGTCATGCTAGCGAGTCTGTGTCTTTTATGTTGGTCATGCTAGCGAGTCTGTGTCTTTTATGTTGGTCATGCTAGAGAGTCGGTGTCTTTTATGTTGGTCATGCTAGCGAGTCTGTATCTTTTATGTTGGTCATGCTAGCGAGTCTGTGTCTTTTATGTTGGTCATGCTAGCGAGTCGGTGTCTTTTATGTTGGTCATGCTAGCGAGTCTGTGTCTTTTATGTTGATCATGCTAGCGAGTCTGTGTCTTTTATGTTGGTCATGCTAGCGAGTCTGTGTCTTTTATGTTGGTCATGCTAGCGAGTCTGTGTCTTTTATGTTGGTCATGCTAGCGAGTCTGTGTCTTTTATGTTGGTCATGCTAGCGAGTCGGTGTCTTTTTTATGTTGGTCATGCTAGCGAGTCTGTGTCTTTTATGTTGGTCATGCTAGCGAGTCTGTGTCTTTTATGTTGGTCAAGCTAGCGAGTCTGTGTCTTTTATATTCAGTAGGTCATGCTATTTGCTAGCGAGTCGGTGTCTTTTATGTTGGTCATGCTAGCGAGTCTGTGTCTTTTATGTTGGTCATGCTAGCGAGTCTGTGTCTTTTATGTTGGTCATGCTAGAGAGTCTGTGTCTTTTATGTTGGTCATGCTAGAGAGTCTGTGTCTTTTATGTTGGTCATGCTAGCGAGTCGGTGTCTTTTATGTTGGTCATGCTAGAGAGTCGGTGTCTTTTATGTTGGTCAAGCTAGCGAGTCGGTGTCTTTTATGTTGGTCAAGCTAGCGAGTCGGTGTCTTTTATGTTGGTCAAGCTAGCGAGTCTGTGTCTTTTATGTTGGTCATGCTAGCGAGTCTGTATCTTTTATGTCGGTCATGCTAGCGAGTCTGTATCTTTTATGTTGGTCCTACTAGCGAGTCTGTGTCTTTTATGTTGGTCATGCTAGCGAGTCTGTATCTTTTATGTCGGTCATGCTAGCGAGTCTGTGTCTTTTATGTCAGTCATGCTAGCCTGCTAGCGAGTCTTTATCTTTTATGTTGGTCATGCTAGCGAGTCTGTGTCTTTTATGTTGGTCATGCTAGCGAGTCTGTGCGAGTCTTTTTTATGTCGGTCATGCTAGCGAGTCTGTGTCTTTTATGTTGGTCATGCTAGCGAGTCTGTATCTTTTATGTCGGTCATGCTAGCGAGTCTGTGTCTTTTATGTTGGTCATGCTAGCGAGTCTGTATCTTTTATGTCGGTCATTCTAGCGAGTCTGTGTCTTTTTATTGGTCATGCTAGCGAGTCTGTATCTTTTATGTTGGTCATGCTAGCGAGTCTGTGTCTTTTATGTTGGTCATGCTAGCGAGTCTGTATCTTTTATGTCGGTCATGCTAGCGAGTCTGTGTCTTTTATGTTGGTCATGCTAGCGAGTCTGTGTCTTTTATGTCGGTCATGCTAGCGAGTCTGTGTCTTTTATGTTGGTCATGCTAGCGAGTCTGTGTCTTTTATGTTGGTCAAGCTAGCGAGTCTGTGTCTTTTATGTCAGTCATGCTAGCGAGTCTGTATCTTTTATGTTGGTCATGCTAGCGAGTCTGTGTCTTTTATGTTGGTCATGCTAGCGAGTCTGGTCTTTTATGTTGGTCATGCTAGCGAGTCTGTGTCTTTTATGTTGGTCATGCTAGCGAGTCTGTGTCTTTTATGTCAGTCATGCTAGCGAGTCTGTGTCTTTTATGTCAGTCATGCTAGCGAGTCTGTGTCTTTTATGTCAGTCATGCTAGCGAGTCTGGTCTTTTATGTTGGTCATGCTAGCGAGTCTGTATCTTTTATGTCAGTCATGCTAGCGAGTCTGTATCTTTTATGTTGGTCATGCTAGCGAGTCTGTATCTTTTATGTTGGTCATGCTAGCGAGTCTGTATCTTTTATGTTGGTCATGCTAGCGAGTCTGTATCTTTTATGTTGGTCATGCTAGCGAGTCTGTATCTTTTATGTTGGTCATGCTAGCGAGTCTGGTCTTTTATGTCAGTCATGCTAGCGAGTCTGTATCTTTTATGTTGGTCATGCTAGCGAGTCTGTGGTCTTTGATGTCAGTCATGCTAGTTCTTTTATGTTGGTCATGCTAGCGAGTCTGTGTCTTTTATGTTGGTCATGCTAGCGAGTCTGTGTCTTTTATGTTGGTCATGCTAGCGAGTCTGTGTCTTTTATGTCAGTCATGCTAGCGAGTCTGTGTCTTTTATGTTGGTCATGCTAGCGAGTCGGTGTCTTTTATGTTGGTCATGCTAGCGAGTCTGTATCTTTTATGTTGGTCATGCTAGCGAGTCTGTATCTTTTATGTTGGTCAAGCAAACGAATCTGGTCTTTTACGGTGATCCGCATAAACAGACAGAAAACAACGAGAGATAGTATTGTCTGTAGAATGATCAATAAACGCTTACTGAATCGCCTGTTGCCAAAGGAGATAATACCGAAATTTAACTCCGCGGTGCCCACTGGTTTATACAATTATGGCGTTAGGAGCACCATATACCTTTTGTGATCCATAGCAGGGTAATAGTGTGAACACGGGCTCAAATATATTTATATATTTACTCTTATCCACAGGGTAGAAGCAACCAGTCAATTATCCATAGATCTAGAGAAAAAATACCTAAGAAGGAGTACCGACACATTGGAAACATTGTCGGGAGGGCTAAATCAGTGAACAAAGTCTCGAAGAAGTCA